>CAUYUJ010011969.1:103047-105547 GCA_963575745.1 Prorocentrum cordatum | reverse complement strand
CGGTCCAAGACGTCCGCGTGGGCCTCCGCGGGTGTTCTCCCAGACCGTGCTTGTGCCCGGGGGCGAGGTGTGCGGTGGGGCCGAGGTTTCGCGTTGGTGCCCGGGATGGCGGGCGCTCCCGGGCGACTCGTGGGCGCATCGTGTCGTGTGGGCGTGCCGAGGCTTCGTGCGGTGCCCGCCCGTGGCCGCGCCGGTGGGCGCCTCTCGCGGGCGCCTCGTGCCCCGAGTGCGTCCGAGGTTTCGCCCGGTGGCTGCCCCGTGGGCGCCTCGGTGGTCGCGTCGTGCGCGGGGTGGGCGTGGTGCCCGCCCAGGGGCCCCCCCCCGTGGGCGCCTCGTGGGCGCCTCGTGGGCGCTGGACGGGTGGGCCCAGGCTTCGCCTCGTGTGCTGCCCGTGGGTGCTTCGTGCGCTGGGCGGCCGCACAGCTGGCACCACACGGCTGCACAGCGCGGTTTGCCTGACACAGCTGGCATTACATAGTCTTCGCCGCAGGAGCGTACAACGCAAGGCTTGCACCACATATATTGCACCAGGTCGCTTACACCACAAAGCTTGCACCATGTAACTTTCTTCGCATAGCGTAAACCAAATAGCTTTCCCTAATTACAAAGCTTGCATCACATATCTTGCGCCAGATAGATCGCACTGCTTAGCTTGCACCACATAGCTTGCACCACATAGCTTGCACCACACAGCTTACCCCTTCACCTTGCAATCACGTCCTGTTTTGGGCCCACTCTTGCAACCCTTTCTGTTGATCCAGTGCAGTCACAGCGCGTCCTTTGCAGATCGTCTCTCCTCTGCCTCCTTCCTCCCTGCGCCTCCTCTTCCTCCTCCCTCTCTCTCCTCCCTCCTCCCTCCTCCCTTCCTTTTGCTCCTCCTCCTCCTCCTCCTCCGCTCTCCCTTTCTCATCCCTTGCCCTTCTCTTTCTCGTCCTCCTCCCCTGGAGGTTCAGGAGGCTGCCTGATTGCATGGTAGCCTGTTCCGACTCTCCTCCCTCTGGAGGCGGCCCTGGCGCCGAAGTGCGGCGAGGTCCCCATGCCGTCCGCCTGGGCCTTCCCGCCCGGGGCGCCCCCGCGGGCCCCCCCGCTGGGCGAGTGGAAGGCCGACTCCTCCGCTGCCAGCAGCGTCAGCAGCGTCTCGGGCACGTCAACGGCCGCGAGCTCGAGCAGCCTCACCACTGGCAGCGGTCGCCAGGATTGGGTCGTGATGCACAGGTTCCTCTTGTAGGCGGCCGGCCTCTGCCCGCTCATCCCTCCGAGGCGGAGCAGACACTGATGCCGCTGCTCGTCCTGCAGAGCCCTCGTCGCCACATGCTGGTCAGAGCGCGCCCGGGGCGAGGTCCGGGGGGCAGCGGGATCGGTGCCTTGTTGTGCCCCCAGCCTCGAGTCTGACGAGAGGGGGGGCCAGGGAAGGGGGGGGCCTCCACGCTGCAGCCCGTTTCCGCCCCGCTGGCGGGCACTCTCCTCGATGCCTGGCCGCCCCCCAGCTCTGGAAGGCGCCGGGGAGACCAGCCACGTGAGCTGCTTCGCTCCTCCCCCCCCCGCTCGACTGCCCCCCCTTCGGCGTCCGACCTGGTCTGCCCCTCCCCTCCCTCTCGTGCTCGCAGCGGGGCGGCGCGACTTCTGGCAGCAGGTCTCTACAGCGCCCTGGCGCTTCCGCGGTCGTGCGTGCGGGGCCTGTTCAAAGGCTAAGGGTTGCGTCACTGCTCCACGTCCTAGCCGCCATGGGCCCCGACCGCGGCCGTGGCTTTCGTACTGCTTAATCGCGCGACGCCCCACGTCGTAGCCTCGCTCCCCCTGCTGCTCCTGTCTCGCTCGGCAAGGCCACTTGTCCATCAATACTTTATTGCACCTCATGCTCGCTCCTTGACTGGGCCGATATGGTGGTCAGGTGATGAATGCAGCGCAGACTGCTGACGCTGGCGAAGGCACAGGTGTGCGCTTCTCTTGCTTGCAGGAGCAATCTGCCTGCTCCTCCTCCTCCTCCTCCTCCTTCCTCCTCTTCCTCCTCTTCCTCTCCTCCTCCTCCTCCCTTTCGGTCTCCTGGGGTCTCCAGTGGATCCTTGAGCACTCGGCTTCAACACACCTGCCAGCCATTTTTTGAGCGTCCGTGTTGTCCAGCTTGCGCTCATGCGTTCACATCTGGGGGGCGAGCGGGGGGGAGCATGAGCAGGAGCAGGAGGAGAAGGATCCTGAGCGGACCTTTGACCGTCTTTGTTCGCACTCGGCGGCCACTCGGTGGGGCGTTCGGCAGGCAGGAAATAACAGCTGCGTGCTGGGAGAACCTGGGGATGGTGCCCGCATACTCACCAGCTCACCCTCAGGCCATTCGCCGTCCTCCGCATGGGCAGGAAATCGAGCTTGGTCAGGTACACTCGGGAATGGTGGTTGAAACGCCGCGCCAGCTAAACAGAGCAAGAACGAACGAACAAGCCTCGGACCTCGCTGTCTGGTATACAAACAGAGCAAGAGGAGGAGGAGGAGGAGGAGGAGGAGGAGG
>CAUYUJ010011969.1:87500-102947 GCA_963575745.1 Prorocentrum cordatum | reverse complement strand
TTCTTGGCCAATGCCGCCCATTCATTCTGCCCCCACTGCTCCTTTGATTGCAAGGGTCTCGGATGCTCCGGCGTGCTGTTCCGACCTTAGCTGCCCTGATACGCCCGTGTTGAGACGCAACACGTACCTTGCTCAAAACGTACGTGCTAACACGCTGCGTATTGGCTCGGCACGTGTTGGTCTACGTTTTGGCGAACGTGTCGCGCCAAATGTCTGTTTCCAGTCTGCGGTTGAGCTCCGTGTCGACACGCTGCGTGTTGCGTGTTGCGCATCGGGGCAGCTGGGGTGGCGACCAGTGAGGCCGGCGCGATCCTTTCGAGAGGCGCAGCCTCCACGCTGGATCTGCAGTCTGCGTGCGCCGCCCGCACTGCCCGTCTGCCGGGGCGTGCGCCTCTTGCCCTCGGCCGTTTCCCGGCCGACGTCTGCCGCCCCAGCCGAGGTCTGTCGATTCCGCGGGTGGTTCCATCCGGTGCGAATCGTCTGCTCGATGCTGGCGCCTGGCCCAGAGAATTGTCGCATCTAGTTTTTCGATCACAGCGCATGCCCCAAGTCGCAGCAACTCGTCGTCCTCTGCCCTCTCGTTTCCCTTCCTTCGCTCGCTCTCTCTCCTCGCCCCTGCCCGGCCTGCCCCCTTCCTCCTCGGCCCGCAATGTTTCTACCACACGTTCGTGGAGACTGCTTGGAGTGTCGAGAAGATCTCGGTGCCTCCTACATGATGACCTGCTGTTGTACATAGGCGCTCGCACAGGAGAAACAAAGCAGTCAGACATCTCGGGGCCTCTTCACCGATCAGGCACTGCCCCTCACGTCCCTCCTTTCCGCTGCATACCCTGGGCCACGAGACGGGCCCAGACATCTGGCTGCTCCAGTTTTTTCGATGCGTGGGCCCTGGAGGTCCAGACCACTTCCCTATAGGGCCGGCTTTCCGTACTGAATTGTTTTTTGACGCTCCCGAGGCCCGGCGAGGGCCTCCAGAGGTCACCAACCACCAAACCACCCCAACCCTCAACCCAACCCGAAGGCCTCAATTTAGCCTCCACTTCCAGTGTGGGGGGGGTCGTGGAACATTGAGAAACACATATGGAATCCGTACCCCCCCCAAGCCGAAATTCGGGTTTTCGGGTTGGGTTGGGGTGGTCTGGTAGGTAGCCAAGAGGCCAAGAATGGCCCCAAACCCGCCCGCTCCAATTTGTTGTTGCCCATCCTCCTCCTCCTTCTCGTCCTCGTCCTTTTCCCCCTCCTCCTCCTCGTCGTCGTCCTTGTCCTGTCCTTCTTCCTCCTCCTCCTGCTTCTCCTCCTCCTCCTCGTCCCCGTCCTCCTCCTCCTCCTCCTCCTCTCATCCCTCATCTCCCCTACTCTTTCATCCTTTCGGCCTCTCCTCCTCGTTCCCCTCCTATCCTCCTCCTCCTCCTCCTCCTCCTCCTCCTTCCTCCTCCTCTTCTGTCTTCGGCGTTTTTCTCCTAGTCCCTCGTCATTTCCCTCCTACTCCTCCTCCTCCTCCTCACCTCCTGAGGCGTCCTTGTCTTCCCCTCTTCCTCTTCCTCCTCATGCTTCTCTCCTCCTCGTCCCCGTCCTTCCTTCCTCCTCCGCCTCCTCTTCCTCCTCCTCCTTTTCTTCCCATCATCATCTCCTCCTCCCACGTTCCACCTTCCTCCTCCTCCTTCTCCTCTTCCTCCTCCTCCTCTCATTCTCTCCTCGCCTCTCCGCCTCATTTTTCCCTCCTCAAAAAATTAGATCAACCGAACACAATTCTTAATCCTCTTCCTCCTTCTCCTCGTCTTCCTCGTCCCCTTCCTCCCTTCCTCCTCCTGCCTCACTCCCCATCCTCCTCTTCCTTTGGCTTCTGGCCTATCCTCTCCTCCTCCTACTCCTCCTTCTCCTCCTCGTTCTCCTCCTCCTCCTCCTTCTCCTCCTCCTCATCCTTCTCCTCCTCGTCCCTCGTCCCCCTCCTCCTCCTCCTTCTCCTCTTCCTCCTCCTCCTCCTTCTCCTCCTCCTCCTCCTCGTCCTCCTCCTCCTCCTTCTCGTCCTCGTCCTCCTGCAGTGGGTGGCAGCCATGCCGGACAGGTGCGGTCCGGGCCGCGCTGCCGCGCGTTGCCTGCCGCCGCGCTCGTTGGAAGGGCCCTTTTGCCGCGAGAGAGGGGCCGCCGAGGGCGCCGCCTGGCGAGCGGGGGCCTCGCTCTGGGGCCGGTGCGACGGGCACGAGAGCGTTGAGCGTTGCGTTCCAAGATGGTCTGTTGTGGCCCGGCCCAAGAGGCCTTCCAGAGGACCGCACATAGGGGTGCATGAGGCCAGACGCATGGATTTTCCTTGGCAGATTTTGAGATTCTCATCTTTTCGAGTGTCCGACTGCCCAACACGGCCCGAAAGGCCCCAAAGATCGCTCCAAGACGGCCCCAGAGGCCAGCGAGAAGGCTCCAAGACGGTCCGAGGGAGCTCCAAGACGGCCAAAGAGGGCACCCAGAGGGGCCCAGAGGGCGGCTCGCGCCAGACGGGGCCCGACATAAACGGTGTTTTAGCAATCTCGTGGACTGGTTTCGTCTGGATCTCGTTCTGCAGCGAGGCGGCCACGCGCAGAGGGGGGGGGTATGGGGGAGGGGGGGACGCTTCCTGGAAGCACCCCTGCCCCTCAGAAGGCACGGGCCTTGTCTGCAGATGTGAGGGCCGGCGCCTTCCCAGAAGCAGCCTCCTCCTGAGAAGCCCTCCCCCCTCCCCCCACCCCCCCCCTGTGCGAGGGGAAACGACAACGGCACGAAACACGGAAAAAGCACCTCTCCTCAGATCGAGCCCCGGCGCCGAAGACGGGTGCGACTGGCGGCCGACCCGCTCGTCTTCTCCCTGCCTGCCGAGGTCCAGGCGGTGCAGCGCATTGTCTGCATCGGGGTGCTGCTTCGCCCGGCTCCGAGCCCGGGGGGCCCTCGCGCCGTCGACCGATGCGGCTCGACAGTGGCGGAACTCTTCTTGAGGAGCTCGTGGAGAGCCAAGAGGGTTTCAGATCAGAAGCCGGCACCGCAGGGTGGCCCCGGGGCTCGTTCCGGTGTCTGGCAGACCACCATGCAGCGAGCTGCCTGAAGCTGCAGCGTGTCCCAGAAGGCCTTCTCCAACTGTTTCCCCATACGTGTGCCCGGAAGCCTTCCAGAAGCTCCTTCCGAAGCTCTTTCCAAAAGCTTAGGGTGTTGGAAGGCCTTTCTGGCGCCCCGCTGTCGGGGTTTTGGACGCCACAAGTAGGGTCTGGGGCTCTGGCTGTGATTTTTCGCGATGTTGTCCTTGCTTTTTTTGCAGCGTCGGGTCTCGAGGTCTCATCTCCCCCCTGGCGTGTCACGCTGGAGCCAGCTTGTGCCGCAGAGTTGCTACTTTTGGCGCGCCAGAATGCGATTCCGAGAGCTGCCGCCGAAGTTGCCGGACGTAGGACAATTTGAGGGTGGGGCACCCCGCCGCCCGCATCAGTCCGAAACTTGGCGTGCTATCGATGACGCCTACAGCGAATCCTTGCCGCCCCTTGCCTTCTGGGATACGCCTATTTGGCGAAACGTTCGGGCAAAGTTTAGCCACGCTATTGGAGCATGCGTTCCCCCAGCTGTTGTGGAATCTCTTCGGGGAAGGGAGCACGTGGGAAATGAAGAGGAGGATGATGAGAGGGAAGAAGAAGATGAGGGAAAGGATGAGGAGACCCCCTGGGAGCTTCCTGGGTCATTCTTGGGACCTCCTGGGAGCTTCTTGTTGGAGGCCTCTTGGGGGTCTCCTTGGGCCTCTTGGGGGCCTTTGGGAGCTTGTTGGGGGCCTCTTTGGTGTCTTACGGCGTTCCTGGCCCGTCTGACGCCGTCCGAAGCCGTCTTGGGAGCCTCTCTGGGCCTGCTTGGGGTCCTCTGGGGGCGCTTCAGGGTCGTCTTCAAGGCCATCTTGGGCGTCTTGGATGCTTCTTGGTCCGTCTTGGGACGTTTTGAGGGCCGTCTTGGGAGCCTCTAGGGCCGTCCTGGGGTCATTTTGGAGGTCTCTTGGGCCATCTTGGGGTGATCTTTGGACCTCTTGGGCCGTCTTGGGCCGTCGGAAGGCCATTTTGAAGTAAATGTCCAAATCCGTAGTAACCAGACAAATTATTCAGGCTTCTTCGGGCCTTCCCGGAGGACCGCTTGGAGACCTCTTGGGCCGTCTTGGGGGCCTCTTGGGCGCTTCTGGGGCCGTCTTTGGGCCGCCTTGGAGCCATCTCGGGCTATCTTGGTGGCTGCTTGGGCGAACTTAGAGGCATCTTGGACCCTCTTGGGCCGTCTTGGAGGTCATCTTGGACCATCTTGGACGAACTTGGAGGCCATCTTGTGCCGTCTTGGCCGTCTTGAAAGTGGTTGGGCAATTTTTTCAGCGGATTGTGCGACCTTCCAGGTAGCCAGCGCGTTGGGCTGAAGCCCCAGGGGAGTTCTAAAAGAACCAAAACCATCTGAAGTTCATCACGCCAGGTACCCCTGTGATAAATCAATGGGGGGTGGCGGATCGAAGACGCCTGCGGCGAATCACCGCCGCCCTCTGCCTTTTGGAGTCGCCCATGTGGCCGAACGTGGTGGCCAGAGCTCTGCCAAGCTATCGGACCATGTGTTCCCCCAGCCGTTGTAAAAACCCTTTGGAGAACACGCGGGGGGAGAAAGAAGAAGCGGAGGAGAGGGAGCAAAAATGGAGAGGAGGAGGAGGAGGAGGTGGAGGAGGACGAGGAGGACCAGTGTAAACCCAAGACTCATCAACGATGTTGAAATACACCCTCCCTCCAAGATTCCTTCTTATAGGCCCCTACAAGGAGTCATTTCCACTGAGGGAATTGCCCCTTTGGGGGACAATCGTGTGAACATCTTGAAGCGTGCCAAAGGCACCATTCTCAGTATTTCAGCGCCGCGAGTTGACCTAACTGTTACGTCTTGGCGATCCTGACTCGTGCCAGAACACCATTCCTGGGATCTCAACACCGTGAATTCAGTACATTTGCCCTGGCAATCCCGAATCGTTCCAAAACACCGTTTCTGGTACGTTAACCATGAGAACCAGTGACACTCTTGCACATGTTTAAAACGATTGTGCGCGGCGCGACGGCGAGAGCCACATTTTGAAAAAGAACCGCCTTCAATCCGTGAAACTCTTGCACATGTCTAAAGCGAATGTGCGCGGCGCTGAGGCGAGAGCCACAGTTTGAAAACGAACCGCCCTCAATCCGCGAAGCTCTTGTAATATTTTTGAGGGAAGGTGCGCGGCGCTAAGGCGGGAGCCACAGTTTGAAAACGACCCGCCCTCAATTACAACGAATGTGCGCGGCGCTGAGGCGAGAACCACATTTTGAAAACGCCCCGCCTTCAATCCGTGAAACTCTTGCACATGGAAAGGAATGGGCGCGGCGTTAAGGCGAGAGTCACATTTTAAACGACCGGCCCTCTACCCGTGAAACTCTTGCAAATGTTTACAACGAATGTGCGCGGCGCTAAGATTATAGCCACATTTTGAAAACGACCCGTCGTCAACCCATAAAGCTCTTTCATTTGTCAGAACGAAGGTGCGCGGCGCTAAGGCGATTGCCACATTTTTACCAGAGCTCTGCCAAGCTGTCCGACCATGTTCCCCCCCCAGCCGTTGTGGGAACCCTTCGGGGAACGCGCGGGGGAGAAAGAAGAAGAAGAAGCGGAGGAGAGGGAGGAAAACCAGAGGAGTAGGAGGAGGAGGAGGACAATGAGGAGGAGGAGGAGGAGGAGGAGGAGGAGGAGGAGGAGGAGAAGGAGGATGATGATGATGAGGAGGAGGAGGAGCAGGGGGAGGAGGAAGAGGAGGAGGAGGCGGAGGAGGAGGAGGAGGGGAGGAGGAGGAGAAGGAGGAGAAGGAGGAGGAGGAGGATAATGATGAGGAGGAGCAGGAGGAGGAAGAGGATGCGGAGGAGGAGGCGGAGGAGGAGGACTCTTGGAGCCTTCTGGGAGCTTCTTGCGGGCCTCTCGGATGTCTCTTGGAAGCCTTCCTGGGCCTCTTGGGGGCCTTTTGGGGCTTCTTGGGGGCCTCTTTGGCCGGTCAGGGCCCTGGCCCGTCTGATGCCTTCGGAAAGTGTCTTGGGGGCCTCTCTGGACCGACTTGGGGCCCTCTTGGTGTGCTTGAGGGCCGTCTTGGAGGTCACCATGGGCGTCTTGGAGGCCTCTTGGGCCGTCTTTGGGCTCTTGGGGGCCGTCTTGGGGCGATCTTTGGGCCTCTGGGGCCGTCGGATGGCCGAAAAACAGAAATGCCAACAGATTTCAAACACATATGCAAATCAATGATTTTGGCCTCTTCGGGCCCTCCTGGAGGCCCTCTTGGAGGCCTCTTGGGAGCCTCTTGGGCCGTTTTGGGCCGTCTTGGAGGCTTCTTGGGCGGATTTGGAAGTATCTTGGGGGCCTCTTGGGCCGCCTTGGGCGGGCTTGGAGGCTTCTTGGGCGGATTGGACCTTCGTGAGCCGTCTTGGAGACCGTCTTGGAGGCTTCTAGGGCGAACTTGGAGGCCATCTTGCCCTCTTGGAGGCCTTCTTGAGCCGTCTTCGGGCATTTTTTTCGCACGTTGAAGTGCTTTGCGGTCCCTTCTGGGTGGCCGGCGCGCTTGGCTGAAGCCCCAGGGGGATTTTTTTTTGAAAAAAGAGCCCAAACCACGCCGCATAGAATTCAACACGCCAGGCACCCTTGTGATAAAATCAACAGGGGGCAGCGGATCGAAGACGCCTACGGCGAATCACCGCCGCTCCTGCCTTTTTGGAAGCGCCTGCGTGGCCGAAGGTTGGGTTTGAGCTTGGCCAAGCTATCGGGCCACGCGTTCCCCGAGTGGGTTTCGAAAACCTTCGGGGAACACGGAGTCGGGCGAGCTATCGGACCAGGTGGTTTCCGAGCTTTCGGGCCTCCTGGGGGACGTCTTGGAGGGGTCTTGGGCCGTCTTGGAGGCCTCTGGCGGGCCTTTTGAGTAGTCTAAGGCCATCTTGAGGCCATCTGGGACCGCCTTGGGTGCATCTTGGAGCCATCTTCGCCGTCTTGGAGGCCTTCTTGGCCGCCTTGGAGGCATCTTGGAGGCCATCTTGGCCGTTTTGGAGGCCATCTTGGGCGTCTTGGGGGCCTCTTGGGCCGTCTTGGGGTCTTGTTGGGACCCTCTCGGGGGCCTCTTGGGTTCTCATGGGGCCATCTTGGAGGCCTCTTGGGCGCTCTTGGGGCGATGTTGGGGGCCTCTTGGGCCGTCTTGGGCCGTGGGAGAGCTGAAAAGAAGAAAATGCCACAATCCTTCAAACACCTAAGGAAAATCAATGATTTTTGCCTTTTCGGGCCTTCCTGGAGGACGTCTTGGGGGCCTCTTGGGGCCCTTTTGGGCAGTCTTAGGCCATCTTGGAGTCATCTTGGGCCGTCTTGGAGGCTTCTTGGACGAGCTTGAATGCATCTTGGACTCTCTCGGGCCGTCTTGGAAGCCATCTTGGACCATCCTTGGCGACTTGGAGGCCATCTTGGGCCATCTGGGAGGCCATCTTGGGCCAACGTGACCCTCTTAGAGGCCATCTTGAGCCGTCTTGGAGAATTTGTTGCGGTCGTTGAGGTCCCTTTCGGGTGGCCGGCGGGACGGGCCGAAGCCCCAGGGAGAGTTCTCTTGGGAAAAGAACCAAAACCAAAAGCGAAAGGATTCAGCACGCCAGGCACCTCTGTGGTGAATCAACAGGGGGCGGCAGATCGAAGACGCCTACGGCGAATCACCGCCGCCCCCTGCCCCTTTGGAAGCGCCTCTGTGGCCGACAGCTGGGCCAGAGCTTGGCCAAGCTATCGGGCCAGTTGTTCCCTGAGTCGGTTTGGAAAGACTTCGGGGAACGCATGGGGGAGCAAGAAGAGGAGGAGGGGGAGGATGAGGAAAACAGAGGAGGAGGAGGAGGAGGAGGAGGCCTCTTGGGCGCCTCTTGGGGCCTCCTGGGAGCTTCCTGGGGGCCTCTTGGAGGGTTTTGGGGGACCTTTGGGGGCTTCTTGGGGGCCTCTTTGGCCGTCGTAGGGCGTTCCTGGCTTGTCTGACGCCGTCGGAAGCCGTCTTGGGGGCCTGCCTGGGTCGTCTTAGGGCCCTCTTGGGGCATATCAGGGGTTCTTAGAGGCCTTCTTGGGCAACTTGGAGGCCTCTTGGACCGTTTTGGGGCCCTCTTGGGGCCGTCTTGGGAGCCTTTTGGGCCGTCATGGGGCCATCTTGGAGGCCTTTTGGCCCGTCTGACGCCGTCGGAAGCCGTTTGGGGGGCCTTTATGGGCCGACTTGAGGCCCTCTTGGGGTGCTCCAGGACCGTCTTAGAGGCCATCTTGGGCGTCTTGGAGGCCTCTTGGGCCGTCTTCGGGCCCTCTTGGCGCGGTCTTGGGGGCGTCTTGGGCCGTCATGGGGCTATCTTGGAGGCCTCTTGGGCGATCTTGGGGGCCCTTTGCGCCGTCTTGAGCCGTCGGAATGCCGAGAAGAGGCAAATGCCACAATCTTTCAAAAACCTCAGGCAAACCAATGATTTTGGCCTCGTCGTGCCCTCCTGGAAGACCTCCTGGAGGCTTCTGGGGCCGTCTTGGAGGCCTCTTGGGGGGCCTCTTGGGCCGTCTTGGGCCGCCATCTTAGGCCGTCTTGGGTGCATGTTGGGCCGTCTTGGAGGCATCTTGGGGTCATCTTAGCCGTCTTGGAGGCCATCTTGGTCGTCTTGGAGGCCCCTTGGGTCCTCTTGGGGCCGTCTTGGGGGCCTCTTGGGCCGTCATGGGGCCATCTTCCGTCTTGGGTGCATCTGGGGCCGTGTTGGAGGCATTTTGGGGCCATCTTAGCCGTCCAGGAGGCCATCTTGGGCGTCTTGGAGGCCTCTTGGGCCGTCTTGGGGCCCTCTTGGGGGTCCTCTTGGGGCCGTCTTGGGGGCGTCTTGGGCCGTCATGGGGCCATCTTGGAGGCGTCGTGGGCGATCTTGGGGCGATCGTGGGGGCCTCTGGGGCCGTCTTGAGCTGTCGGAAGGCCGAAAAGAAGCAACTGTTACAATCCTTGATCCTTGAAACACCTGAGGCACATAAATGATTTTGGCCTCTTCGGCCCCTTTGGAGGACCTCTTGGAGGCCTCTTGGGCTGTCTTGGAGGCCTCTTGGGGGCCGCTTGGGCCGTCTTGGGCCATCTGGAGGCCATCTCAGGCGGTCTTGGGTGCATGTTGGGCCGTGTAGGAGGCATCTTGGGGCCATCTTAGCCGTCTTGGAGGCCATCTTGGGCCGTCGTGGAGCCGTCTGTAGCAGGAAACACCCATTGCAACCACCTCTGGGAGCCTCTGGGCAATCTTTCCGGGTGGCCGGCGGGACGGGCCGAAGCCCCAGGGGGAGTTCTTTTGGAAAAAAACCAACACCAAAACCGAAAGGATCTAGCACGCCAGGCACCCCTGCGATGAATCGACATGGGGCGGCGGATCGAAGACGCCTAGGGTAAATCACCGCCGCCCCGTGCCTTTTTGGAAGCGCCTATGTGGCCGAACGTTGAGGCCAGACCTGCCAAGCTATCGGACCATGTGTTCCCCGAATCGGTTTGGAACGCCTTCGGGGAACACGTGGGCATCTTGAAGGTCATCTTGGCCGTCTGGAGGCCATTTTGATCCTTTCGGGCCTTCTTGGAGGACGTCTTGGAGGGCTCTTGGACCGTCTTGGAGGCCATCTGCCTCTTAGGCCGTCTTGGGGGCCTCTTGGGGCAGTCTTGGGCCTCTTGGGAAATCTTTTGGGGCACTTGGGCCGTCTCGCCGTCGGAAGGCCGAAAACAAGCAAATGCCAGAATCCTTCGAAAACTCATGGGAAATCAATGATTTTGGCCTTTGCAGGCCTTCCTGGAGGCCCTCTTGGAGGCCTCTTGGGCCGTCTTGGGCCATCTTAGTGCCATCTTCGGCTGCTTTGGTGGGCTCCTGGCCCGTCCGACGCCGTCGGAAGCCGTTTGGGGGGCCTCTATGGGCCGACTAGGAGCCCTCTTGGAATGCTCCAGGGCCGTGTTGGGGCCCATCTTGGGCGTCGTAAAAGCCTCCTGGGCCGTCTTGGGGGCCTCTTGGGGCCGTCTTGGGGGTCTCTTGGGCCGTTCTGGGGCCATCTTGGAGGCCTCTTGGGCGATCCGTTGGTGATCTTTGGGAGCTCTTGGGCCGTCTCGGGCCGTCGGCAGGCCGAAAAGAAGCACATGTCAAAATCCTTTTAAACGCCATAGGCAAACCCATGTTTTGGACCTTTTCTGGCCTTCCTGGGCGCCCTCTTGGAGGCCTCTTGGGCCGTCTTGGGCCAGCTTCGAGCCAACTTCGGCCATCTTGGTGGGCTCCTGGCCCGTCTGACGCCGTCGGAAGCCGTTTGGGTGGCCTTTATGGGCCGACTTGAGGCCCTCTTGGGGTGCTCCAGGACCGTCTAGAGGCCATCTTGGGCGTCTTGGAGGCCTCTTGGGCCGTCTTCGGGCCCTCTTGGCGCGGTCTTGGGGGCGTCTTGGGCCGTCATAGGGGCCATCTTGGAGGCCTCTTGGGCGATCTTGGGGCGATCTTGGGAGCCTCTTGGGCCGTGCTGGGCCGTCGGAAAGCAGAAGAGGCGGAAATGCCAACATCCTTCGAAAACCTAAGGAACATCAATGATTTTGGCCTCTTCGGGCCCTCCTGGAAGACCTCTTGAAGGGCTCTTGGGCCGTCTTGGAGGCCTCTTGCGGGCCTTGTGGGCCGTCTTAGACCATCTTGAGGCCATCTTGGGCCGTCTTGGGTGCATCTTGGAGCCGTCTTAACTGTCTTGGAGGCCATCTTGGCTGTCTTGGAGGCATCTTGGAGGCCTCCTGGGCCATCTTGGCCGTCTTGGAGGCCATCTTGGGCCAACCTCGGGCAACAGAGGCATTGACGGATGGATTTTCGGAAATCTCCCGGGACCCCGGCGGGACGGGCCGAAGACCCCAGGGGGAGTTCTTTTGGAACAAGAACCAAAACCATATCGTTTGGCACGCCAGGCACCCCTGCGATGAATCGACAGGGGGCGGCGGATCGAAGACGCCTACGGCGAATCACCGCCGCCCCCTGCCTTTTTGGAAGCGCCTATGTGGCCGAACGTTGAGGCCAGACCTGCCAAGCTATCGGACCATGTGTTCCCCGAATCGGTTTGGAAAGCCTTCGGGGAACACGTGGGCATCTTGAAGGTCACCTTGGCCGCCTGGAGGCCATTTTGACCCTTTTGGGCCTTGTTGGAGGACGTCTTGGAGGGCTCTTGGACCGTCTTGGAGGCCATCTTGAGCGTCTTGGAGACCTCTTGGGCCGTCTTGGGGGCCTCTTGGGGCCGTATCTTGGGGGCTCTTGGGCCGTCTCGCGCCCTCGGAAGGCAGACAAAAAGGGAAGTGCCAGAATCCTTCGAAAACTCATGGGAAATCAATGATTATGGCCTTTTCGGGCCTTCCTGGAGGCCCTCTCGGATGCCTCTTGGGCCGTCTTGGGCCATCTTAGGGCCATGTTCGGCCGTCTTGGTGGGCTCCTGGCCCGTCTGACGCCGTCGGACGCCGTTTGGGGGGTCTCTATGGGCCGATTTGGGGCCCTCTTGGAATGCTCCAGGGCCGTCTTGGAGGTCATCTTGGGCGTCTTAAAGGCCTCCTGTGCCGTCTTGGGGGCCTCTTGGGGCCGTCTTGGGGCCCTCTGGGGCCGTTCTGGGGCCATCTTGGGGGCCTCTTGGCCGATCTTTCGGCGATCTTTGGGGGCTCTTGGGCCGTCTCGGGCCGTCGGAAGGCCGAAAAGAAGGAGATGCCAAAATCCGTCAACAACTTTAGGACAATTAAGGTTTTTGGGGCCGTCTTGGGGGCCTCCCTTCTGGGGCCGTTCTGGGGCCATCTTGGGGGCCTCTTGGCCGATCTTTCGGCGATCTTTGGGGGCTCTTGGGCCGTCTCGGGCCGTCGGAAGGCCGAAAAGAAGGAGATGCCAAAATCCGTCAACAACTTTAGGACAATTAAGGTTTTTGTCCTCTTCGGGCCCTCCTGGTGGCCCTCTTGGGGGCCTCTTGGGCTGTCTTGGGCCAGCTTCGAGCCAACTTCGGCCATCTTGGTGGGTTCCTGGCACGTCTGACGCCGTCGGGAGCCGTCTTGGGGGCCTTTCTGGGCCGACTGGGGGCCCTCTTGGGGCGCTTCGGGGCCGTCTTGGAGGCCATCTTGGGCGTCTTGGAGGCTACCTTGGGCGTGTTGGAGGCCTCTTGGGCCGTCTTGGGGCCCTCTTGGGGCCGTCTTGGAGGCTACTTGGGGCGTCATGGGGCCCTCATGGGGGCCTCTTGGGCGATCTTGGGGGCCTCTTGGGCCGTCTTGGGGCGTCTTGAGCCGTCGGAATGCCGAGAAGAAGCAAATGCCAAAATCCTTCAAAAACCAAAAGACAATCAATGATTTTGGCCTCTTCGGGCCCTCCTGGAGGACCTCTTGGAGGCCTCTTGGGCCGTCTTGGAGGCCTCTGGGGGGCCTCTTGGGCCGTCTTGGGCCGTCTTGGACTCTCTTGGGCCGTCTTGGAGGCCATCTTGGGCCATCTTCGCGATTCTTTGAGGATGTCCCGGGCGAAACGGCCGTTTTTGGCGTTGGCAACTGGGTCTTCCGGGTGGCTTGCGGGGCCGAAGCCCCATGGGGAGTTCTTATGGAAAAAGAACCAGCACCCAAACCCATAGGATTCGGCACTCGAAGACGCCTACGGCGAATCACCGCTGCCCCCTGCCTTTTTGGAAGCGCCTATGTGGCCGAACGTTGAGGCCAGACCTGCCAAGCTACCGGACCATGTGTTCCCCGAATCGGTTTGGAAAGCCTTCGGGGAACACGTGGGCATCTTGAAGGTCACCTTGGCCGCCTGGAGGCCATTTTGACCCTTTCGGGCCTTCTTGGAGGACGTCTTGGAGGGCTCTTGGGCCGTCTTGGAAGCCATCTTGAGCGTCTTGGAGGCCTCTTGGGCCGTCTTGGGGGCCTCTTGGGGCCGTCTTGGGCCTTTTGGGCGATCTTTGGGGGCACTGGGGCTGTCTCGGGCCGTCGGAAGGCAGAACAAAGAGCAAATGCCAGAATCCTTCGAAAACTCATGGGAAATCAATGATTTTGGCCTTTTCGGGCCTTCCTGGAGGCCCTTTTGGAGGCCTCTTGGGCCGTCTTGGGCCATCTTAGTGCCATCTTCGGCCGTCTTGGTGGGCCCCTGGCCCGGCCCTCTTGGAATGCTCCAGGGCCGTTTTGGAGGCCATCCTGGGCGTCTTAAAGGCCTCCTGTGCCGTCTTGGGGGCCTCTTGGGGGTGTCTTGGGGGCCTCTTGGGCCGTTCTGGGGCCATCTTGGAGGCCTCTTGGACGATCTGTGGGGGCTTTTGGGCCGTATCGGGCCGACGGAAGGCCGAAACGAAGCACATGTCAGAATCCTTCGAAAGCCCATGGGAAATCAATGTTTTTGGCCTGTTCTGGCCTTTCTGGAGGCCCTCTTGGAGGCCCCTTGGGCCGTCTTGGGCCAGCTTCTAGACAAATTCGGCCATCTTGGTGGGCTCCTGGCCCGTCTGACGCCGTCGGAAGCCGTTTGGGGGGCATTTCTGGGCCGACTTGGGGCCCTCTTGGGGTGCTCCAGGGCCGTCTTAGAGGCCATCTTGGACGTCTTGGGGCCTCTTGGGTCCTCTTTGTGCCCTCTTGGGGCCGTCTTGGGGGCCTCTTGGGCAGTCCTGAGGCCATCTTGGAGGCTTCTTGGGCGCTGTGGGGGCGATCTTGGGGGCCCCTTGGGCCGTCTTGCGTCGTCGGAAAGCCGACAATAAGCGAACGTCAGAATCCTTCAAAAACGCATGGGAAATCCGTGTTTTTGGCATCTTCGGGCCCTCCTGGAGGACCCCTTGGAGGCCTCTTGGGCCGTCTTGGAGGCCTTCGGGGGGCCTCTTGGGCCATCTTGGGCTGTCTTGGAGTCTCTTGAGCCGTCCGGAAGGCCGTCTTGGACCATCTTGGGCGGACTTGGAGGCCATCTTGGACCATCTTGGAGGCCATCTTGGGCCAAGGTGGCCGTCCTGGAGGCCATCTTGGGCCATCTTGAGCGACAAATTCTGGAATTCAGCGCCTTCCGGGTGGTCGGCGGGACGGGCCGAAGCCCCAGGGGAAGTTCTTTTGGAAAAAAAACCCAAACCAGAACCCATATAGTCAGTCTGGCACGCCAGGCACCCCTTTGCTAAAGCAAAAGGGGGCGGCGGATCTAACGCCCTTCGTCCCATCCCGCCACCGTGCTTGGGTTCTAGGTCAGAGGCTTCTTTTATGCTTATTTGGATCTCTTTGGAGGCCTCTCGAAAGTCTCGTGGAACCAGTTCTGAGGTGTCTTGGTTCCTTTCGGGAGCCTCTCGGAGGCTTCTTGAGGCCTCGCTTTGGGCCTCTTGGAGGCCTCCTGGGGCTCCGTGGGGGCCTCTTTGGGGCCTGCTGGCGGTCTCGGGGTGTCATCTTGGGGCGGAGGGCTCGACGTGTCAGTTCGTGTTCCCCCTCTTTGGCCACTCTTGCGGCCCACTTGTGCCGTCTTGATGCGCTCTGGGGTCGCCTAGGAGCCCTCTGTGGGGGCCTGTTGAAGTTGAACCCTCTTGAGGTGATCTTGGGGTCCTCTTGAGCCGCCTTGGGCGTCGGAAGTCCTCAAAGGCGAGAGCGCTAAAATCCTTTACAATCCTTTCGGGAATCATAATTTTTAACTCTTGTGTTCCTCTTCGGAGTCCGCCAAGGGCCCTCTTGAGGCGCTTTGGGGGCCTTAGGCCGTCTAGGCCATCTTGGGCGTCTTTGAGCGCTCTTGGGCCATCATGGGATCCCCCTGGGCTGTCTTGAGAGAGCCTCTGCGGACGCTCTTGCGCCGTCTTTGCGCTCTCCAGAAACGTCACGCGAGGACTCCCCAGGAGCGCCCCGCTGCGTCCGAGATCGCCTGGTCGCGCCCGAGAGTGCCAGGAATTCGGGCTGCTGGCCCCTTACAATATGCGTGCGCTATTCGGTACTCAACACAGGGTGCTTTAAGGGCCCTGATCACATTGCACCTCGTACCAAGGCACATTGACGGACGGGTTCAAACGTAGGTGAATCTATACGTATATACATACATACGTACATACATCTATATATATATATGTATAGCTATGTGCACACCGGCATGTATTCGTGCTGGCATGCATACATGTTACATGTGTGTATGTACGCATCTTGACATGCATGTATGTATGTATTTATGTATTCATGTATGCATGTCTGTCTGTTTGTCTGTCTGTCTGTCTGACGGTATGCATGTACACATATATATATAGATATATGGGTAGTCATGTCTGTATGTATGCATGCATGTATGCATGTATGCATGTGTGTTTACATATATGCACGTATACATGCATATGCATACGTATGTGTGCATACATATATACACGTGTATGCGTATGTATGTATGTATGTATGTATGTATGTATGTATGTATGTATGTAGGTATGTGTGTATGTATGTATGTATGTATGTACGTACGTACGTACGTACGTATG
>CAUYUJ010011969.1:75000-85000 GCA_963575745.1 Prorocentrum cordatum | reverse complement strand
GTTGGGTTTTCGCCTGCGTTTTTTTTCAAAATGCTGCTCTCGCTGAGGCGCCGGCCTCATTTCTGCTCCCGAATCGTTCCGAATCGTGCTCCCGCTGCAGCGTGGGCCTCATTTTCGGATCGGTGTTTTGCCTCCGTCGTTCAGGATGGCGTTCTCGCCCCAGCGCGGGCCTCTTTCTCGCGCGCCCATCCGCCCGCCACCACCGCGCCGCACCACGCCCCGCCCCGCCGCACGCACACCCACCGCCACTTCCACCCACCAACGCACGCACGCACGCACGCGCACCACCACCGCGCACCGCCACCACCACCGCACTACCCCACCCACCACCACCACGCTACACCGCGTCACACCACATCACACGCGCGCACACACAGACACACACGCACGCACGCACACACACACACATACACACGCACACACACACGCACACACACACACGCACACACACACATACACACACACGCACACGCACACGCACACGCACACGCACACGCACACGCACACGCACACACACATTCACCCACACATTCACACACATTCACACACACACACATTCACACACATTCACACACATTCACACACATTCACACACACATTCACACACACACAAATTCACACAAACATTCACACACACATTCACACACACATTCACACACATTCACACACACACATTCACACACACATTCACACACACACACATTCACACACAACACACAACACACAACACACAACACACAACACACAACACACAACACACAACACACAACACACAACACACAACACACAACACACAACACACACACACAGACACACACAGAGACACACACACAGACAGACACACACACACACACCACCGCCACCACCACCACCACCACCACCGCCATCACGCACGTACGCACCTGGCCCACCACCAAACCACCAAGACGCCACACCACGTCACACCACAGCACACGCGCACACACGCACACACACGCATACACACCACCACCACAACAACCACAACCACGCACACACGCACGCACGCACGCGCACCACCACCCACTACGCACACGCGCGCGGAGCCACAGGTCCGCTACGACACGCGTCCGCGGATAGAGAAAATCAGCGCCATGGTAAGGGATGGGAGGGAGGGGTAGGATGTCAGATGTTGACGTGAGCGCACCTAACTTGCCTCTCCCCCTCCCTCCCTCCGTCCCTCCTCGCCTCCCCTCTCTCCATTCCCTTCTTCCCTTCCCCTCCAGGCACCCTTCCACCTTCGGCGCGTGGCCCCTGAAGGTCTGGACAACTTCTCCGGGGCCACTTTTTCCTCCTGAGCCGCTTCTTGACAGTCCTGGGGCCCGTGCAGGCCCTTCCCCCTCCCCCCCCCCCCTTGGAGGCCTGACATGACCCGACACCGGCCGCCCAACATGTTTTTCCGGAGCCTCGGATTTCTGGGTCCCCCCCTCCCTCGCCTCCCCCCTCCCCTCCCCCGCCGGAGGAAGCACCTGCGCGTGGCCCCGTGGGCCCCGCGAGCTGTCTCCATCTGCACCTGGAGATTGGGGCCACGGCTCCACCGCCACGGCCAGGCCCCTCCCCGCCAGGCCCTCGAGCGGCCTGGCGAGAAGCAGCAGCAGCAGCCGGGTTGACCCAAAAGGGGGTCCAGCGACAAGGGGGCGGTGCAACAGATTTGGTGCAATACAGGGTCCGGCTTGAATATAAGGAACACTTACTTTTCGAAAGGGGCTCGGTCGTTCCTTTGGTTTACATGCGTTCCGCTACCTTTTTGGCGGCGAGCCCCCTTAGTGTTCCTTCGGACTTCCTAGACTCACTTGGAAGAAGATTCTTGCCTGGCAGCTCTCCGTGGGGTGGTCCACTGCGTTCGCACGGACCTTTGGGCAAAGCACATCGTGCGGCCGGACGGGGAAGCCCGAGAGACCCCCGAGGAGCTCTCAAGACCCAGTGCTGGGGCTCTCGGCGACCCGGACCCCAACCCCACTGCTGACGACGAGAGCACACAGGTAGCGTCAAGTGTCCGGCGGTGGCGAAACGCCACCCCGCCGACCACGACGACGACGGCGACGACCCCAGAAGTCAGATCACCATTGGCTGCGTGGACCACGCAAGCACAAAACACGTGTTGCCTGGACGTGCGTACAAACATGCACGCGCACACATGCCCTGCAACCACACCAATTTCTCCAGTGCTCAAGGCGCGCCGTCGTGCGCAGATGAAACGGAAAAATCGGCAGCCCATTCTGCAGCGGTCACGGCGTCTCTGGACACTGCCGAAGCATAACCGAACGCGGCCACGCTGCGCCTCCCCCTACCGTGGAAGAGGGCTGGCGCGCCACCCGCTGCCAAGCACTCGTCCGCCCAGCCTCTGCGGAATGCATGCGTGCCCCACTCCGCCGCGCGCTCGAGGCCTAGCGCCAACGCCGCTGTTTTCAGCGTGGCCAACGCCGCCCTGTAGGACAAACCAGGGAAGAGTGGACCTTGTCTGGCACGGCGCTGGAGGACGCACACCCCGCATAGCTGCCGCGACTGGAGTGCGCAAGTGCACCGCCTCGACACTATCACAGTTTCCGTCTGCATCTTCCGCTTGTGGAGATACAGAGACGCTTTGGGGAGACCCTCGTCGACCGCCAGCACGACCTTGGAGTGTTCCCCGTCGCGTTCCAAGGGCACACCTCTGACGCGAAGCGCAAGCAGAAGTGTCGCGCAGCCACGAATGAGTCCGCCACCAAAGGATCCACTAGAACGTCCCGCACATGGGCCGCCAGGCTGCGGGTAACCTGCGCTGTGGCCCGTGCCCGGAAAACGTCCCCCGGTGGACAGCGAGATCTTCGTGGCTCCCCGCGCCAAGGCAGACGTGTCCTCCAGGCACCCCAGCGGTATCCGGATCAACGTGAGCGCCGAACGGATTTGGGTGCAGTACGTCATCAGCGTGGTGCCGTTCTGTACCGCGAGCGCGAAGGCAGCCAAAACTGGCTTGGCCAGCGACCGCGGGGCTAGCCCGAGGCTCTGGGCAACCTGGCCCCACAGCCGCAGGGCAGTAGCGTATTTGTATGCACTCTTATGCCAACCGCCAATTTCCCGCCTTAGCAGCTTTTGCGTGGCGTCGAACTGAGACATGTTGTCCTTCATCTGTGCAGCACGCTCCCTGGGGTTGCCCGGAGCGTTTCCGCGCCGTCTCGTCCATGCAGCTCCTCGGGCGAGACGCGGCCGAGCGCCTGCACGGCGTCAGCCACCTCCTTTGCGTCCAGAAGTGCGCCTCGCAAGCGGGCCGCGGCTAGAAAACCGAGGGCCGTCAGAGATGTTTCCGTTGTCGGCTGTCTCACCTGCTTAATGCCCCCCTGCGCCACTGGCGCGGCCACGACGCCTTGGTTGGCTTTCCCTTCAGGACAACCAACAGCTGCCGCCGCAGCGGCGCGCCTCGTCGTGGACAGAACAGTCAGGAATTCATTGGACAGAGTTCTGAGACAAGGCCAAACGTCCCGAAGATCTTCTACGCCCACGTCGAAGAAGTCGTCGCCGCCCACGGCACCACCGTCAGCAAGAGCGCCTAACACGTCGCCTGGAACTCTGGGATGGAACTGCGGCGGCGTGCGCCGGAGCACGGAGGCGAACCACTCCTCCAGAGCAGCTGGTGCGGGTGATCGGGATCTGCCTTGGCCTGGCGCCTCGCCTGCAGCAGCCGCACCAGCAGCGCCATCGCCTTGTTTCCATCTCTTGTGCTTACGGTCGCTCAACTCAGATGCCATTCTGGGCCAAACCAGCTACGGAAAAACAGATTATGCCACGCGCGCTTCACATTGAAGACGCGGCACGGCGGCCGCAGCTCAGAGATGAACATTTTCCCCGCGCTCAATTTTTGTTCCAGTGTTCACCGCTGCCAGAACTCCACTGACGGCCAGCTCCACTCGACCCCGGCGAAACCTGACGCGACAAATTGCGCCATCTCTGGAGTTTTTGTTCCTCCCGAGTGGGCCAATCCGCCACGTTTAAATGCAGCGGCGCACGGGGTGCACTCAAAAAGTGGCCGCGGATCGCAGCTGCATGCCAGATGCCTGTCACCATGGCGTGGAAATCTCGCTGGCACCCGCGGAGCAATGTGCCGAGGGCTACTGTGGAGCCGCTACAAGTTACTATATCGAGTCCAGCCGCGCCTTCTGCTTCCTCGAAGGAGTGCCAGAGTGCGCACGCCGCCGCTGCTGGCGCTCCCACGCGTGGATCTGCTGCTGCCTTGGGCAGGCCCACTTCCTGAGCCAGCCTGGCGGAGACGATGGGGAAACACCTTGCGACCAGCGAGCACCGCGGCCCAAGCCAGCGTGCCTGCACCGGTCGCGTCTGAGGAAAAAACCAGACGTGGCTTGACAGACGGAGATAGCGGCACAGCCCTGCATGGCTGCGAATGAACGTACAGCGGACGCCACAGGAGCGCTTTGTACAAACGTCTCGAGATGCGATTGCTTTTGCCTGCTGCGTGCCTGGAAAGCGGCGCGAGATAGACGCGCGCGCCTTTCCCGAGCACCTCGGTGGCTCCCCAGCTGAGCCGTCCTGCGATCTTCTGCGCGTGCGCTGGCGTCAGCTGCTGGCTCTGGAGTGCCCCGGCGGTCTCCTCGAGGGATTTGCTGCACTTCTCGCGCGGGATGACAATATTTAAACATAGTCCGGCCGTATCAACCGACACACGCACGCCCAGCGCTACAAAATTGCCAGCAGCGGTCACTGCTTTCTCGGAATCGAGACGCCACCCCAGCAAGTCCTGAATGACGAATCTAGCCAACGAGGCGGCGCCCACGGCGCTGCGCGCACACTCAGCATCGGCGCCGAACAAATCGCCCACGAAACGTGGATAGACGATGCTGAACAGGCCTAAAAGGATCGATTGAAACGCTGCCCCACGCGCTTCCAGGCATGGGCGCTTGCCTCAGCCCCAAACGGGCAGCAGCGCAGCTGCAGGAATTGCCGCTTCTCGACCGACTCAGACGTCACAGCGGCTGCGAACGGAAGGTGATCGCCTTGCAAAGGCTGGGTCTTGTGAGTCTCGCGGACATCGCCCTTGCGGAACCGGATGTTCTCTGCGTTGGCTCCGCCAGCAATGGGGCGCTGAGCGCCGGCCGCCAAATCGTCCAGCGTCTCATGGGCGACGCGCTCCGAAAGCGCCGTCGCGCCGTTGACTTCCGACCATGTCAGGTCGTCAATGGCGCGCACTTTGCGGTGCCACTGACCGTCGGAAGCGCCGCCCCCGACGTCGGAGAGATCCGCGGGCAGGCTGCGCCGCTCGGCCTGAACAGCCGCCACTTCCGCCTGCGTGCGTGCCCGGAGCACGTGTCCTGTGCAGGGTGGCAGCGCCTGCGCTGGGGGCCGCTGCCAGAATTGCACCCGGAGACTCATGGGCAGTCGCGCTGCACCTACGCGTGGCGCCGCTGGCCGGAATTAGCCCCACTAGAGGAAAACCCTGCGCCAACGCCGTGGGAAGACCCGTGTCCTCCGAGCCAGATGCCTCCAGCATCTCGGCCAGCGGCGCCAATTTTTCTCCGGGCCCAGAATGGCGCGAAGATGCTCTGGCAGACGGTCATACTGATCGCGCCACGCTGGGGCTGTCACTTTTTGGCGGTGCTGCCAATGCTGGAGCTGGCGCTTCCTAAACTCGTACACTGCGCTAGGGTCAGCGCAATGCCCCGGTGCACCGCGGAAGGCGCAGCGCCCAGTCCAAGTGAGAGAGTACTACTCAAGAGAGAATCTACTGCGGCATAGAATGGCCGCCTTGATTCCAGTGCCCCGTCTTGCGGCGCTTCGGCGACGTGGGCGCCATGGACCCCTTCGGGCCGGATTTGCCGCCCTTGGACTGTTCGCCCTTGCCGCCCCCTTTGGGGGGCGCGCCTTCGCTCCCTTTGGGGCCGGCGGAGCTGCCTCCATGGCCCGTCGTTTGTTTGTTGCCGCTTGCCCTGGCGACCTCCCCGGCGCGCTGGGAGATCTTGTGCTCTGCGTCTTCCAGGGCGTCACGGTCCAGCTTGCGCGGCAGGATGTCGAGCTGATCGTCTTCTCCCTGCTCCAGGGTGCGGGCCGCCCTTTGACGGAGGGGCAGATCGTAGTAGTGCACCACTCGGGTGCCACCGCGCTCCTCGCGCAACCGCGCCACTTGCATCTCGTAGGCCATGCGCTGCGCTGGGGCGATGGCCCTGGCCAAGATCATCTTCGCGCCCCAGTCGTGCAAGTGGCCGAGGAAGTTGGCAAAGCCCACGAAGCTGATGCGCTCCTCTATGGTCCGTCCGTTTCGCCTCCCGGGCCTTCTTGACATTGTCTTCGGTGGACCCGTCGCCGACAAGAATGTCCAACTTCGGCGTCCTTGAGAACCCGGGGCTGGAGTCCATGAGCAGGTCCTCGCCCTCAGACCCGACACCTTTCCGGCCCTTGTCCCTGGCGGTCTTGGCCGAGGGCAATGCCTCCATCCGAAGAAGGGCTTCCTCGGTTGGTAACGAATCGCCCTGCGCGCGCTGGAGTCCGACCTCGCGGATCCTAGTCTTCACATCGAAGCTCAAGGTCCCGGGCTTGGCTTCCTTCTCAGCTTTCGCATTCTGGACCTTGGCCCATGCGGCGATTGCCTGTGCGGTCTGGTCCGCGGCGCTGGCCGGCTCCGGCTGGTTGCTGGAAGCCTCCCGCTACGCCTTCGTCTGCGCCTTGGGCAGCGTTGACGCGGGCTGGCTTGAGCGCGATGCTCTTCCATGGCTCATTCGCGTCGTCTGCGTGCGGGGTCGTGTTCGCCTGCGTTCCACTGATCGCGAAATCCCGCGTCTGCTTGTCAGCCAGGTCGCTGGGATGCACTGGGCCGATCGCGTCAGCCAGCGCTCGCGCCCGGCCGGCGAAGAAGATTAGTGGCTGCGTCTCCGCCGGCGAATCGTGGGCGGGCGCCGCGAACTCCACCCGCGCCGTCGCCTTGTCGACGCCGGCGCCGGCGAGCGCCCCCTGCTTCGCCGCGGACACCAAGGCGCGGGCGCCCTTGACTGGGAAGGCCATGGCGCGAGGCGCTGGTGCAGGATGGCGACGGGCAGACCAAAATGTCCTTCTGGACCCCGAACTTGAGGCAGCGTGAGCCCAGCCGAGTACGGGGGGGGAAAGGAGGGGCAGGGGCAATCTCTCAAGACGCCACGGCGGCATGCAAATGGTTCTCCTCCCTGGCGCAGATGGAGGCGGACGGAAGCGAAGCACCAGCGCGCCTTCGACCTTGAACGGGAGATTGGCCTTCAACCTTGAGGACTGGCCTTCAACCTTGAACGGAAGATTGGCCTTCAACCTTGAACGGCCCCCCAGGGGCCAGGCTTTCAACCTTGAACAGGAGCAGAGCGAGGCTTTCAACCCCAGGGGCCAGGCACTCAACCGTCAACCTTGAGCAGATTATCGGAGCAGCCTGGAGCGCGCCGCGCCTTGACCCGTCGCCGGCGCCGGACGTTTGCCACTCTGCGCTCATCCGTCTCCCGCCAGCAGTGCTCGACTGGACCCCCCGCTGCGCCTGTCCACTATCTTCGTGGCCGGGCTCCCCCGGAGGGGCGAAAGGTCCTTGAGGGAGGGGTTTATCAAAACAGCCGCCGACAAGTGGCGAACCTCCTTCTCGGCAGAAATCGCCTCCTTATTGGCAAAGGAGAGCAATTCCATATCGGCCGCGCAGAAAAACCTCCTCATCGGCCAGGCGATCAATCTCCATGTCGGCCGCGAAAAAACCACGACGTCCAACGCCCCTGCAACCTCCGCACCCTCAGAGGACAGGGGGGGGGAGGAAGGGGGGGAGGGGGGGGTTTTTGAGGTTGGTCATCGGGAGGCCCCCTTCGGGGCCCGCTCCCGCGAGGGCATTCCCTAAATGGGATGCCCACATTCATAGGCGTCGCTAGAGCGACTCGCCAAACACTCGCGCACTTGAGCGCCCACGTGGGCAACGTGCGCCGGCACGCATGAAAGGGTGGTCCAATTCTTGGATCCCCCTGTGTGGTTGCCTTGCCGCCGCAACGCTGCCTGGGCTCTGACGTCCGCGCCAGAGACACCTCTGCGCTCGATGGGATCCGAGCTGGGACCCCCCTAGCTCCGAAGCCACCGGCGAATCCACCTGGGTCGCAAGGCGTTTATTTTTCGAATGCCCCCCATCTGATTGACTTGGCACGGCCCAATGCATTGGGCCACGGTCGAAGACCACCCTGGCCGTCTACGACGACTTTGGCCTTGGCTTCCCAATGACCAAAAGCCCAGGTGGGACCGGCCCTCCGAGGTTTACTCCCAGCGATCCTGGGCCCAGTCCCAAGTTACCTCTGTCGTCCACGACGACGCCGGTTTGAGAGAAGCCCAAGGCCAGAGGGCCCAAGTGTAACCCAGCCCTGTGCTGTAGTTGATTTGGTCGAAACCCAGTGACCAGAGGGCCCGATCGAAGACTGGCCGTGTCGTCCGCGACGACGCTGGTTTGGGCGATGCCCCGTGACCAGAGGTGCCAAGCGAAGATCGGCCCCGTCACCCGAGACGACGCTGGTTTGGGCGCAGCCCCTGTTGAACCCGTGTCATTGGAGATCCAAACCATACCGGAAATTTCGCGATTTTTTCTTCATTCCAGGGACCGCACGACTAGAATGGCCAAGTGTAACCCAGCCCTGCTGGTCTGGGCGAGGCCCAGTGACCAGAGGTGCCAGTCGGAGACCGGCTCTGTCGCTCGAGACGAAGCTGGTTTGGGCGAAGCCCAGTTGAGCCCGTGTCATTGGATACACAGACAATATCTGACAATTCGCGATAGTTTCGTCCTCTCAGGGACCACGCGACTAGAGGGGCAGGTGTAACCCAGCCCTGTGCTGTTGCTGGTTTGGGCGTAGCCCAGTGACCAGAGGACCACGTCGAAGACCGGCCCTGTGGGTGTGCGCGTCGCGCAGGGACCTCCCGAGGATGCGCGTCTCGCAGGGACACTGGATTTGTCCGTTGGACAGGGACCTTGGGTGTGCGCGTCGCGCAGGCGTTGAGTGCGCCACGTGGGCAGACACTCTGGGCGTACCCTGTTGGGCAGAGGCCTGCTCCCTGTTGGGCACCTTCTGCTGGCTGGTTCGCTTGGCCAGCCACGCGCAGGACGGGGTCGCGCGTTGCGCGGGGACCCCAGGCATGCGGGTTTCGCAAGGACGCCGTGTGGCGACGGAAGCGTGGGTAACCCAGCACCGACTGGCGGCAGGGGCGGCGGGTTGGCGACAGGGAGCGCCAGTTGGACGTTGAGTGTGTCGCGTGGACAAGCACTCTGGGCGCACCACGAGCCACGCCCGCGGCACGTGAAGGCGCGCAGCCTCGCGGCGGCGGCCCGCCTCGGGAGCTCCTTCCGGAGCCACGGCCGAAATTTGCTATCCCGCCTCGGGCCCGGGCAGTGAGCGAGGGAGCGGAGCAGCCGTAGGGCGAGCGAATCACCGAATCCCCGAATGGGATGTGAGAGTCTTCTTTCCCTGAACCGAGGCTTAGGGATGATAAAACAGGGCTTCGTTCCTTATGTTTCGTTCCTTAGGTCAGGCCGAATCCTGTAGGTTTGTGGGGTTGCCATACATTTGGGGCGTGCACTACATTTCGGGGCGCAGATGTATTGTTGCACGTTCGCGTGCAATGCGTTACTTGCAATACAATGCGATACAATTTTCTCTGGCGCAGTACATTTGCAATCCACTTGCGCCAAATCTATTGCACCACCTCCTTTCAGCTGGACCCCCTGTTGGGTCACCCAAGAGCAGCCCTGTGGGCAGAGGCTGAGATTGCCTCGCCTCGCCTCGCCTCCCCACCCCGCACCGCCAGCCCGCGGATGCCCGCCGGCGGATGCCGGGCAGCTCGGGGCGCCAGCGCGCCGGCGAGGCCGGCGAGGAGGGCTCGCTGGCGGCCGCGGAGCCTTCCGCGGCGGGCAGCCCCCGCGGGGGCCTCGAGGAGCCGCGCATCGAGGAGGGCCTGGTGCTCGAGGCCTCCCAGATGGAGTCCGAGGAGATCCCAGATCTCCGAGGGTATGTTTTTTGTCGATGCG
>CAUYUJ010011969.1:52500-70000 GCA_963575745.1 Prorocentrum cordatum | reverse complement strand
TCGAGTGAGATCGATCGAGCGAGACCGATAGTGATATCGATAGTGAGACCGATCGAGTGAGACGTTGGTTCCTCCCCCCCCCGAACCTCCTTAACGCCCGAAGAGTGGTCGTACAGGTATTATTTGTATTCGTCTTATTCGTCTTATTCGTAGTGTTCGAATTTGTGTTCGTATCCGGATTCGTATCAGTATTATATTATCACTGGTTGTTTCATTTTAATCAGTATGATGATGATTCTTACTGTTGCCATTTGTTAGACAGAATGACAGTGATAATGATGAGACGCGAAAGCGGCATATCGGCGCTGAGCCGAGGAGTATGACGAGGAAGAACGCAAAAACGAACGAGCAGGCGGGGGAGTGAGGGAAGCTCGAAAAGGTTGAGGAGATGGCCTCGAAAAACAAACAAAGGCATAGACATGAACTGTCGGAGCTCCGCGCGGATTTCTTGGATCGGCGCTGGGCCCCCCTGGCGGCGCCTCTGGCGGCGCCGATCCAAGACATCCGCGCGGACCTCCCAGAGACATGTTTATGACTTGTTCTCTTTCTCGAAGGAGGGCGAGCTGGAGCCCGAGGGGCTCCGGGAGGCCTGGGAGGCGCGCTGGAGGCTGGCGCAGACCGGCCTGGTGCGTGTCGAGGAAGCGCAGCGCGCCGACGCGGAGGACCTCGCCCGCGGGGTGCTGGCAGGCCTTCTGCGCTCAC
This sequence comes from Prorocentrum cordatum, assembly GCA_963575745.1. NCBI lineage: Eukaryota > Dinophyceae > Prorocentrales > Prorocentraceae > Prorocentrum > Prorocentrum cordatum. The sequence goes on along the minus strand of CAUYUJ010011969.1, from coordinate 69,298 downwards.
GGGCCGGCTGGGTGCTGGGCGAGGACCCGGCGGACGGCGGCTGGCACCACGAGGCCCGCTTCGAGAGCCTGCTGTGCGAGTTGCCAGGCCTCGCGCGAGAGGATCCTCGGTGAACAAACAGCGGCATAAAGCTCCGCGCGGGGTTCTTGGGTCTGCGCTGGGCTGAGGAGGATGGCGAGGAAGCAAGCAAAAGCGATCGAGCAGGCGGAGGTGGGAGGGAGGCAGGAGAGGGGTGAGGAGTTGGTCTCGAGGAGGGAATCTTGGGGCATAAGCATCAATTCTCGGAGCTCCGCGCGGATTTCTTGGGTTGGCGCTGGGCCACCCTGGCGGCGCCTCCCGGCGCTGCCCCTGGCGCGTGGAGCGCGCCAGGTAGGGGGCCCAGCGCCAATCCAGGAAATCCGCGCGGACCTCCGAACGCTTATGATGTTCTGCTGTTTTTGTTTCTCTTCTTAGGTATCGATCGCATCGCTAACACATCCCGCCCCCCAGTGGGGGATGGATGGGCCCCTCGAAACCCGAAGGGAGCAGCCTGTTTCCCCATCTGGGGGAGGGGGTAGGTCGGCCAGTGGGGCCAACGCCATGCCACTAAATGGCGACGATGATCGGTGAAGAGCGATGCTTCGAGGAGGGTGCGGGGCACGAGGGCGCCAGCCGCAGTCCGGCCCGCTCCCGGATCCCGTTGCAGGAGCCCGAGGAGGCCAGCACAGGCGCGGCTCCAGGAAGCTCCCGTGGCCTCGGCGGCCCCGGCGGGGCGGCCGCGCTGCCACACCCGCGCGGGGCCTCGGCGTGGCTGGTCGTCGGGGGCACGGGCGGCAAGGGCATCCTCGTGCGGGACGGGTGCGGCCTCGGCTCGGCGCCCCAGCCGCTGCGACTCATGCGCGGCGCCCGCGTGGAGCAGGTGGAGCGGCGGGGTGACAGGCTGTGCTTCCGGAAGCTGTCGGGGGACGGGCCTCGGGAGGGCTGGGTGAGCCTGGCCGCGAGGGGGCAGCAGCTGCTGCGGCGCGAGCCGCCATGACGCGGGGGGCAGGCGGCGGCTCGCGCGCAGCTCGCTAGGATAAGTGCAGCGTGCGCAGGATCTCTGAGCATCCGAGCCTTCGGAAAGATGTCCGCGGCCGCTCCGGCCCTCCCCGATGGCTCCTGCGCCACGGGGTCCCCGGAGTGTGCTCTCGGCCCGGGCCAGCCTTCCAGGTGCTTCTGGAGGTGCCGCGGCGGAAGGCCTCGGCCACCTGTGCACTGCTTCCGGTGAGGCCCTCGGTCGTCAGGGCAGCGCGCGCGGCCGACCCAGCAGATCCGCCCAGGTCGCACCTCGCCCGACCAGGTGTGCTCACCCCTTAGTCCACTCTCTGTCTCTCTGTCTCTGTCTCTCTCCCTCTCTCCCGTTGCTAGGCCGGAGTTCCGCATCTCAAGCTCCATATTTCAGCTACGTCATTCTACTAGGAGGTCGGTTGCACATCATGTGGCCAGTCTGGGCGAGAGCTGAACACACGGCTGAGTCTTTTTACCGTTCTCGGCCCTCGTGTGGACAGATACGCCGGTCTTTCGCATCTATACCAAACGCGTGGCCTCCGCGCGCGCGTGTGTGTGTGTGTGTGTGTGTGTGTGTGTGTGTGTGTCTGTGTGTCTGTGTGTCTGTGTGTGTGTGTGCGTGTGCGCTCCAACTCCCTACTATGCTGTCCCCGCCCTCTGTAAGCGCGCGCGCGGGAACGCGCGAGCAAGAAACTGGCGGGCATTCCCACAATTACGGCAGGGGCATTCGTTAAGGAATGTGCCGAGTAGGCTTCAGACCCTGGAGAATTCCTTATCTGATTAGGGCGGCGATGCTATTCATTGTCAAGCCTCAATTGGTATTACACCAGCTTTCAGATCCTGGATTCCTTATCCAAGGGTTCCTGGTCCATTATTCCGACGGTAGGACCCCACATGAGAATTCGGATTCAATTGCCTGGGGATCTCCTCCTGTCCCCTCCCTTCTCCCACCAACTCCTGCCTCCTCCTTCTCCTCCTGCCTGCTCCTCCTTCCTCAACCCCTGCCTCCTCTTTCTCTTGCCTCCTCCACCACCTCCTCCTCCTCCTTTTCCTCCTCCTCCTCCTTTCCCCTCTCCCTCCTCTTCCTCCTCCTCCTCCTCCTCCCCTCTCCCTCCGCCTCCTCCTCTCCCTCTCCCTCCTCCGCCTCCTCCTCCTCGTCTCCATCTTCCTCCTCCTCCTCCTCCTCCTTCTCCTCCTCCTCCGGCATCCTCCTTAGGTCTCCTGCCTCCTCCTGGGGCCTCCTGGGGCCTCTTGGGGCCTCCTGGAGCCTTCTGGGCTTCCCAGGACTTCTTGGGGCCTCCTAGGGCATTCCTCCTCCTCCTCTTCCTCCTCCTCCTCCTCCTCCTCCTCATCATCATCATCGTCTTGTTCCCCCTCTGCCTCCTCCTCCTCTTCCTGTTTCTCTTTCTCGTCCTGCATCCTCCTCCGAGCGAGCTTCTCCGAAGTACATTGCTGGGCGTGCGTACTTGTCGGCCGCTGGTGTTGCGGCTCAAGTCTAATTCAGAGGGCGGCGCATGGGGGTCATCTCTTTCCTTCGTGCCAAAGCCTTGCCATTCGCCCTCAGTCAGTTGCCTCATGCAGTCCAGGTGCTGATACCAGGGCACGAGGACGCGGGTGGGTGCCTCCTCCTCTCGGAGCTCACGGGCAGCCTGCGGGGCTTCCTCGTAGGGCTGTGCGCCCTCTGCTTCCTGATCGGAGCTGCTGCGGGGTGCTGCTGCTGTGCCGTGGGATATGGAGGCTGGTCAACGTGTCGGCGTCCTGTGGCAGGCCGGACGGGACTGGCAAGTGAGAATCATCATCTGCGAGTGCCCGCCCGGGGAGTACACCGACGTCGTCGGCGACCCAGTACCTCCAGCTCTAGTGACGAAGTGCTTCTATTGTCTCACTCCAGACGGGGACATCTATCCGCACCTCCTAGCGGTCGGGCCTCTGGCTGGGGTGGTGGTGCTCGACAAGATGGGCCAGCCCATCGACTCCACGTCCGAAGGCCAGAAGTTACGGAGGAGACACTCGGTGTACGGCGCCGACTGGGAGCCGACGCCGCTCGACTACGTAGCAGCCTTGCAGTTCTGCCGCCCCGAGGTTCTCTCCAACGGTCCCCCGAGCCGGCGGCTCCGTGGGAAACAGCCGTTGCCAGCATCGGGAACGCCGTCAGGGGATGGAGCAGCGAAGGTTCCGACTAACATGGAGGTCTCAGAGGGGGCCCTGCCGACGCCGCCCGACGGGCACTGCTGGGAGATCCTCGCCACGACGGGCTCGGACACAGCGCGCACGGAGTTTCTCGGCGGCGCGACCGACGGGTACGCAGTCGCAGGTGGCTTCGGGCTCGTGCTGATGGGCTCGGAGGCGCATGTCGTGAGAGTGGTGAAGCGTGACGAGCTCGGAGGCGACGGGGACTTAGACGCCCGGGTGCTCAGCATCAAGGTGAATTCCGAGGGAGAGCGGCGCCGTCTGTTCAAGGATGACGTCAACCTCCTCAGCGAGACGAGGTCCGCGCACCACTCGCTGGTGCCTGCGGTTCCTGGCGGACCAGGACGCTCACCCGCGGGCACGGCACACGAAGTGGAGGCACGAGACCGGGCTCTCATCCAGCGACCCCGGCGTTGCCGAGCACGAGCTGTGCATGCGCGTGTTCGACGTAGCCATGTCTTTCGACCAGCTGAACGTCAGCGAGCTGGCCTCTTTCGAGTACATCGCGAGGCGGGCGCAGCTCATCGAGCACCGCTACCGCGAGAGGGCCATTGGCCGGCCCGACGGCATCGACGGGGCCGAGGACGACTACCTCATGATGGGGACCTCGGAGACGCGCGGCCACCTGATGATCGCGCCGGAGTTTTAGGACTACATCACGGCCGAGCTCCACCGCGAGGCGGGCGTGCTCAAGGAGCGGCGCAAGCTTCGCGAGGAGCGGGCCATCTCTTCTCGCGGCGGCGGCGGAGGCGGCGCAGGCAGGGGCGGCGACGACAAGGGCTCGTTGCAGCAGAAGATCCAGCAGCAGGCGGCGGAGCTCAAGCGGCTCCAGGCGGGCCGTGGCAGCGGCGGCGGAGGCGGCGGCGGCCAGCAGGAGGGCGATGCCGGAGGCGGCCGCGGTGGCGGCCGCGGGGGCAAGTAGCCCACAGGCGCCACCCGCCGGCCGGGCCGCCCCTGGGCGTGCCCTGCCGGCTACTTGGCTGGGATGGTGGTCGCTCGCGAGCTGCTGCCTATCAACCTGGCCGCCCTCTCGGCCCCGCGCGAGCCGCCTGGCGCTGGCCGCTGCAGCCGCAGCGTCCGCAGCCGGGTCCTCCGCCGGACCCTCGTCGACGAGCGCGTGCGTGAGTCGGTGACCGCCCTCAACCTTTTGTACAACCGCGGCGAGGCCCAGGTCTCGCACCAACTTTCTCTCGCTCAGGTCCGTGGTGTCGAGCATCTCCGACGTGGTTGGGAGCGACTCGGTGCCCCGGAGGTGAGCCCCGCGGCAGCCTGCAGTGAGCTGTGCGGGAGCAGGCCCGGGTATGGCGACCCGGTGAAGACGGCTCCTTACCAGCGAGACCTCGTCTCGCTGCCGACCGGCGGGGTCCTGGCCGAGGGGGGCCGGTGCCTCGGCGGTGCGGCTTTAAGTTTCTGGAAGGAGTGGCGACAGCATCTTTTGCGGCCCGGTGTCAGCCGGGAGGTAGTGCAGAAATTCAAGCCCCACGTCGACAGTCGACTACGTGCGAAGGGTACCTATGCCCAGTTCGTGTTAGACCTCCAGGCCGCCGGTTTGGTGAACCTGAGAGGCCGCCTCGACGCGACCTTGGGAGTGTTCTTCGTGTGGAAGAGTGACGGCGTCAGGCAGAGGCTGATATTCGATACTAGGGGTAGCAACGAGTTTTTCAATTCGCCCGAGTATTCTCAGTTGCCCACGGCTAGTGCATGGAACTCTTTGTATGTGCCAGATCAATGCGAGCTCTCTTTGTGCCAGGCAGACGTTGACGATGCTTTCTATCGGATCGGCCTGCCCGCAGGGAGTGAAGATTATTTTGTCCTCCCTCCTGTCTCTTGTCGTCACCTCGAGGCACTTTGCCCAGGCAGCTCCGGGGAGCTTCGCGGGGTTGGGGAGCTTTCGCCCGTCCTCCGCGTGTTACCCATGGGGTGGTCTTGGTCTTTATACTTCTGTCAGTGTATGGTGGAACAAGCTGTTCTTGACTCCGGCCTCCCCCCCTCCAGACTTGTCCAGGATAGACGGGCAGCCGCCGGCCTCGAGGAAGGGCCTCTTGCTGCCGTGTATGTCGACGGGGTCGCTTTCCTCGGTACCAGCGAAAAGTGCTGCTCGGACGGATGCGCGTCCGCCGTCGAGCTCCTGGGATCTCGTGGTCTGGTTTGCAAAGGGATGGTCGGGGCGTCTGAACAGCAGTCTGTCACAGGCCTCACGTTCGAACGCAGCTCTGGAATCATTTCGCTTTCGACCCGGCGCTTGTGGAAAATTCGCCTGGGGCACTTGGAGCTCTGCCGTCAGGGCTGGTGCACCGGGGTCCAGCTGCGCCAGGTTTTGGGCCATTTAACCTGGGCCTTCTTGCTGAAACGTGAGCTTTTGTCTATCCTCAGCAGCGCTTTCCGTTTTTGTGGAATGGCCGGGGAGCAGCGGTGGCGTCTCTGGAGTTGTGTGACTCGGGAGCTGCGGATCGCGGCAGCACTTCTGCCGTTCGCCGCTGTCGACACCAAGAGGCCGTTCGACCCGTGCGTGATGGCCTCCGACGCCTCCGGGGCCACCGAGTTCGACTTCGGGGGTTTCGGCGTCTGCGAGCGGGCCTGGGACTCGGAGGCAGTTCGAGCCGTGGCCAGCCGTGCGGAGAAGTGGAGGTACTGCGTCGAGGATGCCATCTGCGCCCGGGAGCAGAGTCTCGGGCTGGTCCCTCAAGGCCCCTCCAAGCCTCGAATTTCCCAAGTGAGAGCCCGCCGTGGGGTCACCGACTTCTTCCACATCGATGGGGGGCAGATCGGGGATTTCGACACCTGGTCCACCGTTTTGTTCGGCCGGTTCGCCTCATCGGAGAATATCATGCGGGCGGAGGGGCGGGCCCTGGTGATGGGGGCCCGACACAAGCTACGAAACGTCAGCAGCTTCGGTCGCCGTCATCTGCTTCTGTGCGACAATATGTCTGTGGTCTTAGCTACGGGAAAGGGGCGTTCGACATCCCCACTGCTGAATCGAACATGTCAGGAGTTACTGTGTCTTCCTATTCTCTCAAATACTTCATTCGTGGTCCGATGGATTGCATCAGAGTTGAACCCTGCAGACGACCCCTCTCGCAGCCTCTCGGCCCGCGCCAGCGCCTGGAGGCGCGACCCACGCGGGCCGGCGTTCCGCGATGCTCCGGCGGCCTGGGCCAGGCCTTGAGGCGCGGCCGGCGCGAGCCTTTCGGCCGGCGCTGCCTTCGATCGTGAGCTCGAGCGGACCGTCGTGCAGCGGGCCCGCGGACAGCTTGCAGCTCCGCTCGGGCTTTGTGGGCTCGGCGACGGCCTCGATCCCGAGGCCCGCCCCGCTGGCCTGGCGCGGTGCGACGTCGAGCCCATCGGCGACAGCGGTGACCGCGGTGGTGGCCGTGCCAGCTCGTCCACCTTGTCCAGTCGCTCGGGCAGTCCGGGCTCAGGGAGCCGCCGCAGCTGCTGCAGTTCGCGGCGGGCGGACCGCGCGGGCCAAGAGGGCGGTGCGATCCGCCGCTCTGCAGGCTCGTCGTGCGGCCCATCGGCGCCGCCTTCTGCCCGCAGCCTCCAGGGCTGCGGCAGAGGGCCTGACGTTCCTGCAGACCTCTCGAGCGGGGCACGGGACACAGCTGCAGTACCAGCGGGCCTACACCGACTTCCTGGACTGGAGCCGGGGGGAGAAGCTGAGGATCAGCACCGTGGCCGACTTAGACCGGGCCCTCGCCAGCTATCTGGATCACCTGTTCTTCGACGGTTGGAATCGGGACCAGGGCGAGAAGACCTTGGCGGCTGTCCTTTTCTTTCACCCGAGCCAGGGCTTGAAGCGGCCAGGGGCCCTGGAGGGCAGCCGAGCCGCACTCAAGGGTTTCAAGAAGATGGCTCCTGGCAAGACCCGCAGACCACTTCCCAAGCAGGGGGTCTTCGCGATCATCGGGGCCGGCGTGTTCTGCGGCTTGCTCGACTTCTGCCTCGGCCTCCTCGTCGCCTGGGACGCGTGCCTCAGGTTGCCCAGCGACCTGATTGGCATGGTGGGTGGATCCCTGGTGGCGCCAGCTCGGCGGAGCCGGATCAACCGGTGGGCCATCTTGCTGTTCCCCGAGGAGCTGCCCGATCGGAGCAAGACGGGCCACTTCGACGAGGGGATGGTGCTAGAGTCGGACGCCGTGCAGAGCGTGAGCTTCGCCCTGAAGGCCCTGAAGTCGCGGAGCCAGGCGGACAAGCCTCTGTGGCCGTTCTCCGGCCCAAGATTCCGCCAGGATTTCGCCGCGTGCGCCAGCCTGGCGGGGCTCGAGGACGTGCGCCCGTACCAGGTCCGCCACGGGGCCGCCTCCCACGACGTGCTGTTCAAAGTGAGGGAGTTCGGAGCGGTCCAGGAGCGGCTCAGGCACCTGAGCGAGTCCAGTACACGGCGGTGCCGCAAGGGGACCCGCTACCTGGCCGAGTGCGAGAAGCTGTCCCCCGAGATCAAGGCGTTCGGCGAGTGGGTCGAGGCCAACCTCGCCGGCCTCTTCTCCGGGCGGCTGCGCTGCCAAGCGCCACCAGGGCGCAGGGGCTGAGCGCCGCCGCCCGAGGGGCAGGACTCTGGAAGGCTGGTGACACTCTCGACTCCGCGACCCGCCTGAGCCGAGACGCCATCCATCGAGCATGGTCTCAGGCCTTTTCGGCCGCCTCCGCCGCTGCTCCCCGCAAAGGCCAAGTTTTCCTTGACTTGTTCTCTGGGGCTGGGGGTATCGCTCGCGGTCTTCGTGGTCGACGCTAAGTTTAGCCCCGCTTTTAATCTCAACAGCCCCGTGGTCGTGGATCTGATCGTGGGGTGGATCAGCAGCAAGCTGGTCCGGGGGATTTGGCTGGCCTTTCCCTGCCCCACGTGGAGCGTCGCATCCCGCGGGCGGTACCGAACCCACTCCCAACTTTTCGGGCGAGCCGACCTGGACCCTGTGGGCCTCGAGCGGGCCTTGGCGGGCAACCGCTCCCTCCTCGCCACGTGCCGGATCGTTGGCTCGTGTATTCGAGCCCGGGTCCCAGCGGTCGCCGAGAATCCCAGCAGTAGTCTCGCATGGTTTACACCTAACATGAAAAGATTAGCCACTCATCCTGCCTGCCGAGCTTATGTTTTTGATTTTTGCCAATTCAAAGTGCCTTGGCGCAAGCGCACGCAATTTTTGGCCTGGCACCTCCAGCTTGCTCCTCCCTCTTTCTCCTGTCTTTGTTCCTCCCGCCATGGAGTGTGTGTTTTTTCCGGGGAGGCCCACGTCCACCTTTCTGGCGCAATCCCGGGGTCGTCTCAAAAATGGACCTCCCGCGCCGAGCCCTATCCGTCACGCATGTGCACTGAAGGGGCCAAGTGGTTGTGGGCCTCCGCCGGGGCCATCGAAGCAAGTCGTCTGAATCAACTCGCGTGCCAGTGACTTTATGTGATTGCTTGCCCTCTGAAGACGGCCTTAGCGGCCAGGGCATATAATGGGAATTGGTGATGTTGCGAAGCCTGCTCAGTTGACCTCGGCTCGAGGCCGAATCCTTTGCGCTGCCTTCCCAATTCGCTGAGATCTCAGCTGGCTGTCGATTCCTACATAATCTGGTTCTGGCCCCTCGGGAGAGGAAAAGGTGAGCGCGCCCTGCAGAGCGAGCTTCTCCGAAGTACATTGCTGGGCGTGCGTACTTGTCGGCCGCTGGTGTTGCGGCTCAAGTCTACCTCCTCCTCCCCTCCACCTCCTCGCCGTGTCGCAGCATGCCGCCTCTCTCTACGGCGGTGATGTTGCGAAGCCTGCTCAGTTGACCTCGGCTCGAGGCCGAATCCTTTGCGCTGCCTTCCCAATTCGCTGAGATCTCAGCTGGCTGTCGATTCCTACATAATCTGGTTCTGGCCCCTCGGGAGAGGAAAAGGTGAGCGCGCCCTGCATCCTCCTCCTGCTCCTCCTCCTTTTCCTCGTGCAGAGCACGACCTAGAGGAAGCGCGCGACGTGCGTCCCAGCGGCTACGCGCCAGAGGACGACCCAGAGGCAGCGCACGCCAGATGACGACCCGGAGAAAGCACGTGAGGTGCCCATGGGGAGGGGGCTCCTGCCTGAGACTTCCTCGCAATTCACTCACAGACGAGGCTCTCGCCTTATACTTCCCCCATTATCATGCCTCAGAGGCCCAAAAGTGACGACCGTTGCAGGAGGCCGATGACCCGCTCGCATTGCTCACATCAGCTGCGGGCCCCAATGGAAGGGGGCTCCTGCCTCAGATGGCCTCGCAATTCGCTCGCAGACAGGCTCCCGCCTGATACTTCCTCCATATTCAGGCCTCAGGGGCCCAAGCGTGAGGACAGTTGCAAGAGGCCGATGACCCGTTCGGATTACTTATAAGAGCTGCGGGCCCCACAGGGAGGGGGCTCCTGTCTGAGACTTCCTCGCGATTCATTCACAGACGAGGCTCCCGGCTGATAGGTCCTCGATATTCAGGCCTCAGGGGCCCAAAAGTGACGACGGTTGCATGAGGTCGATGGCCCGCTCGGATTGCTCTGATGAGCTGCGGGCCCCATGGGGGGGGGGGGTCCCGCCTGAGAATTCCTCGCAATTCACTCACAGACGAGGCTCCCGCCTGATATTTCCTCCATATTCAGGCCTCAAAGGCCCAAAACTGACGACAGTTGCAGGAGGCCGATGGCCCGCTTGAGACTTCCTCGCGCTTCAGTCACAGACGAGGCTTCCGTCTGATACGTCCTCCAAATTCAGGTCTGAGGATCCCAAAAGTGACGACAGTTGCAGGAGGCCGGTGGCCCGCCCGCATTGGCAACATGAAATGCGGGCCCCACAGGGAAGGGGCTCCCGCCTGAGAGTTCTTCGCAATTCACCCACAGGCGAGGCTCCCGGTTGAGAATTGAAGTTTGAGGGGCCCCAAAATTAGGACAGTTGCAGGATGCCGATGGCCCGCTTTGATTAATTTCATGAGGTGCGGGCCCCATAAGGAGGGGGGCTCCCGCCTGAGACTTCCTCGCAATCCACTCACAGACGAGGCTCCCGCCTGAAACGTCCTCCAAATTCAAGCTTGAGGAGCCCAAAGGTGACGACAGTTGCAGGAAGCCGATGACACGCTCGGATTGCCAACATGAGTTGCGGGCCCTATAGGGACGGTGCTCCCGTTTGACACATCCCCGCAATTCACTCACAGACGAAGCTCCCGCCTGAGAATTCCTCAGCATTCAAGCTTGAGGGGCACCAAAATGACGACAGTTGCAGGAGGCCGATGACCCGCTCGGATTACCAACGTGAAGTGCGGGCCCCATAGGGAGGCGGCTCCCGCTTGAGACTTCGTCGCAATTCACTCACAAACGAGGCTTCCGCCTGAGACCTCCTCCAAGTTCACGCGTGAGGAATCCAGAAGTGACGACGGATGCAGGAGGCGGATGACCCGCTCGGATTGCCAACGTGAAGTGCGGGCCCCATAGGGAGGGGTTCCCGGTTGAGACTTCCGTGCGGTTCACTCACAAACGAGGCTCCCGCCTGAGACTTCCTCCGAATTCATGCCTGGGGAACCCAAGCGTGGCGAGAGTTAGAGGTTTCCGACGACCCGCTCGGATTAATGACCCGATCCGCGGGCCCCATAAGGAGGGAGTTCTCGCCTGAGACTTCCTTGCGATTCACTCACAGACGATGCTCCCACCTGGGACTTCCTGGAAAATTCAGGCCCGTGGAGCCCAAACGTTGCGACAGTTAGAGGTTTCCGATGACCCGCTCTGATTGCCAACATGAGCCGCGAACCACATAGGGAGGAGGCTCCCGCCTGAGACGTTCTCGCAATTTACTCACAGACGGAACTTCCGCCGAAAATTTCTCCCATATTCAGGCTTCGGGAGTCCACGCGTGACGACAGCTCAAGTTTCCGATGACCCGCTCGGATTATATCATGATTTGCGGGCCCCATAGGGAAGGGGCTCCCGCTTGATAGTTCTTCGCGGTTCACTCACAGACGAGGCTCCCGCTCGAGACGTCCTCAAGTGTGGCTGTGAGTGAGCTAGGGAGGATTATGCTGATGCTGATGTGTGAGCGAGTGAGTGAGCGAGTAAGTGTGTGTGTGTGTGTGTATGTGTGTGTGTGTGTTTGCGTGAGTGATGATGTGAGCGATTGTGATGGTTGTGATGATGGTGAGGCCAGTGGTGATGATGGTGCGTAAGTGATTGAGCACGTGTTGGAGTGACCGTGCGTGGTGAGTGTGTGGCTGATGTTGATGGTGTGAATGGTCGAGTGTGAGCGATTGATTGCGTGATCGAGTGATCGTGTGCGATGAGTAGGCGAATGAGTAAGTGAATGAGTGAGTGACCGAGGATGATGGTGATGGTGGTGATGGTAATGATGGGAGTGATTGCGTGAGAAAAGAGAGGATGATGATGCTGGTGGTGGTGATGATGATGTGTGAGTGAACGCGTGAGAAAGGAGAGGGTGTGAGAGATCCTGCGCGGGGGGGGGGAAGTGCAGAGAAAACAAAACGATAGTGCTGTGATGCTAATGGTGATGAGTGATGATGGGTAGTTCCGAGTGGAATGGATGAAAGTGATCGGGTGAGTGTGATGACGAGTGAGTGATGATTGACTGTGGGTGAGTGTGTGTGTGTATGTGTGTATGTGTGTGCGCGTGGGGCTGATGATGATGGTGTGTGTGATTGAGTGAGTGAGTGAGTGTGCGACGGCAGAAGAGGAGAGGGGGTGAGGTGTGAGGTTCCTGCGCGGGGGGTGCGCAGAGAAAACAAGAACCCCATTTTGGATGTGGGGAACAAGGACCCCACTTTGGTTATGGGGAACACCCGCATCGTACTGGGGAGGCGTCAGCTATGCGCCTGCCCCTGGTCCTAGCGAGACCAGCCCCGGGGCGAGGGTCGGCGAACGGTGCTTGCTTCTCCTGGCCAAGCCAGGAGGTGGGCGTACGGCTTCGTTTTTGCTTTGTTTTTTGTCCCCTCATTTCTTCCCTGCGGTGGAGGGGAAACATCAGGGGACACTCCCCTCCCCCTCCCCCCCAAACTCAAAATTTGCACGCGCGGGGAATACCGCGGTCAAAGTGGGACCCACTGAACCACCACCGACTTTGGTCATTGGGGGGTAGGACGCTGACAGACGAATGTGGCATGCGGGTTCGTGAATGTCCGTCCTCCGATGCCTGTGCGTCGGCCTCGCAAGGCCAGGGAAGGGGCTTCGCCGCTCATTTCGGGTTCCTTCCAGCACGACTTCCGCGGCATGGACGGATCCTGGGCCTGGCGAGGGTGGGCGTGGGTGTATGCCTGGTGCTCTCTTGGCCATATCAAGGAGGAACATGCTGCATGCTCTTCTCGAGCTCGTCTTCGGTGGGCTCCCCAAGGGGGGAAGGCGGAGCCCCGCCCTCCTTCGGGCGGACAAGGAGGAGGAGGAGGAGGAGGAGGAGGAGGAGGAGGAGGAGGAGGAGGAGGAGGAGGAGGAGGAATGAGGAGGAGGAAGAGGAGGAGGAGGAGGAGGAGGAGGAGGAGGAGGAGGAGGAGGAGGAGTTGGATGAGGAGGGCAAGGAGGAGGAGGAGGAGGAGGAGGAGGAGGAGGAGGAGGAGGAGGAAGTGGAGGAGAATGGTGACGAGGGACGCAGGAGGATTCCATCGACATAGAAAATTCGGATGTTGCCACCTGGGGAAGGCGACGACTTCTTCCACGACGACTTCTTCCGCGACGACTTGTTCCGGAAGATTTTTTTTCCGGAAGAAGTCGTCCAGAAGAGGTCCGGAAGAAGTGGTTTGGAAGACGTCGTCGTGGACGAAGTCGTTTCCGGAAGAAAAGGTCAGGAGGAAGTCGTCTGGAAGAAGTCGTCCGGAAGAAGTCGTCGAGATAGAGGTTTTCTCGAAAGATCGGTGCGGCGGAGACGGATGGGAAGGGATAGGAGGACGATGACAAAGAAGGTGTTCGGAAGAAGGCGTTCGGAAGAAGTGGTCCGGAAGAAGTAGTTTGGAAGAATTCGTCCGGAAGAAGTCGTCTCGGAAGAAGTCGTCTGGAAGAAGTCGTCCGGAAAAAGTCGTCCGGAAGACGTCGTCTGGAAGAAATCGTCCGGGAGAAGCCGTCTGGACGAAGTCGTCCGGAAGGAGTCTTCCGGAAAAAGGTCGTCTGGAAGAAGTCGTTCGGAAGAAGTCGTCCGGAAAAAGTCGTTCGGAAGAAGTCGTTTGGAAGGAGTCGACTGGAAGGAGTCGACCGGAAGAAGTTCGCATTGCGCCATTGCGCTCATTTCGGCGCACCCCTCTCTTACGTCTTGTGGCCCCATTTGGAGCTCCACCGAAGGCCTTCGTGGCAGGGTTCGCATGGCGCTACCGCCGACCGCGTTTATTCCGACACGCCTCTCACATGTTCGTGCCCTCGTAGGAGCTCCGCTGAAAACCCCAGTGGTAGGGTTCGTGTGGCGCTACCGTGCTCGTTTCGGTACACCCCTCACACGCTTCGAGGCTCCATAGGGAGCTCCACCGGAGGCCACACAGGGTTCGCATGTGCCTGACCGCGCCCATGTTGGCACACCTCTCACACGGTTCGTGGCCCTTTGGCGGGCTCCACGCAAGGCCCTATTGGTGGGGTTTGCATGGCGCCACCGCGCCCATGTCAGCACACCCATCACACGTTCTGTGGCCCCATTGGGGGCTCCACCGAAGGACCCTGTGGCAGGGTTCGCATCGCGCCACCGCGCCCATGCCGGCACACCCGTCACGTTTCGAGGCCCCGTAAGCAGCTCCGCCGAAGGCTGCAGTGGAGGAGGACAGGAGGCGCGGGGAGGAGCGGGACAATGGCGCGGAGACGGGCAGCGCGTCCCTCGTGCTTTGGCGGGAGTTGGTTCACTTGGTGTAGTGATGTGTACCGAGGGACCCCCGCCCCCGCCCCATTCCACTAACCGGAACTGCAATTACACGAAAAACCGAAAGACGACGACTTCTTCCGCGACGACTTCTTCCGAGACTGTTCTCGGAATACATCGGCGCGGAGGAGATGGAGGAGGAGGAGGATGAGGAGGAGGAGAGGATGGAGCAGGACGACGACGCATACGAGGAGGACGAGGAGGACGATGAGGGGGAGGAGGATAATGAAGGTGAGGCAGATGAAAGGATGGAGTAATAGGAGGAGAAGGAAAAGAAATAGGAGGAGGAGGAGAAGGTTGTCGAAATAAACGTTCGAGACAAGCGTCAGGAAGAAGTAGTCAAAAATAAATTGTCCATAAGAAATGGTTCGGACGAACCCGTCTGGAAGAAATCGCCCAGAAGACGGCGTCCAGAAGAACTGGTCTGGAAGAAGTGGCCAAGAAGAAGTCGTCTGGAAGAAGTCGCCCGGAAGAAGTCGCCCAGAAGAAGTTGCCCCGCAAGAAATCGCCTGGAAGAGGTGGCATCGGGAGACCTCTTTCTGATGAAGTCGTCTTGTCAGGTTCTTCGGGGTCGTCCTGGTCTCCGGGACCGTTCACGAGCGGATCGGGATGAAGCAATTGTCTTCCGGAAGGGTCCAGACTTTTTGGTTGTTTACCCAACGTACATTCTCTGGAGAGGTTTGACTGCCGATTCTGGAAAAAGAGGAGGACGAAGATAAGGAGGATTTGCCCGTGCCTACTGAAAGTTCTCCTTGTCGCGTGCTGTCCTGCTGCTGCTGGTGGTGTGGAGGAGGAGGATGCCGGAGGAGGAGCGGGTGCCAGCGCCTCTGCCTGCTCCTCGAAGCCACGGCCGGTGTTGGCCCGAGACTACTGGTCAGGGCGCGGGCCTCTTTAGAGGGCTCGGAAGCCTCCCGGCCTTCCCGGTGGTTTTCTCGGGGCCTCCCGCAGGCACGGAACACTTCTCAGAAGGCAGCGGCGCTTTTGACAGGATCTGCCGCCTTCTGAGAAGGCCTTCTTTGAAGCTCGGCTTTCGATCGCCGCCGACTTGTGTGTCTTCTAGATAAGATTGGATTTGAACCCGTCGTCATCGTCGCCAGTCGTCGTCATCGTCGTCCGCCGTCGTCGTTCTCGTCGTTGTCGTCGTCGTCGTCGTCGTCGTCATCGTCCGCGTTGGAGCCACGTGCCGAGAAGATTGTTGTGTCCAACTCCGCGGCAGTGCCACGTCGAATGCAATAGAGTTGTGTGGTTTGGCAACATTGCGCGTAACATTGAACTGTCTTTTGTTCGCCGGCCTGTCGTTGCCCCGTGGCGAACGTAGTGGCGCTCCATGTGTTCCCGCCCCGCGGCGTTGCCACGTGGCGAATCGAAT
Source organism: Prorocentrum cordatum (assembly GCA_963575745.1). Lineage (NCBI taxonomy): Eukaryota > Dinophyceae > Prorocentrales > Prorocentraceae > Prorocentrum > Prorocentrum cordatum. Next base: position 53,911 of record CAUYUJ010011969.1, on the reverse strand, counting down.
GAAACCTTCATGTTTGACCCCCAGACGCTACCACGTGGCGAGTGCAGTGGGCAATCTGTTCGGTCTGCGCGGCATTGCCATGAGGCGAATGCATTTTGATTTCTTGTTCGCTCCGCATGTCGTTGCCACGGGGCGAGTGAAGTGGGATAGTATGTTTGTTTACCTCTCAGGCCTTGCCACGTGGCGTTGCCATGTGGCGAGTAGAGGAGAGTACATTTGTTGCCGGCCCGCTTCGTTGCCACGTGCCGAGTCGAGTGCCGGATTTCTGTTTCGCCCCGCTGGCGTTGCCACGTGGTCAGTACAGTGAAGTAGCGTGTGTTCCCCCCTCCGAACGATGCCACGTAGCAGGGAGAGTTGAGCGGTACTTGTTTCGCTCCCCCAGTGATGCCACGTGGCGAGTAGAGCGAACAAATGTGTTTCGCTTTGCAGGCGTTGCCACGTGGCGAGTCGTGGAGTGGAGCAGTTTGTGTTTCGCTCCCCCGTCGCTTCCACCTAGCAACCCGCGCGGAACAATATTTTTCCAGTTCCGCAGGCGTTGCCACGTCGCGAGGAGAGTGGAGTAGCACACTCGTTCGCCCCCTGGGCGTTTGTCACGTGGCGAATGCAGCGGGGTAGTTTTAATTTCCTCCTGCAGGCATTGCCGCGTGCCGAGTAGAGGGCCGAGGGAGGAGGGAAGAGGGCAGAGGAACGAGGATGAAGGGTGTGGGGGGGGGTGGTAGGAAGGAGGCAGGAGGGAGGAGGGCGGAGGGAGCAGGAGGAGGAGGAGGAGGTGAGAGGAGGGAGGGAGGAGGGAGGAGACAGGACGGAGGAGCAGGGAGAGGAGGCAAGAGGCAGGAGGAGGAGGGAGGAGGGAGGAGGGAGGAGAGGAGGATGGGGGGAAGGGGAGGTGTGAGTATCGGAATCAGGACGAGGAGGACGGGGAGTAATGAGGAAGAGACGTGGAGGACCAACGATGTCATCGCCACCTGGCGAGTGGAGTGGGGTAGTATATTCGTTTGCCTAGCTGGCCTTACCACGTGGCGTTGCCACGTGGCGAGTAGAGTGGAGTAGCATGAGTTCCTGGCCCGCTTCGCTGCCACGTGCTCAGGCGCTGCCATGTGGCGAGTAGAGTGGCGTACTATTTGTTGCCCCGTTCCCCGTTTCCGAGCGTTGCCACGTGAAAAGGACAGTGGAACAGTATATCTGTTTCGCTCCCCCGGCGTAGCCACGTCGCGTGCGCGAGCGGGCGCGCGCGCGCGGGCGGGCGGGCGAGCGCGCGGGTGGGCGGGCAGGCTGGCTGGCGGGCGGCGGCGGCCGCAGCGGCGGCGGCGGCGCCGTTGTAATCATCATCGTTATCAGCATTATCACCACCATCATCACCACCATCATCATCAGCATTGTTATCGTCATCGTCATCAACATCGTCATCATC
>CAUYUJ010011969.1:35000-42500 GCA_963575745.1 Prorocentrum cordatum | reverse complement strand
GGCGACTCGTTTTTTTCGTCAACCGCTTGCATTCTCAAGATCAAGATTGTCGGACACGGTGTCACAATTCGCGCTGTCGCTTTCAAGAACCACTGAGCGCAAGATATCCCCCAGGGCGTGACCTCGATGTGGTTGTGGTCGCTTGCCGTCCCGCAGAGGCGTGCGCCGTGGTGCCGGACGGGGGCGTGAGGGAGGCGGGCGACGAGCAGCCAGTGCCAGATGCGACGCTGGACGAGGCGGTGCCGCAGCACTCGTTCGGCCTCCCCATCGCAAGAAAGGACGGGGTGCCCGCTCCCTCGTACGCTCGTTGCGAAACGCAGCGCGGGCCGTGTTCAAGACGTCTGTGTTAGCACGCTGCGTGCTGGCTCAACGTGTTGGCCCAGGCTTTGGCGAACGTATCGCGCCAACCGCACGTCTTCAGTCTCCGTGTTGAGCTCCGTGTCCCCTGGTTGTTCTGGGATGCGCTGGGGATGCTTATTTTGTTTGCTTGTTCCGTTTTTGAGGTTCTTGGTTGCGGCCAACCACAACGCAAATTGCACGGGTACCCCAAACTGAGAGACAGCGTTTCGTGCGCGGGCCAAAAAAAGGGGCAGAAAACGGATGGCCTAAACGGGCTCGAACGCATGGTCGAACCAGCTCGAACATGATCGGTGCATGGGGGGTACGTTGCACGGGCGTTTTGCAAAAGAATCGACACTGATGAAAATGGCGCGGCAAGGCGCAGGTCGGGTCCGGACTTGAAAAGTGACAGAAAATTGGGGCCGAAAACGTATAAAGAACGGAACTCAACACTGGAAGAACATTGAGGTTCAATGATCAGCAAGAACGGAGAGAAAACCGGCCCCCAAATTAAGCAACGTACCGATTCTGAAAACAGGGAGAGAACGCCCCCCCCCTCAGCTTGTTTACGATCGTCCAGGCCTTGGCCCCAGCATTTCAGCCAAGGGAGACTGGTGGCCCCGAGGGACGAGAACTCCTGAGGCGGGCAGGACGGGAAGCCACCCTGGCTGTTTGCAGGCCAGTGTCTGGGCCCGTGGCGACGCCGGGGCCAGAGTGAAGTCGGGCCTGTCCCTCTACAGGAGGAATATTGAAAGATACTCTAAAAGATAATCGGGACGATTTTGTTTTTTTGTATAAAAACAACAAATCGTATTTTAAATTGTTCGCCCAAAATCAGCCTGTAGGGGGACATGCCCGACCTGAGGCCAGAAGCTCCCCACACGCTGCTGCTCCCCCCCCAGTGCAGATTGGGCGTCCGTGGGCTGCTTCCTCGGAGATCTGTCCTCCTTGATTCAGGAGGGACAAAAACACAGACACAATTAATCGTCGGCTCCCCAGAAAATTTGGGAAACTATGGGAAGTGGGTGGAAGACAAAAACCCAGAACATATGGGGAAAATATCGGGGAATCCTGTTATCGGTGCCTATTTATATTTGCGTGTCCCAGGGCCCCTGCATGGATGCTCGGCGGCGGGTTGGGGGGCACGGCCTCTCGGAGGGGCCCCGGGGGCTTCTCGGAAGCCCTCGCGCCGCCTGCGAGGGCCTGCCACCGCGCGTTCCCTCCCCCCCCCGGGGGGCGTCGCGGGCAGGGCGTGGCCCGCGCGGCCCGCCTCACGCGGAGCGCGCGGCTGCGGCAGGCGGGCCACTGGCGGGGGCAGCGCGGCAGCCGGGAGGGGGGCCTCTGCCCCGAGCTGTTCCACGAGCCATTCCCCGCCCCCCCCCCGCTTCGGTGGCAGCTCGTGGGAGCCCGGTGTGCCCTCCTGGTCCCCATCTCGAGCGCCGGCGAGCGCCGATTAGCGCCTGGAGTGGCCGAGAGAGCGCCGATTTGGCGTCGGTTCGCGCTGCTTCAGCTCTGATTCAGCGTGTTGGTTTGGCGTCGATTGGCGTCGACTCGCAAAAGCCGACAGGATGGTACGGGAGGCCCCCACGAGTTGCCACCGACCCCCCCCCAACCGCACCCCCTCCCACAGCGCCCCCCCCCCCCCCCAACCCGACGGCCCGCTCCCGGCCCCCCCTCCCGCGCCCCAGGCCCCACCCGCTGACGAGCGCGCGATGCCCCCTCACCCCCGCGCCGCGCGCAGGACAGCCCCGGGGTCGCGCGCAGGGGGGCGGCGGTTTTCTGGGGCCTGCTGCCGCGCGCAGCTGCCTTCGGGCCCCGCCGCCGGACGCCCCCTCTCCGAGGCTGGGATTTGCCCATTGACCACCGCCTGAGGGATCGATCTTCGGTGGCCTCGGCAGGCGGTGGATGTGGGCACACGTGTGGGGCCCCTGGGGCCAACATGTATCCATATATACACCGCCCTCTGGAGTCCCAAGACGTCGGTTCCACAGGCGGTGGGTATGGATATATCTCTCTCTCTATATATATATATATCTCTCTCTCTCTGCCTCGCACTCTCCCCGACATGTGGGCGCCTCCTGCGCTGGCAGGCGGCGGTGGAAAGGGCAGCTGCGTGAGCTGTCTCGCCAGCCCCCTCTTTGCTCCCCCCGTTCCGTCCGACCCGGGCAGCCACTCTCCTTGATTGTACCCCGTGGGATCCCCCTCTCGGGCGAAGACAACGCTGCACACACAACGATCCTGGCCAGGCCCATTCTGGGCCCAGGATCGGTGTATATGCCTTCCTGCCCAAACCAGGAGGGCGTCTGCGCCGATCCTGGGCCCACTGGCCAGAATCGGGTTGGATGCATAGTTGGCGTCCCCCTAGAACAACCAGCTTCTAATTACCCCCGACGGGGGGTCCAGACCCTCGACGACATGAATTCCACAACGTCGACCCCCAGAGGGCTCGGTCTATTCCCCAGGACTTGCTTTTCATGCTGAGTTGTTTTGTTGACTGTCTTGGGGCCCAGCGAGACCCCCAGAGGCCGAACACATGCACGATGACTGCACCCCACGACGGGGTATCATCCCCCCACGCTTAGCGAGCAGCTCGTCCGCGAACGACCCGTTTGCACCGTACCTCGATCCTCGAGGCGCCTCCCGAGGCGTCGTCGATCCTCGACCCAGGCGTGGTGCGGTGCACAGTCCCTCGGCCCCCCAGCGCCGAAGAGCTGTGCACCGTGCAGCGTTGGCGCGGGCCTGGAGGCAGTGCAGGCACGGTGCGGTGCAAGGGCGCCGTTCTCGTGTGAGCGCGCTGCCGCCCCTGAGCGGCCTCTCCCTTTGCCTCCCCTCCGCGGCCGCCTGCTTTGCCCTTCTCCTGCTCGTGCACGCTGGCCAGCTCGCTTCTCGGTGCAGCCAGCCCTGACTCGCCACCGACGGAAAAGGGGGCGCCGTTCTCGTGAGCTCGGGGGGATCGCCGAGCCGCCCTCAGGAGGCGCCCCGCGGAGCCGCGGAAGGGGCCGCGGGCGAGCCGGCGAGGCAGACGCTGCAGGACGGCTCGGTGTACGAGGGGCAGCTGAGCCCGGGCGGCGAGCGGAACGGCGGGGGCAACGACAGGGGGGGGGGGACGGACCCAGGGGGCGTTGTCGACGGAGTTTCAAAGTTTTCGGGGGTTGCTGTTTGTCCTTAGCAGTTTGTCCAGCCTCGAGATGCTCTCCAGCAGCTGTCCCCCCCCCCCGTCGGGAGCGTTCCAATGGGGGCCCAGGTTGTCCCGCGCGGCAGCCAGAGGCCCGAGTTACGGACCGAAAACCATTGGCGGCGGGGGGTAGACTCAGAGGGGGGGGTGCGCATCACCCCCCCATTTCATGGCGCCAGCATCGCAGAGCGGATTTCGTTCGGAAAACTGGAAAACTCCGGGAGGGGCCCGGATGTCCTGGAGAGTTTTGCTCAAGATTTCGAAGTGAATTTCGTGCGGATTTGTTTTGGCCATGAATGAGGACTACAACAGATCCACGCGACATTCACTTCGTTTTTCGCTCGCCGATTTTCGCTCGCCGTTTCGGGGTTCTGCATGTGCAGAGATCCGCGTAAAACTCGGCTGCAGCACACGTCTGCAGGGATGGTGCAGTGACCAAACTTGTCCACTGATCGCCGACAGAGGGCCTCATGGCGCACCCCGCCCAGGCACGGGCTGCTTCGCTACCGGGGGGCCGTCGCCGATCTGTCGGCGAGGAATCGCCGCTTCGAGCTCGATGCCTCCGCCTGCGCTGGTCCCCCCCCCCCCCCCTTTGGCTTGCCCCTCAGGCACGGCTGGGGCAGGATCTGCTTCGGGAGCGTCTACGAGGTCAGATCCCGGTCCAACGGTCTGTTCTTTTCAATCCTGGTATTTTTCCTTGATTTCGGCCTCGGGTCTGTTATCGGTCCCGGGGACCACCATCAAAAACGAATCTGGGAAGCAAAATTGCCCCCCGGGGAAGGGGTCGGGATCTTTGGGGCCGTGGACTGAAAAACATTTTGACGGATGCGCCCGTCGAATCGACGCGCCAATAACACAGGAGGCAGTAAGTAGATGTGGGTAATCGAGTACGAGGGATTGTCGGGGTGCGTTTTGTGGGGTGCATAACGGCGCGTTGTATTGTATGATGTCCTTATTTGTGCTGTGCTGTATGATGTGCGGCGTTGTGCAATGTCGTGGTTTGTGAGGGTCGTGCTGAGCGACTAGCTTTCGCCCCAGTTTTGTCATCCAGCGATGCGAAAACCAGTCCTTCTAGAAGCCACTACGCATATACTCCTGATGTAAGGTACCACAAAAAGGAATACTTTTCTCATCCACCACAGAGGGAGTTCTTTGTGAATTCATCACAACAAGAATACTTCTGTGATCTGTCACAAAGGAGACACCGGTGCATTCCCCCACAAAAAGAACCCTCTTGGAACGCACCACAATTTTGCACAACAGATAACCCCTTGTAGCTGGCCGTCAAAACAACGAATCCTTTTGTAATTGCCTCGGAGGAGAAGTCGCCCTCCTCCCCGTACAAGTAGGGGGAAAGAGGGTACCATCAAACCATGCAAAATTAACTTACAAAACGCAGCGAGCACTTGTAAATATACTGGAGGGGAGAAAAGGGAACATAGGACAACTTGCCGCGAACATCAGGATCTATTTTTACTCTGGTGCAATCATTTTTTGTTATAATCCTCTGCGCAATGACTCCTTGTGTAATCCGCCAAAGACGGAGTCCTTTTGTATTCCACCACAAAAGGATTCCTTGTGTAGCCCTCCACAACAGGAGTCCTTTTGTAACCGCGGCAAGAGGATTCCTTTTGCAATTCCCCGCAAAAGGAATGAATCCTCTTGTCACCCGCGCAACAGGAAGCTTTTTGTAGTCCGTCACAAAGGGGATCCTCTTGTACGTGCCTCGGAGGACAATTGGCTTTTTTCCTCGAACGAGTAAGGGGAACAGCGGAACAAGTAAGCACATGAAAAACATATGAATCCACAGCGAAAAATAGGAGGCATTGAACAGCTCTTGGGTGGAGGAGAAAAAAGTAAGAACAATTGCCGCGACAATCGGATTCCTTGTGTAACCCGCTGCAAAGGGAATCTTTTTGTTTGTAACGAGTCACACAAAAAAATCTTCTTGCAATCCGCCGCAATTCAAACCTGTTGCAATGCGCCGCAGTAGGGAATCCTTTTGTAACCCTCTACAAAAGGGAACCCTTGTGGCAAAAAGGAACCCGTTTGTAATGTGCCACGAAAAGAATCCGGTTGTAACCCGCACGAGCGCAATCGTTTTGTAATCCGCCATTGGAGGAATTTTTGTGCAACCGCCTCGGAGGAATTGGCGCCCTCCACCCCGAACAAGCAACAGGGACAAAAGCGAGAAGCGAACATAACACTATGAGCAACCAGTTAAACAGCAAAGCGACTAAGGAAACATGGAAACATTGTTGTGGGGAGAAACGGACAAATCGGAAACGTTGCCGCGACAGTCGGAATCATGTTGTAGTCAGTTATCAAAGAACTCTTTCGTAATCTTCAACACTTGGAATATGGTTATACACCGCGACACTAGAAATCTTTTTGTATAATGCGCCACGGCATGCAATCCTTTTGCAACCCGCGGCAAATAATCCTTTCGTCATGGCGCCACACAGCATATTTTCATATTCTTATCTTTCCCCGTTCAAGCGTTTTTTCCACCTCTCCTGTTTTTCGCTGTGATCCTGTCGTTTTTTCGATCGTTTCCAATTGTTCATTTGTTCCCCTGATTTGTTTGGGGAGGAAGGCTTCTTCTCCTCCGATCATATTGATTCCTTTTGTGGCATTTTGTAAACAATTCTTCGGGGGAGGATGATACAATGATTCCTTGTGCAGCGGGTTTCACACGGATTCAGCTCATCTCCGCATTTGTCATATTTCTGCCCCCCCAAGAGTTGTTCAATGTTGCATCTCTCCAGCTGTGTGTTTTTGTTTTCAATCGGTGTTCATAGTTTTTCCGCTTTCCCTTTCACTTGTTAGGGAAGGGGGGCGCCTTTTCGTCCGAGGCTGTTACTCAAGGATTCTTTTTCTGTGGTGGAGTCTTACAGTTTTTTATTCGTGCGGGTTACATCAACTATCCCTTTGTGGTACATTACATAAGGATTCTTTTGTCGCGATTGCACAATTAGTTTCTCGTAGGGATGAAACAGGATTTTGGGTGGCGGGATGCGAGCGACACTTTTGTCGTGGCAAATTGCACGGTGATGCCGTGTGTGGAGGATTACAACAAGGATCTCTTGTTTAGCGGGTTAGATGTTCATTGTCGTTGCAATTGTTCCTATTCTTTTCTCCCGTTCAGAGCTGTTCAATGATTTTTTGGTTTGTTTTTTTCTCTCGCAGTGCTTTTAGAGGTGAGGAGAGGAGGGCGCCTTCTCCCCCGAGGCATTTGTAAAAAGCATTCTATTCGTGGCGGACTATGACAAGGATTCATCTTATGCGGGTTACAAGAGGGATTCCTTACGCTGTATATTACAACAGGTTTCTTACTGTCGCGATTGCCAGCGGATGTTCTGTGGAGGGTTGCAAAAGGATTCCTTCTGTGGTGGCTTACAAAACGATTCCGTCTGTCGCAGATTACAGGAGGAGTCCTCCTGTGGCGGAATACCATCGAATTTCCTATGCGGCGGAATGCGAAGTGATTCCTTCAACATCGGAACGCCACTCATGACGGAGGCGTCCGTTTGCCGTCCGCCGCCTTCCGTCTTCCCCTGGCCTCCTGCAGAGAACCGCGGGCGGCGGACGAACTCGTCACTCTTCCGCCTCCTCCTCCTCCTCCTCCTCATCCTCCTCCTTCCTGCTCTCTGATGGCTCTGTTGGTGGTGCTGCAGTTCTCACCGTGGGCGCTGGCTGTCGTGATGTGCCAGGCTTGGAAGTCCGACGGAAGCGGGGGCCCTCCCCGCGGCCTCACACGGAGGGCGCCTTCCTTGTCCCGGAGGGGGTGTTCTGCCAGGTGCTGCCGGCGATGCTCCACGCCCGACGGAGGCGGGGACCTTCGCAGCGCCCTAACACGACGACTGGGTGTTCCGCCTGGCGGTCCTGGACGTGTGCCACCTTCTGCTATGTCGGCTTGTAGCCCCACGGGGAAGGGGGGGCCTCCCCCGCGACCTCTCAACCTCTCAACAAGGAGGGCCGCATCC
>CAUYUJ010011969.1:10000-30000 GCA_963575745.1 Prorocentrum cordatum | reverse complement strand
GTCTCGTCGTCCTTGCGTCTGCGCGCCGTCCGTTCCTGAGGGAGGTCCTCGTTCGCGCGCTCGTGCGCGCGCGGCCAGGCGGGGCGCTACAAACATGCCAGGACAGTGCCCAGAATGGGTCTTTACAGAGATCTCCAGGCAGACGGTAACCAGGGGGCAGTAAACGCACAGGGGTATCGAGGATTGCAGGGACGTGGTCCAAGAGGGGCCCTTACGCGCTCCCAAACGGTCACCGCAGGCCTAGAAAGTGCACGAAAGGCTCACAGTTCTCCACCCCATGTTTGGCGCCACCCCTGTTCATGAACACCCAGGATTCGGGCGGACCCTGGGCGGGGAAGGGGAACAGCAGTCTGCTTTTTAATACCCAGCGTCTTCTTTTCAATTTCCAGCTGATGGGATTTGCGAGCAAACGGGGTCTGGCAGAACTGGCTCCGAGGGTATTGGTACGTGCCACTTGTCTTGCTCCCCTGCAGAGCCTGCCAGAGGTCACGGTAGCTCGCCGCCTGTGCTCGCCGAGCCCCCCCCCCAAACAGAAATCTCTGCAGGGCGAATGGATGCACAACCAGATGCATGGCAACGGCAAGTTCATATCCCCCGACGGAAGCGTGTACAATGGGCAGTGGGTGGAGAATTGCATCGGGCCCAGCGGCAGCATCTCCTGGCCGGGGGGGCCCGAGTACGTCGGCGCCTTTCGGGACGGCCTGCAACACGGCAGGGGCAAGGTCTCTTGGCCCGATGGCCGTTCGTACGAGGGGGAGTTCGCGAACGGCAAGCAGCACGGCAGAGGCGTGTACAGCAAGCCGCCGAGCTTCATCAGCCTCTCGGAGTGGCACGAAGGCCAGTTTGTGCAGTGGCTTGAGGGTGCCGTAAGTGAGCCGAGCGGCAGCTTTAGCGCGGGCGCTGAGACGCCCTGAACGGAAGTTGATGGCACGAAGCTCGCGACCAGCAGCAGCATTAGCACGAGCGATTCGCCATCCATTGCCAGCATGTTCATGACATCGTTTGGACATCAATGTTTGATCTCCAGCATTTGCCCTTAGTCAACTCGCTGCTGAACTGGGCAGCGCGTGGCTGCGACGCTTCCAGGACTGTCTAGCGTGCAAGACAAACACTGAAATAACAGTTCGTGATCTATGGTCCACATGCAACCAAGTGCACCAGTCATCAGCGTAGACCGCATCGAAATCTGTGCCTGCACCAGGGCCTAGGACTTCGGGGGGTGCAGGCGTTGTGGACGATGTGCCCTCACCCCCCTCCTCCTCCTCCTCCTCCTCCTCCTCCTCCTCCTCCTCCTCCTCCTCCTCCTCCTCCCCCTCCTTCTCCTCCTCCTCCTCCTCCACCTCCTCCTCCTCCCTCTCCTCTTCCTTGCTGCTCTGCTGCTCCTCCTCCTCCTCCTCCTCCCTTCTCCTCCTCCTCCTCCTCCTCCTCCTCCTCTCCCTCCTCCTCCTCCTTCTCCTCCTCCCTGCTCCTCCCCTCCTCCTCCTCCTCCTCCTCCTTCTCCTCCCTCCTCCTCTTCCTGTCCTTCTCTCTCTTCCTCCTCCTCCTCCTCTCCTCCTCATCCTCCTCCCATCCTCCTCCTGCTCCTCCTCCTCGTTCTCTCCTCCTCCTCCTCCTCCTCCCTCCTCTCCTCCTCCTTCTCCTCCACCTCCTCTTTCCTCTCCTCCTCCCTCTCCTCCTCCCTCCTCCCTCTCCTCCTCCCCCTTCTTCTCCCTCCTCCTCCTCTCCCTCCTGCTGGTCTTCGGGCCCTCCCGTGGCCTGGAAGCCTCCCGAGAGCCACCCATTGTGACTCTTGCCGCGTCGGACCTCCGACGTTATGTTTTTTTTCCAATCCCAGCGTCTCTCTTCGAGGTCGGCCTCTGGGGCCCGCCATCGGGCTCCAGGACCATCACAAGTGGATCCAAGACGCAGATGTACCACTGGGGAAGGCTCGGGAGCCCTTGGGCCGTGGATTGCCACATCGCATCGGGGGACGCCGCCGTGCCGCCGCCTTGCCGCCGCAGAGGCCAGCAGAGGTCCCTGCCTCTGGAAGCCACTGGAGGCATTTGCCTCCCCAACATGGCCGAAAGCGCTCACAAACCTTGACCCTCGATCCTTGAGCTTCGACGGCGCCAGCGACGGCGCCGCCGTGCAATCAGACAGCACGCCGCCGTCGTGCCGCCGCAAGGGGGGTCGGCCGCCGCCGCCCTCCGTAAGACGCAGCCACTCGCCGCCGCGCCACCGCCGCGCCACCGCCGCGCTGCAGCCGCGTCGCGTGCCGCCGCTGCGCCGCCGCCGCGCTTCCACCGTGCCGCCGCCGCCAGCGCTGCCGTGCCGCCGCCAGCAGTGCCACTGCGCCGCCGCCGCGCCGCTGCCGCCAGCGGCCACGCCAGCGGCGACGTGCCGCCGCCGGTACTGCTGGCGGCGGTGCCGCTGGCCGCGGGAGCCCGGTGGGCGCGAGCCGCTCGTTCGGACGCTCTTGCTCGAGCGCCTCGAGGCGACGACGTGGTCCGATGCACTTTTCCCCCAACAGCGTTTTGGTCGAGGGATCTTGATAGTGGCACCAGGAGAGTCCCACAGCTGGGGGGCGGGGAGCCCTAGACAGCTCGGTCCGGCAGCCGTGTTTTGTTGTTGTTGTTGTTGTTGTTGTTGTTGTTGTTGTTGCTGTTGTTGCTGTTGTTGCTGTTGTTGTTGTTGTTGTTGCTGTTGTCGTTGTTGTTGTTGTTGTTGTTGTGGTTGTTGTTGTTGTTGTTGTTGTTGTTGTTGTTGTTGTTGTTGTTGTTCTTGTTGTTGTTGTTGTTGCTGCTGTTGTTGTTGTTGTTGCTGCTGCTGCTGCTGCTGTTGTTGTTGTTGTTGTTGTTGTTGTTGTTGTTGTTGTTGTTGTTGTTGTTGTTGTTGTTGATCGCCTTTCTCATTCATTATTCAGGAATCGTGCTCTCGCCTCAATGCCCGCAACAGTTTTGGTCCAGACGGCCACGGTCCCTGGCTAAAATAAAATAAGGTGCGCATAAGCGGTGCTCTCGCCCCTGCCCCAGATAGCCGACCTTTTACTCCTCGACCCGCCCCTTCGCCTCTGCTGCCATTCCTGTGCTTTATGTACCGGGGTATTTTTTCCATGCGGGGGCCCTGGAAGTCCAACTCTTTCCCCAGGGCTGCGCGTGTTCCTCCCGGGCCGCTTCTTGACGGCTCCAGGGCCCAGGGAGGGTCTCCAGACGCCGATAACTGGGATAGACCCTTGCCGTTTTTGTTTCTTTTTTCTTTCTCGGTGCTCGAGTAGGGGATCGACTACATAATGGATTTGCCCAAGAATTGCGGAACACACTTAGACCTCTCAGTAGATGTACGCACATCCTACGTATAGGTTGTTGATCCGAGGATGGCACATCCAAATCCATTGTGGGGTAAATCATTTCTGGAGTCGATCCCCTGCTCGAAGTGCGGTGGAGCTCTGGGACCCGCGGGCGGGAGCGGGCTGACGAGGCCGTCGTCGTCCCCCGTGGCCAGGCAGCACGCCGCCGACGCGCGGCCCCCAGCGGCACTGGCCGTCGCCGCCCGCCTCCGGGTGCTCGCGCCCGGGCAGCCCGCCCGCCGCGCTGGACGCGTCGCGGCCAGGCGCCCCCCCCCCTCCGAGATCCTCGCGCTGGAATTTTTCGCGCCTTGCGCTTTCGCCTGTTGTCGGGCCCAGGGGCCCTCGCAGATCCATGCGGCTCTAAAGGTGGCGCAGGAGGGTGGGGTTATACGATGCTGCAATTTTTCGCTACGTCGGATCTCAGGGCCGCGCCACCCCCCCCCTTCCCGGAGGGAGCCGCCAGGCAGAAGGCTGGCCTTGGGGCCGTGTCGGCTGGTCTTGGAAGGATCGGGTCCCGTGAGATCTGGGCGTCGCAACCTCTTCCACGCCGGACGTGCTCGCCCGGCTTCGGGCCCCTGCAGGACCCTCACCGATCGATCCAGCTCGACACTTGCAACAGAAAGGTGGGGCCCAGGGCTCTGGCCGTGCTCTTTCGCGACGTTGCAGTTTTTGTTCGCAACGTCGTGCCTCGGGGAAGGGCGGGGATCTGGGGAACAGGGGGGGAGGGGCAACACCTGCTGCACGCGGCCGGCCTCGGCGCCCCGTCGCCGGGCGCTTCCCTCGACGTACATTGCCGCCTCCCGGCGCCGGGAAGTGCCAGAGAAGCCAGCTATGCGTGAGCCGATTGGCTATCCCCCCCCCACCGGTCGTCGGACTCTCGCCCCTCGAAGGGGAAAGGCACTCGGCGGGTACCTGCGGGCAGCCCAGGAAAGGCACTTCGGAGGTGCCTGCGGCCAGCCAGGAAAGGCACTTGGGAGGTGCTTGCGACCAGCCCAGGACATACATTTTGGTGGTCGCAGCGGGCGCCTGGCAAGGCACTTGGGGGGTGCCTGCTGTCGCTTGAGGGCCCGCTCATGCCAAAGGTGGGGGACAGGTCAGACGAGTCTCACTAGGTCTCATTCAGGGCGACTGCACTTCCCTCCAGTGCAGTCGCCGTTCTTGCTGGATGCACTACTCAGAAGGTGCGAGGCTTGGAGCTCAAAGACCCGAGCGGGGGCGTCCCGAGCTTTCTCCCTTTTCGGCCGCCCGGGGCGATTTTGCCGGGACCGTCAGCATAGACGTCTCGGATCGGAAAGCTGGTCAAAGTCCCAGTCTTCAGGGCTCGTTTCCCGCAGGACCTTTTTTCTTTCATGCCAAGGCTGAGAGCACTCTTGGGAGACCACAGAAGGCTTCTAACAGGCCTCAGGTCGACAACATGTCCATTTCGAAAGGCATGCAAGCACCCTCTTCGGGTGGCCCGGCCATGGAGGAAGTGTTGCGACGTGGTGTTGGAGGAAGGGGTGCCTCTTGAGCTGCCCGCGCCTGGAGGGCCGGCGGGATCTCATGCCGCAGGCGGGCTCCACATAATGCCACATGTGCAGTGCATGGTGCGATGTGTGTCGCATGCTGCCTGGCATCGTTTGCCCGTGTCTGCGCTGCGTGCAGCATGTGCGACGGCAGTGTGTCCATGTCGTGCGCCTCTCGTCATCCCTACCGCACACAGAACAATGTGTCATAACTGTCGCATGTGTCGCTTGCGCTGGCATGCAACGCGTGTAAATGAACATGGGAAGAAACCTGTCGGCTATTTGTGTATGTGTCGAAGCGAGAAGGCATGCACCACACGTAATGGGCAGAGACGTCTGCGCGGGGTAGACGTCGAGAATATGGAGCCGTAACCACCCGAGCATTCGGAAGGGCAGCATCCCGTAATGGGCCACGCGCCACGTGAGACGTCGGGTTTGGAGAGCTGGAGCGGCCCAGGAGGAGCCCTCTCTGGGAAGGTCTAGATTGCGGACAGTCTGAGCCAGCTCACAAGGATAGCGAGAAGAGGAGACCGACGAAGGAGCGGCAGGGACAGGACAGCGAGAAGGAAGAGAGGACAAGCGGCGCGCCCGGGGAGGCAGCTCCCCTCCGTCGAGGCGGGTGGACTTTTTTTCGCAGCGTGCGCTCGCCTCTCCAGCCTCCGCCACCGCTGTCTCGCACAGGGCTGATAATCCCGGGGGGGGGGGCAGCATATACGGACTTTCGCTGCCTTGATACGCCCGTCTTGAAGCGCAACATGTACCGTGCTTGAAACGCCCGTGTCAATACGTTGCGTGTTGGCTCAGCGTATCGCGTCAGACCTACGTGTTCAGTCTACGTGTCGAGCTGTGTCTCAGCATGCTACGTGTTGCGTGTTGCGCACCGGGTCAGCCGAGATACAGACCCATCGTTACCTGGCCGTCCAGTCGCCTGAGCACCCGGGACCCGACCACCCAGTCGCCCATCCGCTCGACAGCCCGGCGAGCACCGCGCCGCTTGGGCGCCCAGCCTCTCGGTCGCCCAGCCGCCCACCCGCTCACCAGCCGATCCACAAGCCGCACGGCCGCAGCCCTGCTGCTTCTCTGTGGAGGCCGACGTCGGGCAGAGCAGCAGTCCCTACCGTGGTGCCCCCGTGCCTGTCCACCGTCTTGGCTTGCTCCCCGCTCATCGTCGCCTTTCCGGCATTCTTTTTTGTTAGGCCCAGGTTTCGGTAGTGCGATCGACTATCAAGTCGGAAGCTGCGCGATCGAGGCAGTCTCCGTTCGTCTTAGACAGCGCAGTGCAGTCTTGCCAAGACTGGAGTAAAGCAGTCCGCTGTTGCAAGCGCTGTGATAGAGAGAGAGAGAGAGAGAGAAAGAGAAACGTTGCTTGGATGAACGAATCATTCGAACCACAATCATGCTCGGAGCAGGCGGACCAGAAAGAAGAGTAAACGTCGGACGAGAGAGCCAAGTTTGAAAGCACATGCACCGAATATTGAGTTTCACAAGCAGTTTTGCAAATCTTCCTCTGTCCTACTGGATCCTCTCTTTCCCGTTTGCTCCCCTCCTCTTCTTCCCCCCCGCTTTTGGCGTGATCGAATTTACGGGTTTTTTCTTCCTATAATCCGTGAGTCACATGCAATATCAATGTCTATTTTTCTGGATCGTCTTTTGTGCTTCGTCCTCCTTCGTGACCCTCGTGTCCTTCTCATGAGCCAGCGATTTCCGGCGATACTTCTGTTGTGATCGCGACAGATGTCGGCCACGGCGAGCAATAGTCCAGCGGACTTCGGCGATTCTTTAGTTGTGGCAGCTGGTTGGTGGGTGACTGCTTGGCCGATGGGAAAAAGTGGATGAGAGGAGGACTGGGAGGAGGATGGGAGGACTGGGAGGAGGATGGGAGGGAGGGGCTTGAAAACACACTGTCGCCAAGCCCACGCCGCGGTCTGTAGGCTACACGTCTCACAGAGTCCCAGAGGCTCGCAGCCGTGCGCGCACTTGGCCACGCCTCGGCGTCTGGTCCATCTTCACTTCTGCTCTGCGGCTCTGTGCCAGTCTCGGGTTGGTGGAATCCCGTTTCTACCCGTAGCCTCAGCATGTTGGTCTTTCGGGCGAAGGCGTCCGACCCACCGCGAGCTTCCTAATCAACGTCCCCAGTGATGTCCGTGAATTCGCCAGTTGATGGTATGTAGGTTCATTTGAGATGGTTGCTTTTGTCGAACATCCAATCCCGTTATACTTCGTCGAGTACCTCTCCAGCTTGCACCTTACATAGCGCATCTTGTATGGCTTCATGAAAATTTTGCCGCGGTGCACACAGTGAGGCGTCGGCCGAATTGGTAGCCCGCGCAGTGTGTGCCGCAAGCATTGCCGCCGCTTAGTGCGCAACCGCTGTGAAATTGACAGGCCGTGGGATTCGCGATTTGGTAGCCCGCGGGGTGGCTGGCCAAGCTGATGCTGCTTAACCTATGGCGGAACACATGGTGCAAACTCGGGCACGTAAGCAGACAGTGGCAATCGCGATTTGGCAGCCCGCGATGCATTCGGCGCAACCTTTCGCTCCTTCCTCTTGCACGCCGGACAACCCTCCTTTCTTCTGCCGCGATTAGCCCCACGCTGGTGCGGACTGCCTCTGCCTCGCCGCCGACAAACCAAAAGTTTGGCGCAACCTATGGCGCAACTTGCGGATTGTAGACAGGCCGTGGAAATCGCAATTTGGTAGCCCGCGTGGTGTGTGCCGCAAGCACTGCCGCCGCTTGGTGCGCAACCAATGGGAATTTGCCATGCCTGGGAAACTGCGATTTGTTAGCCCGTGTGGCATGTGGCCAAGCTGATGCTGCTCAGCCGATGGCCCAACATATGGCGCACAGCAGGGGACGCAGACGACAGTGGGTGTCGCGATGTGGTATCCCTCGTGGTGCCGCTCGCAGCCTGGCGGCGGTGTCAGTGGTGAAGCCAACGGAGCATTGACAGGCCCTGGAAACCGTGATTTGGTAGCCCGTCCAGCCAAGCTTCTGCTGATTGGCCCACGCCGAAACCTACGGCGCAACCAGTGGAATGCGACAGGCCGTGGACATCGCGATTTGGAGCCCGCGAGGTGTCTGGCGCAACCCTCTGCGCATCCTGTGGCGCGTAAGCGGACGTGGGGAAATCGATTTTGGAGCTCGCGGGGTGGGTTCCACAACCATCGCCGCCACCTACTGCGCATCCCGTGGAACGTAGAAACGGCACCGTGGTAGCCCGTTGGGTGTCTGGCGCAACCATTGGAGCATGCGGTGGAGTGTAGACAGACTAGGCTATCGCGATTTGGGAGCCCGCGCGGTGTGTGCCGAACCAGTGCAGCAACCTACGGCGCAACCTGTTGAAGGTCGTCGATTTGGTAGCCCGCGGGGTATCTGGCGAAGCTAATGCTGCTTCACAGATGTCGCAACCAATGGCGCAACCGACGATATGTAGACAGACATCGGGAAATCACGAATTTTCAGCCCGCAGCGAGACAGACATCGGGAACCAATGGCGCAACCTACTGCGCAACCTGTGGCGTAACGTATGTCGCAGCCGATGGAACGTAGACAGGCCAGGGAACTTACCGTTTGGTTGCTTGCGGGTTGTCTGGCTCAACCTATAGTGCAATCTGTTCTGAACAGCAAATACCGTAATGGGGTCTCGTTCGCATTGAGCAGCCGCACGCACTGAGGCAACGGACGATTCGATAGATTGCGGGTGTTTGGTGCAACCTGCCGCGCAGCTTATGGGGCAATTGTTGGCGTAACCCATGGCACAGTGGTACACCCTCTGAGGCAACGGGCGGTTTGGTAGATTGCGCGTGTTGGGTGCAAGTTTTTGACAACTTTTGGCGCAATCGTTGGCGCAATGGAACACCCACCGTGCAACGGACGATTTGTAAGATTGCGGAGTGCCTGGCGCAACCAGTGGCGTAACGTTTGGCGCAATGGTACCCCTACTGAAGTAACATGTTTTTTTGGTATACTGCAGGGACTTGCTGCCACCTATGGCGCAGCCGATGGCGCAATGATGCGCCCATGAGGCGACAGACGATTCGGTACTGTGGCGGGGTGCCTGGCCAAACCTATGGCGCAGCCTGTGGCGCAACATGTGGCGCAATGAACACCCACCGAGTCAATTGTCGATTTGTAGATTGCGGGATGCCTGGCGCAACCGGTGGCGTAACGTCTGGCGCAATGGTACCCCTGCTGAGGTCACATACTTTCTGATATATTGTAGGGATTTTGCGCAACCTATGGCGCAGCCTATGGCGCCATGGTGCACCTTGCCGAGGCAACGGACGATTTGATACTGTGGCGGGATGCCTGGCACAGCCTATGGCCCAACCCATGGCGCAATCTATGGCGCAATGTAGTATCCATACCCGCTGAGGGAACAGTCGGGTTTGTAGAGTTCGGGGCGCCTGGCGCAGGTTACGGCGCAACCTGTGGCGTAATGGTAAATTCATTGAGGCAACGAACGAGATGGTAGATTGCGGGTTGCCTGATGCAAGTTCTGGCACTATTCATTGCAAATGTTGTTTCGGGCATCTTGGGTTGATAAAATGCTATGGCTGGCTGATGCTATGCTTGCCGACGTGGAGAACTTGTTGCTTCAGCCGGGTGCGTCGATGCTTTCCGAGTCATTTTGTCGTCTCACCTCTGTTTGCAGTGCCATTCGGGCACCCAATAGCAATCCAGAGTCTAGCAATTCGCAGAGCGACCCGTCTATGTGGCCCACACGTGTGGCACAGCGTTTTTCGAGTCCGTCCGCGCATACGACTCCCCAGTCCCGAGTGACCAAGTGTGGCACCAGCTTTGCAGTGTATGTGAGCGTGCATGTTTCTTTTTTCTTTTTTTTTTTTTTGTGTGTGTGTGTGTGTGTGTGCGTGCCCACCCTGCTTCGAGCGTGTCCCGCCACTGCCGATCTGGTTGTTGTCGTTTCCCATTGTCACGTCGAGGGGGAACTTAGCGCGTGGGGGCGCCAGCTGTTCGCCAGCAGCGGATTGGCCAGGTCCACCCCCAAGCCCGGGCCTGGGATGTTCCTGGTCAGGTGCGTCCTCAGTGCCACAGGGATTCGGAATTCGGAATTCGGAATTCGCAAGGCCTCCTTGGGTAAGAATCTGTCGCGCTCTTGATGTCTGCTTTGTCCGACTGCCGCTGGAGACTACCCCCAGAGTGAGGAGGCGGGATCTGGTCATCCCGTTTTTGAATGAGGCGTCAGTCGCTCGAGACGCTTGGTGGCGACGATGTCCAGCTGGCCCTGGCTATTCCCCCTCCTCTGTTCTCCAAAAGGCCCGCCGTGCCCTTCGTTCTTCTTCCAGCATGTGCGTGTTTCAATTTCACCCAAGCTCTCCGCCTCCTGTGGGATGTGTCTGCTCCACGTGCTTCCTCAGATGCCGCGGCCGCACGGGACCTCACCTGCCCTCGTCTGGCAGAGCTGCTACTGGATCCGCATTGCCTGTGCTGGGACCTGGCGGTCCTGGCTCCTCGCCATCGCTTCGAAGCCGCCACCTTAGCAGCTTGGGGGCAAGGAATCCGGATTTTACCAAGCAAGCATCCTCATGCTTGTTTTTGTTGTTATTCTTTGCCGAGGGGGGGGGGCGGCCTCAACGCGTCAGTCAATTGTTTCTTTTTCTCGTGCTACGTTTGTCTTGGCCAGTGTTCTGCAGGGTATCTTGTCATTGGGTGATTTCACGTTGCAGAGTGGAAGTCGTGTCTGAGGGTGGGCCATGCGCGAGGGCGACATTTGAGCAAGTAAGGTGCTGATCGCAGGGGCAGACGCGAGGAAGATCAGCGCAATAATGATGGCAGATAGTTCAGCCTGCGTAGCGACGCGGCGGGATGACAGATGCAAGCGTTCAACCATTTGTTCCGTCCCCCCCTGCACGTCCAAGGTTTCGCGCACTCTGGGCCTACAGCGTTGACCTCCAGTCGCGCCCGGCCTGGGTCCACGACGCCTTTGCTGGAGCCCCCTCCCTCATGTTCAAGGTGATTCTTACGTAGTTTGGGGATCATAAATGTAGCAAGCAGGTGTTCGGTAACAGGTTTGCCGTATTTCTGGCATGGTTTGCTTCCCAAACAGTGTTTGCACTCAGGGTTTCTGATTCGCCTTGTGATGAAGTGACCTGGGTGGCAATGTTTTCTTGTTGGTGTTCGGCGTTGCGCGGCTTCACGATTCATTACTTTTCCGCCGATAGGGGTCCACAGCTAGGGTCCCATCGCAAGAATTCCGCCGATCGCCGATCGGCTCCAACTTATAGGCGCCCTCTGATCGGTTCCCACGGATGTGAGTCCACTTCTCGGCTCCGAGGAATAGGGTTCCACCATTCATTGCAGCCCACACGTCACACCCTTTGGATTCTCCTTTCTAAAAAAGAGAATAGACTCTACCCCCCCCCCGCGTTATCGGCCCCCCTTCGGGAATGTATATCGTTTATGATTCTGACCACATGTCCATCCTGAATATGAATTTACACTATCCCAGGGGGGCTGGTATCGACCCCCCTGAGGTTCCCTAATAAAATACGATACGCGGGGACATCTTTTGTTCTAACATACACGAAATGCGCACGCGCGCGCCGTCGTGCGCGCATGCCGAAACCCTCCAAGTTTCCAAACAACATACAAAAAACACAAGGTTTCGCAACACTGATTTGCTAAAAAAGCTTACGCGCGAGCTCTTGCGAAATCTTCATTCAACTGTTTTTTAAAAAAGAGTAGACTCTACCCCCCCGGCGTTATCGGCCCCCCTTTCGGGTATGTAAATCATTTATTATTCTGACCACATGTCCATCCGAAATATGAATTTACACTATCCCAGAGGGGCCGGGATCGCCCCTCCTGAGGTTCCCTTGTAAAAAACGATACGCGGGGACATCTTTTGCTCGAGTCAACACTTTTTCACGAATCCCTTGCAACAAATGGGACGAAGTGCACACGCGCGCGTCGTCGCGCGCGCATGCCGAAATCCTTCAAAAATCTTCGGAGCCGGAGGGATTTCGCAATCGAGTTTCCAAAACAAATACAAAAACACAGGGTTTCGCAACACTGATTTGCTAAAAAAGCTTACGCGCGAGCTCTTGCGAAATCTGAAGAAAGCCATCGTTTTTTTTTTTTTTTTTTTTTGTTTTGTTTTTTTTTCCCCCGGAATTTCACAACATGCTACCAAACGGGCTTCGCGCGCGCGCATGTCGAAGTCTGTCGAACGCCCTTGCGCGTGTGACGTCGCGAGAATCCTCTGCAACAGATGGGACGAAGTGCAGACGCGCGCGTCGTCGCGCGCGTATGCCGAAATCCTTCAAAACCCATCGGCTTCGGAAGGATTTCAACATCGTGTGTCCCAAAAACCTGCAACAACACAAGGTTTCGCAACACGGATTTTCAACAAAAGCGTGCGCGCGAGCTCTTGCGTCATCGTCGTCGTCGTCGTCGTCGCCGTCCTCCCTCCTCCCGCGTCGTCGTCGTCGTCGCCTACGTCGTCCTCTGTCTTTCCTCGTGTTCGTCGTCGTCGTCCTCTTTGGCGTCGTGGTCGTTTCCGTCGTCGTTGTCGCCGTGGTCGTCCTTCCTCCTCCTCCCTCGTCGTCGTCGTCGTCCGTCGTCGGCGTCTCGTCGTCGTCCCTCCTATTTCGTCGCCGTCGTCGTCGTCGTTGTCGTCGTCGTCGTCTTCCCTCCTCCCTCGTCGTTGTCGTCGTCGGCGTCGCCGTCCTTCCTCCTTCTTCGTCGTTCGAGTCGTCGCTGTCCTCCCTCCTCCCTCGTCGTTGTCGTCGTTGACGTCGTTGTCGCCGTCGTCGTCCTCCCTCCTCCCTAGTCGTCGTCTTCGTTGGCGACGTCGTCGTCGTCTTCGTCGTCGTCGTCGGCGTCTGCGTCGTCGTCGTCTTCGTCGTCGTCGACGTCGGCGTCGTCGTCGTCGTCGTCGTCCTCGTCGTCGTCGTCGTCGGCGTCGTCGTCGTCGTTGACGTCGTCGTCGTCGTGGTCGGTGTCGTCGTCGTCGTCGTCGGCGTCGTCATCGTCGTCGTCGTTGTCATCGTCGTCGTCGGTGTCGTCGTCATCGTCGTCGGTGTCGTCGTCATCGTCGTCGGTGTCGTCGTCGTCGTCGTTGTCGGCGTTGCCGAAGTCGTTGGAGACGTCGTCGGTGTCGTCGTAGTCGTTGTTGGCGGCGTCGTCGTCGTCGTTGTCGCTGTCGTCGTCGGCGTCGCTGTCGTTGCCAAGTGCCATTTGGTACCCACCGTCACGGTCTTAAGAGATTTTGCAAACCAAGTTGTGGGTGGGTGGGTGGGATGTTTGCCCGAGCAATGGAGGTGGTCAAGCGCGGTGCAGGGTAGTCAAGAAATCCATAGTTCTTTTTCCAAGATTCGCACAGCATGCTACCAAACGGGCTTCGCGCGCGCATGTCGAAATCTGTCGAACGCCCTGGCGCGTGTGCCGTCGCGAGAATCCTCTGCAACAGATGGGACGAAGTGCAGACGCGCGCGTCGTCGCGCGCGTATGCCGAAATCCGGAAGGATTTCAACATCGTGTGTCCAAACAACTACAAAAACACAAGGTTTCGCAACACGGGTTTTCAACAAAAGCGTGCGCGCGCGCTCTTGCGTGGTCGTCGTCGTCGTCGTCGTCGTCGTCGTCTTCGTCGTCGCCGTCCTCCCTCCTCCCGCGTCGTCGTCGTCGTCGCCTACGTCGTCCGTCGTCGTCGTTTCCGTCGTCGTTCGTCGTCGTCGTCGTCCGTCGTCGTTCGTCGCGTCGTCGTCGTCGTTCGTCCGTCGTCGTCGTCGTCGTCGTCGTCGTCGTCTTCCCTCCTCCCTCGTCGTTGTCGTCGTCGGCGTCGCCGTCCTTCCTCCTTCTTCGTCGTTCGCGTCGTCGCCGTCCTCCCTCCTTCCTCGTCGTTGTCGTCGTTGTCGTCGTTGTCGCCGTCGTCGTCCTCCCTCCTCCCTCGTCGTAGTCTTCGTTGGCGACGTCGTCTTCGTCGTTGTCGTCGGCGTCGGCGTCGTCGTTTTCGTCGTCATCGACGTCGGCGTCGTCGTCGTCGCCGCCGTCGTCGTCGTCGTCGTCGTCCTCGTCGTTGTCGTCGTCGGCGTCGTTGACGTCGTCGTCGTCGTCGTCGGTGTCGTCGTTGTCGTCGTCGTCGGCGTCGTCATCGTCGTCGTCTTTGTCATCGTCGTCGTCGTCGTCGTCGTCGGCGTCGGCGTCGTCGTCGTCGTCGTCGGTGTCGTCGTCGTCGTCGTCGGTGTCAGCGTCGTCGAAGTCGTTGGAGACGTCGTCGGTGTCGTCGTAGTTGTTTTTGGCGGCGTCGTCGTCGTCGTTGTCGCTGTCGTCGTCGGCGTCGCTGTCGTTGCCAAGGGCCACCGTCACGGTCTTAAGAGATTTTGCAAACTAAGTTGCGGGTGGGTGGGTGGGATGTTTGCGCGAGCAGTGGAGTGGACAACTTACTGCGAACAGAAATTAAGTGCACCCTATAGATTGCATCTACGCCCTAAGGACCTCCCTCCCCCTAAGATAGCATTCCATCGACTGTATCCCGCATTTCGCACCCCATCGATTGCACATCAATCGTTGCATTTCGCTGGCTTCACCGCGTAGTTTGTGCACCTCGTATGTCGCACCTCACAGGTCGCACCCTTTATATTACCCCCGATAGGTTGGCCCTCAATTTCTCCTTTAAATGCAGGTCAGACTCGACCATCCTCCACCCCGAACTTAGCGCACCCCCCTGAGACATTGCTGGTGAGGCGCCTGGTTGCGGCCCAGGCAGCTCGTCGGAGTAGCCCGCTGTGGTCTCAACACCGGGCTCGCCTTGCCCCCCTGCGCGGCCTCGATTTCACCTCCTGGTGGTTGATGCATTGCTCGTGTTGTGTAGGCGTTTGTGACGCTGCGTTTCGCGATTGCGATTGCAGGGAGGCAGTTGGAAGGCATCCTAGGATTATTGGCCGTTTCAGGGAAAGCACGTTTTTTTTTTTTTTTTGGGGGGGGGGGGGCAGCTAGAGCGCCAGGATGTCTATTCAACGTGTGCGAATGTTAGCTGTGTAATTGCAGCAGGTGTTCAATATTTATTTGCACGCTGTAGTTTGCTCGGCATTCCACTAGATAACAGACATCATCATCCACCGTGTGAACGTATACGGATTCTTGACGCTTCGCGTACCCCCACCAGTCTCATACCGCCCTCTGGACTTTTCCTTGCGGGCCGCAAATCAAAAAAGTACCCCCACCAGCCCATTCAGAAACGATGCCCAGGATGGCTGTTTGAGCGATGAGGTTGAAGGACAGGAGGATAATGAGGTGAACGAGGAGGATCAGGAAGAGGAAGAGGGCCATGAGGAGGTGAAGAAGAAGAAGAAGGAGAAGGAGCATCAGGCAGACGGAGAGGGAGGAATATGAGGACGCGGATCATGACGCTGCTCTGTTGCTGCTGCTGATGATGGTGGTGGTCATGATGATGATGATGCTGATGCTGATGATGATGCAGATTATGCTGATGCTGCTGATGATGCTGATGCTGATGGTGCTGGTGGTGTTACTGATGATGCTGACGATGATGCTGATGCTGATGATGATGATGGTGATTGTTATGAGGATGATGATGCTAATTATGATGCTGATGCTACTGATGATTATGCTGATGATGCTGATGATGGTGATGATTATGCTGTTGATGATGGTGCCGATGACGATGCTGATGCCGATGTTGGTGATCATGGTATGTATGATGATGCTGATGCTGCTGATTCTGGCGCTGGTGATGTTGATCATGAAGATGATGGTGAAAGTGATGATCAGGACGATGATGCTGATGTTGATGCCGCTGTCGATTATGGTGTTAGTTGTGATGATGAAGCTGCTGCTGATGACGATGACGATGACGATGATGATGATGATGATGATGATGATGATGATGATGCTGCTGCTGCTGCTGCTGATGATGATGACGATGATGATGATGATGATGATGATGATGATGATGATGATGATGATGGTGCTGATGATGCTGCTGATGATGATGCTGATGATGATGCTGATGCTGCTGCTAATGATGATGATTTTGATGATGGTTGTGGTGGTGATTGTGGTGGTGGTGGTGGTGTTGGTGGTGAGGGTGAGGGTGAGGTTGGGGGAGAGGGTGGGGGAGAGGGAGGAAGAAGGAGGAAGAGGAGGAGGGAGGAGGAGGAGGAGGAGGAGGAGGAGGAGAAGGAAGAGAGGGAAGAAGGGGAGAGGTGGAGAAGAAGGACGAGGAAGAGGCCTTCGCGGATCTCTGGTTGTGAGAGCGTCTTGGAAGATTGTGAGGGCCATCTTGGAGTTTTTTGGGGGCCATTCCTGGGTCCTCTCATGTAATCGGATTGCCCCATCCACCACCCACGAAGTCAACACCGCACGGTCCGTTCGTGATGACACCTCGCGTGCTCGGAATCGGTCCTTTGCAAGCGCCCGCGGGGCTTTTGGGGGTGGTGCTCCACCGCGATCCAGGAGTCCTCGCCAGGATGGGTGCGCCAGGGAAATAATTACGCTGGCAGCGCGCATCAAAGCCATCTCCATGTCCTACTCGTCCGCGAAGCCAATTCAAGACATGACGTCTGTCGGCATGATGTCTATCATTCGAGTGACGCTTCCCATGGTGAGCCAGTTTATGTCGGGGCATCTCACTGTTGCAGCCTTCGTTTGACCCAAGGGGCCAGACATAGTACTGGGCCGTATCTGCTCGCATGCATCTAGCTCGGCGCTGAGGAGGATGCTGGGGAAAGCGTCCCCGGCATGCGTTCTTGCAGCTGGAAGCAGCACTCAATCGACACAGTGAGTTTAACAGTTCGAGGCAGTTCCCCCCCTCGTACAGGGCAAAGCGGCCCCGCGCACACGGTCACTCGTCTTGCTTCTTCCCTCAGCAGCGCCACAGTTAGTTACCCGTCTGCATGCCTTGAGGATTTGTGGGAAAACCTATTGTTCTTCTGAGTCGGCACGCCGCTATTGATTGCAACGTGGGGACAGAACTAGCAGCACTGAGGCCCCCGGCCGACATGACAACGATTTTCCTGTGCTCTCCCGTCGTTTGCCGCCTTCTCTCTTCCCTGATCTGCCTGGCGCTGCAGATGGGTTGGCGCACCCGCAGGACTGTTCCATCTCTGGCTCGACCACGCCGACCCAGAGCCTCTCCTGACCAGGATCGGCCGCCCACGCTACGATGAGCAGTCCTGCGCGGCTTCGCCCGTCCATGAGGCAATTGGCATCTATGTCGCCCGTAGGTGGGGGCGCGTAGACGACCGCGCCTCGCTCGTCGCGGCCTGTCCCAGAGAGCTGCTCTTCTCCAGAGGACTTCGCACGAAGGGCGCGAAGATGACCGCGTTCCGCGCTGCGCGCGGCGCATGGCACTCGGGCGGCCCAGGCTGTCAAGGATGCCTCGCGGCGTGACGCCGCGTGCCCGAAGCAGGCTCGATCGGACAGATCGATCAGGTACGATTAGTGCGGCTGGACCCCTGAGTGAAGCCTCAAGCTGGCCCCCTTCTTCGACGTCCTTTCCCTCGGGTTCCTCACCATCCTCCCTCGTCGTCGTCGTCCTCCTCCTCCTCCTCCTTCTTCTCCTCCTCTTCC
The DNA here is from genome assembly GCA_963575745.1 of Prorocentrum cordatum. Lineage (NCBI taxonomy): Eukaryota > Dinophyceae > Prorocentrales > Prorocentraceae > Prorocentrum > Prorocentrum cordatum. The sequence goes on along the minus strand of CAUYUJ010011969.1, from coordinate 12,613 downwards.
TCCTCCTCCTCCTCCTCTTCCTTCTCCTCTTCTTCCGCTCGTACTCGTCCTCCTCCATCTCTTCCTCGTCCTCGTGCTTGTCTTCCTACTCGTTGACGTCCTGCTCACACCGCCGCCCTCCTCGTCCCTCTACGCTGTCATCCTCGTCATCCGCAGCCTTGTCGTCGCTGTCATCCTTACGAGCCCAATAGACAACGTTGGCGCTTCCTGTTCTCGTCCGCTCAGGTTTTCGTTGCCATTTGCTCAGGTTTTCGTTGCCATTTGACTTGCCAGTTCCGCGCCGCTGGGGCGTAGTGTCACGACCTGTGAGCGTCTGAATGAGTCCTGTACTTTGAGGGTCTTGAATCGCGAGAACCTTTGTCCTCCTCCTCCTCCTCCTCCTCCTCCTCCTCCCTTCTCCCTTCTCCCTTCTCCCTTCTCCTCCTCCTCCTCCTCCTCCCCCTCCTCCTCCTCCTCCTCCTCCTCCTCCTCCTCGTTCTCCTCCTCCTCCTCCTCCCTCCCTCGTGCTTGTGCCTGCTGGTGCCCCCACGGCGGACCCAGAGGGACAAGTTTGACCGATAGTTGTGCTTGCTTTTGTTTGGTGCGCGTTGGCTGTCCAGACCGCTGTGGCGTGTGCCTCGCGAAGCCTTCACCTGGGGCATACGTACGGTCTGGTTTCACGTGCTCTCGGATGAGGACAAGGTATTCATTCCTCTACCTTCCCCTCGTTTTCCCTTTTTTGGGGCCTCCTGGGCCTTCGTCGTCGCCACCGCTGGATTCGCTTCGAGTTCCTGGTCAGAACGCACCCCAGGAGAGGTCCGGGGAGTAGCGGACCAGCCTTTAATCCGCGAGTGGATCTGCGCCTGGCAGCACACCAGTGTCATCGATTGTTGAACCTTATTGCCAACAGTTTGACCGGTTTGAAGTGTCTTTCACTCGGGAGGGCCCGAGAGGGAGGCAGCTTTCTAAGCCAAGCGCGGATGAGTGCTCGGGGGAGGGGGCGCTTTCTTGATATCTCACTGCACGCGATCTTGGTTGCAAGAGGGGCGGTTGGGGATAGCCTGGTGCGCGCGTCCGCCGTCGCTCGCCGCTGGGCGCGAGCGTGCCAGAGGCTTCAAGCGGACGCTCGGCCCGACTCTTACGTCCGCCTCCTTCCTCTTGTGTTTCTTTATTGTTACCCCTCCTCCCCCGCCTCTGGGGCCCAGACTCTGGGGGCTATCTGACTGTTCCAATCTGCACGCACCCATGCGCACATGGTCTCATGCCTTGCAAGTGCGTGTGAATGCTCTGCGCCGAAAGTGTGATGACTTGCTTTGTGAATGCTGAGCCGCGCGTCGCTCCGCGCGGCCCAGACAGGGGAGAGCTGCCCCTCTCTAGGGTGGCCGCTGGACGCCGCACAGATATTCGCGGTTCGCGGTTCGCGCCTCGCTTTGCGCGGAGATGTGGTCAAGACATTGAGATAAGGACCACTTTGGGTTCAGGAGGGCTTCCAGGTTTTGGGCTGCTCCTCAGCTACAGGTCGGGATATCCATCCGTGGCCGAGGCTTGCTGTGGCCAGAGGAGCCCCTTCGTTCCTTATTTACCCTTGCCAATGGCAGCGCGGTGGCTGTAGCCGAAATTGGATGACCTGGGTCCCTGGAGGCCCCCAGACGTCTCAGGAGATCCCCAGGGCCCCCAACCCGGACACATCGCGTACATACATGGGGGGCAGCGGGGGCTGCCGACAGTGGCCCCCGAAGTGGCCTTCGGGGGCCCAAGAGGGGACCCCTGGGCTCCGAGAGGTGCACCTCTCTCTCTCTCTCTCTCTCTCTCTCTATATATATATATCTCCCCTTCCCCCCCCCCCCGTGCATCGATCGCCCCCGCCCTTCAGCGACGCCCAAGATCTTGACCCTCCCTGGAGGGGGCGGCGGTGCGTCCCTGCGTGGCCGTGCGGAAGCCGCTGGGAGAGCCGCGCCCCCCCCCCCTGCTGCGGGGCGGCGCGTCGCCCTCCCGAGGAGCCTCCGTGCCGCCGCCGTGCGGCACCAGGCCCGGGGGGGTGCCTGCTCCGCCGCCCCTGGCCGCTCCCAGGGGCCTCTGCGCCTCTCTCTCTCGAGCAGTGGCGAAGCGTCCCGGCGTGCCTCTAGGCCTACCAGAGAATGTTCTAAGAACCTCCGGTGGTTTCCACGAAATGTTCTTAGAACATTTCTGGTTGGGACTGTATTGTTTTAGCGCATGGGGTTTACGTTCTAAGTACCTTGTTTTTGTTCTTGGGACATTTTTGGGGTTGTAAGAACATTTCGTGGTAGGCCTATAGGAATGCCTGGGCGGTCGATCCCTGCTCCACTCTCACGCTCTGGTTCCCGACGGGACCCAACCAACCCTCCTCGAAGCCAAGCGCACGTTTGCTCCGATCGGCGCGCGGAGCGCGGGCCCCACGGGGTCGGATTGTTGTGTTTGCCGTCGCCAGCACTCGGCGCGAGTCCTGACATTTTGGGGTCCTGGGGCGCCGCCACGTCGCGGGAGAAACTCGCGCTTGATTTCGAGGGGGTATGGAGGGAACGGGACTTTTGAGACGGGCGATGCCGATGTCTCGAGTCCGCTCGGCTCGGCCCGCAAGGTCGTCGCGCGACGCTCTCACTCGCACAGCGAAAT
>CAUYUJ010011969.1:0-5000 GCA_963575745.1 Prorocentrum cordatum | reverse complement strand
AGGGTCTGTCTGGCGGCTATGTAGCCGCCTCGTCGCTGCCCCGCCGCCGCCTCGTCGCCGCCCGTCGTCTGAGCCTGAAGGTCGGTCTGGCGGCTATGTAGCCGCCGTCGCCGCCCCGCTGCCGCCTCGTCTCCGCCCGTTGTCTGCGCATGTCTGCCACCTCGGCTCCGCTGGCGCCGTCGCCGCCCTGTCGCCGCCGTCGATGCTCGTCGCCGCCGTTAAATTGCACATATGTGCTGTTTTGCGTTGCTTCGTGTTGAGTTGCATTGCTTTGCGCACCGCGTTGGAGTAGACTCTACCCCCCCCCGGCGTTATCCGTTCCCCTTTCGAGTATGTAAATCATAGATGATTCTGACCACATGTCCATCCTAAATATGAATTTGCACTATCCCAGGGGGGGCCAGTATCCGCCCCCCTGCGGTTCCCTTGCAACAAACGATACGCGGGGACATCTTTTGTTCAAACATAATTCTTTTCCACGAATCCCTTGCAAAAAAACGGGACGAAGTGCGCACGCGCGCATCGTCGCGCGCGCATGCCGAAATCCTCCAACAACCTTCGGTGTCGGAAGGATTTCGCAATCGAGTTCCCAAACAACATACAAAAACACAGGGTTTCGCAACACTGATTTGCTAAAAAAGCTTACGCGCGAGCTCTTGCGAAATCTTGAGAAAACCATAGGTTTATCAAGATTTTCACAATATGCTACTAAACGGGCTTCGCGCGCGCGCATGTCGAAATCTGTCGAACGCCTTTGCGCGTGTGCCGTCGCGAGAATCCTCCGCAAAAAAATAGGACGAAGTGCAGACGCGCGCGTCGTCGCGCGCGTATGCCGAAATCCTTCGAACCCCATCGGCTTCGGAAGGATTTCAACATCGTGTGCCCAAAAAACCTACAAAAACACAATTTTTCGCAACACGGATTTTCGACAAAAGCGTGCGCGCGCGCTCTTGCGTCGTCGTCGTCGTCGCCGTCCTCCCTCCTCCCGCGTCGTCGTCGTCGTCGTCGCCAACGTCGTCATCTGTCTTTCCTCGTGTTCGTCGTCGTCGTCCTCTTTGGCGTCGTGGTCGTTTCCGTCGTCGTTGTCGCCGTGGTCGTCCTTCCTCCTCCTCCCTCGTCGTCGTCGTCATCCGTCGTCGGCGTCTCGTCGTCCCTCCTATTTCGTCGCCGTCGTCGTCGTCGTCGTTGTCGTCGTCGTCGTCGTCGTCTTCCCTCCTCCCTCGTCGTTGTCGTCGTCGGCGTCGCCGTCCTTCCTCCTTCTTCGTCGTTCGCGTTGTCGCCGTCCTCCCTCCTCCCTCGTCGTTGTCGTCGTTGTCGTCGTTGTCGCCGTCGTCGTCCTCCTCCCTCGTCGTCTTCTTCGTTGGCGACGTCGTCGTCGTCTTCGTCGTCGTCGTCGGCGTCGGCGTCGTCGTCGTCTTCGTCGTCGTCGACGTCGGCGTCGTCGTCGTCGTCGCCGCCGCCGTCGTCGTCGTCGTCGTCGTCGTCGTCAGCGTCGTTGACGTCGTCGTCGTCGTCGTCGTCATCGTCGTCGTCGTTGTCATCGTCGTCGTCGGCGTCGTCGTCGTCGTTGTCGTCGTCGATGTCGTCGTCGTCGTCGTCGTCGTCGTCGTCGTCGTTGTCGGCGTCGTCGAAGTCGTTGGAGGTGTCGTCGGTGTCGTCGTAGTCGTTGTCGGTGGCGTCGTCGGCGTTGTCGCTGTCGTCGTCGGCGTCGCTGTCGTTGCCAAGTGCCATGTGGTACCCACCGTCACGGTCTTCAGAGATTCTGCAAACCAAGTTGCGGGTGGGTGGGTGGGATGTTTGCGCGAGCAGTGGAGTTGGTCAAGCGCGGTGCAGGGTAGTCAACTGCACCACATGGATTGCACATCATATTTTGTAACTTAGATCGCACCGCATCGACTGCACCACATACATTGCACTACATCATTTGTTCCACAAAGGGTGCACCGCATCTTTGCACCACATCGATTACACAACGTAGATCGCAAGCCATCTATTGCACAGCATATGTTGCACTGCATATATCACGCAACCTAAGCCGCACACCACATATTGCACAGCATAAGCTGCACAACATAGATCGCGCCACGCATGTTGCGCCACATATATTGCACCGCCCGCATATGTTGCCACACATAGATTGTACCACGTAGATGACTCCACATCGATTGCACACTATAGACTGCTAGAATTTCATTGTTCGGTGTCGAGGATGGCTTACATCTAATAACAGGATCCTGGACAATATCTCCAATAATAGGCTAGACACTTCCGACTAACTACAATAACCAGCTTTATGGTCAATATCCTAAACAATCGCCCAACACCCAAACTAAACAATAACCGAACGAAAACCGTAAACATCATCCCACTCACTATGCAACACACTATCCTGATTGGCGTTCGGAGCCATTATCATACAAGGAACTTCCTGCTCACTATCAAAGGCAACCTTCGAACCAATGTCGCGAACCATACCCGAGTCCATGTCCTAAACAATATCCTACACACTACTCAAGTCACTGTCAGTACCGCCATCCTAAATAGAATCCGAACCAACGCCCAAGTACGATAGTATACGCATCATCCTGAACGTTCTCCTGAACAACCGCCTGAATATTGCCATAAACGGTATCAGCAATGACCTGAACAGTACCCTGACCATCATCATACGCAATATCCCAAACAGTACCACCAACAACATCCTAAGCAATGCTCCAGTATCAGGGCCGCCACGCGCTTGTGAAGCACTTCATCCTCCAATATAGTCCAAGGTTGAATGGACCACAGGGCAACCCCACGACTGCGAAGTACACCTACCCCTCATGGCGAAGGGTCACTCTGCGACTGCAAAACACGGCAAAGGCGAAAAAACAAGCACACGGCCGAGGCCGATGAAGACGAGGAAAACGACACGAGCATGAGAAGGATGACGCGATCGACGATGATGGTGGCCACGGGGGACAAGGAGGAAGACGAGGCTCTAAGGTGTAAGTGCTTGTAGCGCTGGTGTCTCTAAGGTTTTAAGTGCGTGCAGGGTCTTTGTCTCTAGAGTTTAAGTGCGTGTAACGTTTGTATCTCTACTGTTCAAGTGCGTGTCGCGCTTGTGTCTCCAGCGGCTCCAGCGTTAAGTGCGTATAGCGTCTCTGCCTCTGCGGTTTAAGTGCGCGTAGCGCTGGTGTTTCTAAGTTTTTCGTGTGGGTAGCGTCTGTCACTTTCAGGTTGAAGTGTGTGTAGCGCTTGCGTCTCTGCGTTTGGCATTGGTGTCTCTAGAGCGTAAGTGCGGGTGGCGCATGTCTCTCTACCGCCGGTAGCGTCTGTCTCTCTAAGGTTTCAGTGCGTTTAACGCTTGTATCTTTACAGCTTGTGCGTGTAGCGCTTATGTCTTTAAGGTGCAAGTGCGCACTGCGTGAGCGCAAGCGGCACCAGGTGCGCGCGCGCGCGAGGCGCACGGGCCGCCGGGAAGTGGCCCAGTTCACGTGCCCGGGCCGCCAGGAAGTGGTCCGCTTTCGCGGCACGTGGCCCATCCTACCGAGGAGTGGCTTTTGTTCGCCTCTTGGGGGGCTCTTTCCGGCTTCCAGGGGCTTCCTGGGGGCCTCCTGGGGCCCCTTCGGGGAATCTTGGGGCTTCTTGGGGGCTTGCTGGCGGTCCCAGGGGTCGTCTCGGGGCGGAGGGCTTGGAGCGTCCGGAGCTTGAAAAAGCAAGAAACTGAAACCAGTCAAACCATTTATGGGAAGTCAATTATTTTACCTCTCGGGGCGCTCTTGGGGGTCATCTTGGGGCGCCCCGGGGCCGTCAGGTCGCCATCGGGGCCGTCAGGTCGCCATCCTGGGGCGCTCATGGGCCGTCTCGGGCTTTTTTGGGCTCTCCTCCGAGCTTCTTGGGACGTTCCCGAGGCGCTCTTGGGGGCCACCCTGCAGCGGACCTTGCCGGGAACTTGCCGGGGCACATGTGCTCGGGGTGGCCCCAGGGGCCGCCACGCGTGCGGAGTATATACAAACAAGAAGGGCAAAACACCAGAGATTCTGGTACGCCTTTGGCCCGTTGGGCCAGCGAATACTTGTTGCAAACTTTTAGGACGAATGCGCGCAGCGCTGAGGCAAGCGCCCCATGTTGAACACAAACCGCCCTCCACCCTCCGCCCTAGAAGGTGTTGCATGCTGCTGCAAGCTGTTAAGACGAGTGTGCGCGGTGCTAAGCCGAAAGAAACATTTTGAAAACGCCCCCCTCCATCAGGATGGCTGTGTCCAGATTTTGAAACGGATGGGCCCGGGGTTAAGGCGAGAGCCTGATTCTGAAAGACCGTTTCCATCCGTATAATTTTTGCATATCTCGAGCCTCAGGATCACACATTGTGAGGAAATCTCAGACGAATCGCCCGGCCCGCCCTACAGACACGTCTGGGGGCGCGACAGGGATACGTCACATAAATTGGAAATGATGGAGAAGGAGGCGGAGGAACAGGAGGAGGAGGAAGGAACACAAGGACGGGGTGGAGGACACGGTAGAGGGGGATGAGATGATGATGTTGATGATTACGATGATGATGCTTATGATGATGACGATGATGCTGATGATGATGATGATGATGATGATGGTGGTGGTGGTGGTGGTGATAAAGCTGATGTTGATGCTGATGTTGCTGCTGCTGATTAGGATGATGATGATGATGCTGATGCTGCTGCTGCTGATGCTGAAGATGATGATCCTGAATGTGCTGATGATGCTGATGACGATGATGCTGCTGATGATGACGATGATGATGCTAATGAATATGATGCTGCTGATGCTGTTGATGACGATGATGCTGATGATGATGATGATGTTGACGAAGATGATGATGATGATGATGATGATGATGATGATGATGATGATGATGATGATGATGATGATGATGATGATGATGATGATGATGATGATGATGATGATGATGATGATGATGATGATGATGATGATGGTGATGATGATGATGATGATGATGATGATGATGATGATGATGATGA
>CAUYUJ010011968.1:7500-18334 GCA_963575745.1 Prorocentrum cordatum | reverse complement strand
TAGTAGTAGTAGTAGTAGTGGTAGTAGTAGTAGTAGTAGTAGTAGTAGTAGTAGTAGTAGTAGTAGTACTAGTAGTAGTCGTAGTCGTAGTCGTAGTAGTAGTAGTAGTAGTAGTAGTAGTCGTCGTCGTCGTCGTCGTCGTCGTCGTCGTCGTCGTCGTCGTCGTCGTCGTCGTCGTCGTCGTCGTCGTCGTAGTAGTTGTAGTAGTAGTAGTATGGGGCATGGGGGTGTAGGAGGAGGCGTTGGCGGATGATGATGACGATGCTGGTGATGGTGATAAGGATGAGGGTGAGGATGATGTTGATGATGTTGATGAGGACGATGACGGTGATGACGATGATGCTGATGCTGATGCTGATGAGGCTGAGGATGCAGATGAAGATTGTGATGAGGATGATGATGAGCATGGGGGTGCCTATGCGGATGATGATGATTATTTTGATGGCGACGATGATGATGACGAGGGTGATTGTGAGACTATTCCTGTATTCGTGCGCACATGGTGGCTGTGGTGATTCTGAGGATGATGATTATGATGTCGATGATGATGGTGATGATGCTGCTGATGATGATGATGCTGATGGCGATGCTGCTGCTGATACTGATGATGCTGATGAGGATGTGCTGATGCTGGGTATGATGCTGATGATGATGGAGGTTGTGGTGGTGGTGTTGGTGAAGATGCTGCTGCTGATGATGATCTTGACGGTGATGATGAGGAGGAGGATGACGAGGATGATGGTGGAGGCCGTAGTGATTATGATGGGGAAGATGGTGATTCTGATGACGACGACGACGGTGATGATTGTGATGATGATGGGGGTTCTTGAATTTTAATCGTACAACGTTGGAGGGCCGCGCGGTTGCGAGCTTGCTACGTCTGCAACCGCCACGGATCAAGCCTTTTCTGTGAAGGCCTCAGGAGGCCTGCGCCGGGGCTCGCGCCTGCGCCCCGCGGCCCGAGGCGTGACGCTCGTCGCGTTCAACGCCTGCATTGCCCGGCTGGGGCGCCGGGGGGAGGCGCCCGCCCGCTGTCGGCTGCGCCGGCGGCCCCTTGAGGTGCCGCGGCCGGCGCTTGCGCCCGCCCGGCCAGCGCGGGGCTGCCTGGCGGCCGCCCGGCCGCCCGTCGCGCAGGTCGGAGAGGTCAGCCAGCCGCCGGCCCTGGAGGACGCGCTCGATCGTCTGGTACCTCGTGGTCGTGGGCGGGTCTTAACGCCGGATGACAATCGGCGATGAAGTTCTGGTGGCGTACGCAGTGCCTGGCCCTGTTCTTCTTCGCCGCCGCGCTGTGGTGCGTGTCAGTGCCGTGCTGCTGCTTCGCGCGGCGGTGGTCTCGCCAGATCACGACCTGTTCGTCGAGCACTTCACCGCGGAAAGCGCGGACGTCGCAGCCTGGCATCGCGGCGGCCCAGGGGGAGCAGTTCCTGCTGCGGCAGCGGGCCAGGCGATCTACGACTTCCAGCCGCCGCCCTCGGCCCAGGAGTTCTTCGGCTCCACGGCGGCTGCCGACCGACTCATCGAGGCCCGCGACTCGCAGTTCGGGGCCGCGGGAGGTGCGCCCGCCGCGGGCCCTGCGGCCCCAGCGGGCGCAGTCGGCGGCGGCGGGCTCTGCGTGGCAAGTGGACCTGGCGGAGGCCTGGCGGCTCTCCTTGGCGGCGGCGGGGCGGCTCCTGCAGGCGGCGGGAGGCTTTGGCTGGAGGCGGCGCCGGGGCTGTGGTGCCCGGAGGCGTTGCTCCGGCCGCGGCGGGCGGCGCGGCGGCTGGTGCCGCCTTGGCGGCCGCAGGCCCCCCTTCGGCGGCCGCGGCGGCTGGCGACGGGGCGGCAGCTGCCGCTGGGCCCGCGGCGCCTGTCGGCGGGCATGCGGGGCTGGCTGCAGCTCTCCCGGGCGGGGACGGTGGAGGAACCCTTCCTGGACCAGCGGCTGGTGGAGGTGCCGACGCCTCGGACTGCCGAGCGCTGTCGGTGCGCTACGACACGAACGGGCCGCAGCGCAGGACCTTCGCCGACGCCGTCGCCATCCTGGCCCTTTCTCAGTGGGCCGATTGGCCCGTGCCCGGGCCGCGGACCGTGGCCTGGGTGGCGCGCTTCTTGCTGGAGAATGGTGGCGGTGTTCTGGGCCATCACGTGCAGTGGCGGTCGATCATCAGGCTCGCGCTCGATGACATGACGGCGTCCGCGTACTTGGAGTTCAGCGAGATTTTCGAGACGGCGCCGTGCTGCGATCAGCTGGATATCAGCAATCTTGGAGCCCTTGATTTGGCGTCGCGCCAATCGCAGCTGTGCGAGGAACGCTACCGCGACAAGATCCTCGGCACGAGGCTGGGCGACGAGGCCCACCGGGACGAGCGCTACTACTTCACAGGCGTGGCCATTGCCCGAGTTCTCCTGGTGGCGCCAGAGCTCAGCAGCTGGCCGCGATAACGCCATCGCCAAGGAACGGAGGAAGGCAGGAGAAGAATGCGCGCCTTCCCGTCTAAAGAAAGTGGCCTAGGGCAGCAAGGAAGGCGAGTGGCCTTCGGCCGCTCTCTCACGGATTCGGCTGCCTGCCGCTCTTTGGCCCAGGGCTGGCAGGCTCTTCACTTTTCGGCTGCTGCGGGATGAGTCGCCAGCGCGACGCGTTCCCGCTCCCTGCTCTTCAACTTCCCCAGCGCGGAGGCGGCCGCTCTCGAGCTGTCGATCGCCGTGCGCTCCGTCGTCAGCACGCCCTGGAGTGGGCCAGTGGCGGCGTCCAGTCCCTCAACTTCCTCTCTGGTCGTGGTGGCGATGCGATCGGGTCGCCTTCGGTTATGCATCAGTCCTGCCTCGAGCTCTTGGAGCGCAGCTACATTGCAGCTGGGGCCTGCCCTGCCGACGCCCACCCCCGCGGGGGCCTTCGTGAGCTCTGCGGATCCGCCGTGATGTACGGCGAGCCTTCTACTACCGTCGTGCCCTGCAGCAAGGACCTCGTGTCCTGGCCGGCCGTGGGAGCTGTTCCAGTGGATCTGGCCAGCTCTCTCTCGGTCGAGCACGCCTCCTGGCTGAGGGATTTGACGGCCAAGATGCGACGACCTCCGGCTGCGGCGGCGGCCCTTCGGTCTGAGCTCGGTCTCCACGAGCCTTGCGTGGACCCCGCCTTCCGCCACCGGCGCGTCTACGCCGACTTCATTCAGGGGATGCTGGAGCGCGGAATGGTTCGCCTCGTGCCTGCTCGGGCTGAGGCCACCGTCGGACTATTCTTCGCCAGGAAGAAGTCTGGCCAGCAGCGGATAATCATCGACGCGCGATTCGCCGACTGTGACATCGAGCCGCCGCTTTCCACGCACCTGCCGTCTGCCGCGGCCTTTTCGAGGATGGGGGCCAGCGAGTGCGACGTGGTCTGTGCTCTGTGGGCGCCGTACAGGACGCCTTCTACGCCATCTCCGTGCCGTGCGAGCTCGGGTCCTTCTTCCGCCTGCCGCCCGTCCGCGCTGGGCTAGTGGGGCGGCCGCTGGTGAACGGAGTGACGCCTGGGGCTGCCGCCTCGCTCGCGCCCATCCTGACGGTCCTGCCTATGGGCTGGGGCTGGGCCCTGCACCTATGCCAGTTGGTCGCGGAGGAGGGCCTCGCTCGTGGCGGGCTGGGTGCGGGCACCTTGGTCATGGACCGCGCGGCCTCGCGCCCGCTCGGGCCTCGGCGGCCTCTCGGCGCGGCGGGCTACGTCGACAACTTCGCGGTCCCAGGGGCCCCGAGGGAGCGCGTCACCGCCGCTGGACAGCGGGTCGCCTCCAGCCTGGAGGATTAGGGTTTCTCTGTGCATGAGGGCACCTCCGAGGCGATCGACCGCGCCGATTTCGTGGGGGTCTCCTTCGACGGCCGCGCCGGCGCCGTGCGCGTCTCGACCCGTCGCATGTGGCGCCCCCGGCTGGCCATCGAGGAGCCCCCGAGGCGCGGGCGCTGCTCTGGCGGTGTTCTGGAGGTGGTGCTGGGACATGCTAGCTGGCAGCTCGGTCTACGCTTTCTTGAGCGCTTACAAGAGGCAGGTCGCTCCGCACTGGGACTCAGTGATTCAGGCGTTGAAGGTGGTCAGGGACCTGCTCCCCCTCTTCGTGGCTCATGCGGGCGTCAAATAGTTGCCCTCTGTGACGGCCTGTGATGCCTCGCCCTGGGGTTGTGGCGTCTGCGTTCGCTAGGCGGACCCAGAGCTCGTCGCTCGTTGGGGCCGCGCCGCAGAGAAGTGGCGCTAGAAGCAAGGCTCTGCTGCAGCCAGAAGCCGCGCCTTCGCCGCCGAGGTCGCCGGGGCGGCTTGCGCAGAGGACGTGCCTGATAGCCCGCGGCAGGCCGACGAGTTCCAGAAGTCCTACGACATGATCGACGCGGGCTTCGCGGACCACGAGGCCTGGCACATTGTGGAGTCCTTTCCATGGCGGGGCCCAACGAACATCTTGCGACTCGAGGGGCTCGCTCTGTCGAACGCCCTGCAGCGCGCGCTCCGGGATCGTCGGGCCTATGGACATCGAGTTCTCGCCCTGGTTGATTACATGGGGCTCGCCTTGGCGGTGGGCAAGGGCCGCTCGGCGGCCTGTCAGCTTCGGGGTGTCCTCCGCGAAATAGCCGCTTTGACTCTCGGGCGCCGTCTTCGCGCCCGTGCTCGCTGGGCCCCGTCCGAAAGGAATCAAGCGGACAATCCGTCCAGAGGCCTGTCCTGCATCGAGCGGCAGGAGGAGCTCGATGCGGCCCCCGCGCGCGGAGCTGCTGATTGTGGTGCTGATCCGGTTCTGCCTCTTCCAGCCGTCCCGAGGTTCCCTGCCCTCGGCGCGGTCGGCCCCTCGCAAGATTCGAACCTTGGTGGCGACCCAGGGGAGTTGGCGGACCGGGCTGGCATCGCCCTCTGCGGTGGCGGCGGCTGCTCGGCGCGCCCGGTGCCGCCGCTCATCGCCGAGTTCGGGGCCCCTCCTGGACTCGTCCCACATGTCGTGCCTCGAGAGCCGTCCAGCAGCCGAAGCTACCCGCAAGGACTACTTCAATAAGATGAGGTCGTATCTGCAGTGGGCCTTGGAGTCGGGCCTCGTCTGGAAGGACGTGGAAAGGTATCGACGACGTGTGGGCCCTCTACCTGGACAAGCTCTTCCTCGTGGGCATGGCGGTGGACGTGGCCAGCAATGCGTTGGCGGCGGTGAAGTTCCATTGCTCCAGGGCGGGCCGCTGCGGGGACCGAAGCCTGCCCCGCCCGGTCAGAGCGCTAGCAGGCTGGGCGAAGGTGGCCCCTCGCCAGACGCGCTTGCCCGTGCTGTATGTGCTCGCGCTGGACATTGTGGGCCGCCTACTGTCGCGCACGCTGAACGAGAAGGCGGCGGCCGTCCTGCTGTCGTTGCACGCGTATCTGCCGCCCGGCGAGTGCGATTCACTGACGGCGCTTCAGCTGGTGCCGCCTGTGGCAGCCGCGGGCCCCCAGGCGATGTGCTGGGGCCTCCTCCTGGGCCCCGTGGAGCTCGAGAGGCCGACCGAGGTCGGCGCCTGGGACGAGAGCGTCGTGAGGGGCGATCTCGACTTTCCGCGCCCGTGCTTGCTGAAGTTGAAACGGAGGTGCGGGTGCCCGACCAGCGGAGCTGGAGCTTCGAGCCGGGCGACCTGACGGTCAGGATCCAGGAGGCGTCGGAGGCGCTGGGCGTGGCCGCCATAGGCGTCACCGCCTAGGGGTTGAGGCGCGGCGGAGCCTCGCGCGACCTGCTGGCCAAGCGTCGCAGCCTGCATGGGGGTCAAGGCGCGAGGCAGGTGGCGCTGCGACGTGAGGCGCGTCGGCAGGGGGGCCCGCACTCTGGCCGAGTTCCACCAGGCGCCGCAAGCCGTGCTGGACTTCGGCAGCGCGATGCGGGACAGCCTCGCCAACATCGGGCTGGGCGGCGCGGCGTTGCCACCCGCGCCGTTCCTGGCAGGCCAGCGCTGACAGACTCTGAGGTCAGGCTTGGCCTTCGCCGCGTTTTGCGGCGCGCCCTAGGTTCAGCCAGGTGTCGCCACAGCCGAACCTTTTTGGAGCTTTTCGCTGGCGAGGCGGGCATGTCTAGGGCCATGAGGGCCCAGGGCAGCGCCGCGGTTTCAGTCGACATTCTGAAACAACCCTGGTTCGACCTGAACCGCCAGGTCGTGCAGTTGACGATTTTGGGGTGGATTTCGAGCAATGTGGTTTCTGCTGTTTGGATGGGGGCGCCTTGCTGCACCTGGTCCCAAGCCCGCCACGGTCCCCCTGGCTCCAGCTGGTGCCGGCTTCGTCGTGCCGAGCATGTTTGGGGCCTCCCTAATCTGGGCCCCAGGGCTTCCGAGGCCTGCAAACGTGGGAACGACCAGTTGCGTTTTTGTTTGCGGGTGGTTCGAGGCTGCCTTCGTGTCTGGACCCCAGTTGTCCTCGAGAACCCTGGGACCAGCTGGCTGTGGAAGGCCCCTCCGCTGGAGCGCCCGGCACGTCGCACGACTAGCCAGGCCTGCACCGTAGACTTCTGCGGGTTCGGGGCTCGTTGGCGCAAAAGGACCAGGGTGCAGATCTGGGCCCCCAGTTTTTCCATTCAGCTTCCCGCCCTCTGTCATGGTCGATGGGGGTGTCTGCAGGCATTCTTTGAACCCCCACATCGTTTTGACGGGGGTGGATCAGAGCTCGGGCAAATTGTGGACTCGCGTTGCTGAGCCTTATCCCCCTCGTTTCTGTTCCTGCTTTCCCCGAGCTCTGAAACGAAGTGTCGATTCAATTTGTTTCATGCCGTCTGCGTCAGATAATTTCAGAATTGTGCGGCAAATGCGAGACACATAAAAGTCTCCTGGCCAGGGGTGGTGTCACGATGAGGGGTTCTTGGATTTTAATCGTAGAACGTTGGAGGGCCGTGCGCTTGCGAGCTGGCTTTGTCTGCAACCGCCACGGCTCAGGCCTTTTCTGTGCCCGCCCGCGCCGCCCTCTTCTCTTCTCTCTTCTCTCTCTCTTCTCCTCCTCGTTCGTTTGTGTTGTGCTGTGTTGTGGTGTGTGCCTCTTCCCTCCTCGTTCTCTCTCTCTCTCTCTCTCCCTCGCTCCGCCGGGCGCAGCCCAGGAGCCTCCCTGTTCGTCGGACCCGCCTGGCCCGAGACACACAAAAAGTCTCCTGGCCAGGGATAGTGTCACGATGATGATGGTGATGATGATGATGATGATGATGATGATGATGATAATGGTGGTGGTGGTGGCGATGATGATGCTGATGATCATGATGATGGTAATGGCATGATGTGGCGATGATGCTGATGATGCTGATGATGCTGATGATGACCATTGCGAAAATGATAATGCCGATGAGTGCTGATGATAATGCTGTGATGATAGCGATGAAGCTGATTATGCTGATGAGGACGACGACGATGTTGATTTTGATTATGATAATGCTGCTGTTAATGACGTAAGGATAGCTATGCTGATGATGCTGTTAATGCTAATGATAATGATGAAGATGATGCTGCTGACGGTGATACGGAAGCTGATGAGGATGCTGATGAGGATGACAATGATGATGGTCGTCGCCGTGGTGACGATGAGGATGAGGATGGTGGTGATGATGCCGATGACGACGACGATGATTATGATGATGATGATGATGATGATGATGATGATGATGATGATGATGATGATGATGGTGGTGGTGGTGGTGGTGGTGGTGATGCTTATGATGCTGATGATGATGATGGTGATGATGCCGATATTGATGATGCTGATGCTGTGATGATGTGATAATGGTGATTCCGCGGATGCTGTGGACGATGATGATAATTATGAAAATGATGATGACGATGCTGATGCGGATGGTGCTACTGGTGAGGACGCTGATGATGCTGGTGATGGTTGTGATGACGGTGATGGTGATGATGATGATGATGATGATGATGATGATGATGATGATGATGATGATGATGCTGATGCTGATGCTGATGCTGATGCTGATGCTGATGCTGATGCTGATGCTGATGGTGCAGGTGATGATGGTGATGGTGATGGTGATGGTGATGGTGATGATGATGATGATGCTGATGATGCTGATGCTGATGCTGATGCTGATGATGATGGTGATGATGATGATGATGATGATGGTCGCGTCGATCTCACGGTGATGATGGTGGTGGTCGCGTCGATTTCACGGTTCCAGTTGCTCGACGCCACATGGTGGTTGGTGGTGGTGGTGGTGGTGATGATGATGATGATGCTGCTGCTGATGATGATGATGATGATGATGATGATGATGATGATGATGATGATGATGGTGATGATGGTGATAATGGCGATTATGATGCTGGAGTTCCGTGTGTAAGCAACAGTCAGTACGCGGAGAGGGCTCAGAGCATCTTCCAGACAAAGTCGGGGGAGAGATGCGAGTTATATCCATCATGGGTAACCGTAGCGGTGGGTAACTTTTGGATGGCGTGCCGCTGCGCTGGCTCTGGCCCACCACGCTTCGGAGCGACGCGCTATCCACTTCCCGGCCCGGCAGCGTGCGTGCCCCGAGCCTCTCTGCCCCCCCCCGCCCCGCGGGGCGGAGCGACATGCTATATCCGCTCGTCGGGCACGGCGCGTCGCCGGGCTATATCCGTGGCGACGCGCGGCGCAAAAGTTCCCGACCGTGGCCGTTTTGGCTCGAGCCCGCCCGCGTCCGCTCTGCCCGCGGAGGGCCGGGCCACCGTGCGCCCGCACGCGCGGGCCCGATGCCGCCGGGCGGCCCGTGGCGCCGCCGCGCCTGAGCCCAAGGCCGCGCGCCGCGCGGCTTTGGACGGCCCGATTGCCTCCCCTCCTTCTCCCCTCCTTCTCCTCCCCTCCTCCCCCTCATCCGCTCCTCCTTCTCCCCTCCTCCTCCTCCTTCGCCGCCTCGTCCTCCTCCTCCTCCTCCTCCTCCTCCTCCTCCTCCTCCTCCTCCTCCTCCTCCTCCTCCTCCCCCTCCACTTCCTCTTTCTAGTTCCCCCCGGAAGGTGGGGGGGAGGGGGGGAGGGGGGAGCGAGGGAAGGAGGGAGAGGAAGGGATGGGGGGGGGAGAGGAGGGAGGGAGGGAGGGAAGGGAGGGAGGGAGGAGGAGAGGAGGAGGAGGAGGAGGAGGAGGAGGAGGAGGAAGGAAGAGGAGGAGGAGGGATGAGGGGGAGGGAGGGGGGAGGAGGGCGGTCGGGAACTTTTGGAGAGCGTGTCTCTCCACCCAGACGTGATCGCATCGTGCAAAATTCGGGACGGGAGGTTTTTGGTCAATTTCGGCCTCGGGGCGGCCTCGGGACCGCCAAACAACGAAGCAGGATGAAAAACCGGTCCCGGGGAAAGGGTCGGGACTTCCAGGGATGGAACACATCAGGACGTCGCATGTCCGGGCATTGGGCACCTCGGCGCGCGCGCGAGCCCTCAGATCTCGGCGTTGCAGTCTGTTCGCCGCGGGCGTTATTTTTTCGCTCGGCTTCACCCGGCGCGACAAAAGCGGCCCGGGAAGCTGGGGTCTACAGGGCTCCGGTCGTGATTTTCCCCCTGGGCCGGTTTCCCACAAAGTTTGCACCCCAGGCTTGCGGAGGCCGCCGCGAAGCCAGACCCCTCTTGCTGACGAACGAACAACACACACACACCCATACCCATAGGGGGGACGTTGGGGAGAGGACTGGCTATGGGTATGGGTGCGGGTTGTCAGATCCTGGGGGCGTTTCCTTTCGAGCGGGGACCCCCATCCGACAACACGCACCCATAGCCCCCCTCCGTCCCACCTGTGGATATGGGTGCGTGTTGTTCGTTCGTCACTGGCGTCGCGGCAGGAAAAACAAACATTGGCACCGTCGGGTGTGAGGGAAGAGGTCTGCGTGGCCTGAGCGTGGCGCCCTCCCGGGCCCTCCTGGGGCCCTGGTCCCCCGCGCCCCTTCGCGCGCCTCCCCCTCTTGCCCCAGTTCGCCTCGGCTGCGTCCCGCCGTCGCCCGCACGCTGCCAGACTCCCTCGCGGCCGCCGACTGCACTTACGTCGGGCATGGCCCTCCACAGGGGAAATATTCGAAATTAGCAAAAAATGCAATGGGACGATTTATTGATTTTTTTGTTTTCCATTTTTGAGTATTCTTGGAGTATTTTTTTATCATTCGTCCAAAGTCCTCCTGTAGGGGGACATGCCCGACCTAAGAGTAAACAAGTCGCTCCACCTGTTTTCGCCCACCACGCCTCGGTGCGGCACGCTGTCCATTTCCCGTTCCCAAGGCGTCACCGTCCCGAGCTTTCCCGAGCCTCCCGCCCCGCGGAGCGGAGCGACACGCTATCCGCTTGCAGGGCACAGCGTGTCGCCGGGATCGCCGCGGCGACACGGTGAGCAAAAGTTCCCCACCGTGGTCGGCCCCAGCATAGTCGGGCGTTCTTGTGCTGTTGGCTCGTCTTTGTTTTGGACCTTCTGGGCCAGTGGAGCCTTCCTGAGGCCTTCCGATGCCTGCGTGGACCTCGGAGACCACTGGGGACCGCGGAAGGCATGGCCGTCCGATCCACGGTCACCCTCGCCAACGTCTGTCCGCATCGGTGGTGGGAAAAGTGGGACCAGGGGACCATAGGAGGGGTCTCTGGATGATTCCGGAGGCTTCTTCAAGGGAGGAAAACTACCCCGACCCCCATCATTGGCGTTTGCTAAGCAGCCATGGGCGTTTACTAAACAGTCCTGCCCTGTTCGATTCCCTTCCCCAGGTGCGTTCGCTGAAAGCTTAGCTCGTCGGGGTGCCAGCGATGAGGGTTGGATCTGCTGCCCTCTATTCTTCAGGTCTCCAGAGCTTCCCGAAAAGGCCCCCAGAGGCGTCCCGCCTCGCGAAGCCTCTGGAGGCCTACGCAGGCCCTGTCGGGGCCAAGGGCGCCAGAGTCTCCGATGCCCTCCTCGATCCTGCGG
>CAUYUJ010011968.1:0-5000 GCA_963575745.1 Prorocentrum cordatum | reverse complement strand
CTGACTGTAGACCCCATCTTTCTGAGGCACGTTTCGAGCCGGATCGATTTGTCACGGCCGCAGGGCCCGAACCCGGGCGCAAGCGCCCAGTGCGACGCAAAAACTCAGCGCCCAGATCTCAGGGTCTCGCGCACGACCCCCTTCGATTCGCCGCCCAGGCAGAAGTCCAAGGACAGGAGCCGGTCCCCGTCGCCGAGCTCCACCGGTGGGCTGTCGCCGCCGAACAGCGTGTCGCGGCACAGCAGCACGAACAGCGTGTCGCGGCAGAGCAGCATCAGGCCGACGGGGTCTGCGGCCTCGAGCGAGGAGGCGATCGGGACCAAGGTGCGCAGCGTGAGGCGCACGTATACTCGGCACGTGGCGTCTGCGGGTCAGAGTGAGGGGGCGGGGGTCCCATACAGTGGAGTACTTGAGCAAGAGACTTCCTCGCAATCAAGCTGGGCCAGCGTTTCTTCGCCGGTCAGCCTGGACGCGGGCCCAGTTCCTTGTGCACGTTCTCCCCTCCAGCGTTGACAGAAGTAGTTGGCCCAGGCTTGTCTTAGGACATTTCTGGGAAGCTTGCCCAGATTTCTTGAGTGATAGCTGTCTTGCTCATCTTTCGGCTGTATCTAAGATGAACGACGGCATGAACAGACATTTTCGGAGCTTCGCGCGGTTTCTTGGATCTGCGCTGAACTGAACTCCCCCGGCGGCGCATTTTCTTCCTTTACCGTACCTTCTTTGAACGAATGTCGGTCCGCCGTTTGTTCCGACTCGCGGTCTTCCGTCTTTGAGAGGGCGCCGCGGCCACCAGGGCAAACTCCGCCTAGGACGAAAGGTTTGCCGTTGGTTTACCGCGGTGTCAGCTTGGCAGACTTGGGCTTGAGTCGGGCCTGTCCCTCCACAGGAGGAAAATGCAAAAATAGCAAAAAAATGCTCCAGGGACTATTTTTTGAAGCATTTCCTGATGATTTTTGGATGTTTTTCGAATGCTTTTGCGTTCTTCCTCCAACATCTGCCTGTAGGGGGACATGCCCGACCTAAATTTGGGCGTGTTCAGAACAAACGGCGCGGTGACACATCACGGCGCAAGGGTTTTGCAGGGTGGCTGCTGCTGGCAGCCAAAGCCCAAACTCGGGTGCCAGACCTCCGGGGTGGTCCGCGCTGTGATGCAGAACGCGGCGACGGAGGCCCAGGGGGATGCGTGCCCCCAGAGTGTGTGTGTGTGTGTGGCCCCCGTGCCCCCCCCCTTGGCATCGCTCGGACGTGTGCATTTTTCCTTCGGCGAGGACCATCGAGGAGCATCCTTGATCATTTGGCGGAAAAACCACGCACGAAACCGAAAAAAACACAGGGAATGGACGTCCGAGCGATGGCCAGTGATCCCTTCCTCGGTGGCCTCAAAGAGTGGCCCCCATGGCGTGGGGACCTCATTCGAGGCGTTCCAACAGGGGCCTCGCCTGCGAGGATCGAAGGAGTTGCCACCTCTTCCGCGGCGGAAGGCTGCGGAACGGCGGCGGGAGTAAGAGGAGGCCGCCTCCGCCGGCGGAAGCTGGCGGAAGGGCGGCGGCAGCCTGGAGATGGGGGTCGATGCAAACAGGGGTCAGCCAGAGCGTCCCTCTGAAGGTGCTCGGGCGCAGTGCTCTGAAAAAAGGAAGGGCGGCGGAAGGCGGCGGAAGTAAAGGACTGCGCCCCCAAGAGACGACAGCGTTTTCGGGTTCCGGGCTTCCGAGAACGCCCGGGCGATGCCCCCGGGGGCCCCAGAGAGTGGCCCCCCATGGCGCGGATGGCTCCCAAGTGAGGCCCCGACCGAAGGGCCGCTCCCCTCCCGCCACGCGCGCCCGGGGGGCAGGAGCAACAGACTCGGGGGCTCGCAGATCAGGAGGGGAAAAACACGGACACAATTAATCGTCGATTCCCAGGAAAATATTGGAAAATATGGGAAGTGAGGGGGGAGACAGAGACCCAGAAAATATGGGAAAATATTGGGACAATTTTTATTTGTGTGTATTTATTTGTGTGTCCCAGGGCCCCTTCAGCAGAGGGATGGTTATCCCGAGGTGCAGGCTGGGGAGCGGGCTCGGCCAGAGGCTCCCGTTCAACGCGTCTCTTTCTGGGGCCGTCCAGTGTGCGATTTTCCCTCCAACCCCACCTTTGCCCCTACCCCTGTAAGTCGGGCGTGTCCCTCCACAGGAGGAACGTGCAAGAATAGTCAAGACATCGTACGGGGACGATTCTTCGATGATTTTCGGATTATTCTTGGAGTATTCTTTGGCCATTTCTAACTTTCCGTTCAAGACCCGCCTGCAGGAGGACTTGCCCGACCTAACCTTTGCCCCTACCCCACCTTTTCTAGGCCTCCCAGGTGGGGTCGGAGTAGATGGGGTCGGAGGATCGCGCCGCATCGCCGATGCATCGGCGATGCGGCTTGATGCGGAGCCCGATTTGCTTCACGTCGACGTTGCCGATGCATCGCCCACGTCGACGATGCATCGCCGATGCATCGCCGATGCAGCGGCGATGCATCGGCGATGCAGCGCCGACGCATCGGCGATGCGGCGCGGTCCTCCGACCCCGTCTGCTCGGACCCTATCCGGGAGGCCTCTGCCTCTGTGCCCCCCCCCCCCCAGAGAGGTCGTGCCGGCCTCCCCCGCCCTGCTCTCGGCCTCCTGCCTCTGGTGCCTCGGAGGGCGAGTCTCTCCACCCGCGCCGTCGCTGCCGAGCCGCACCGGGCCAGGCTGAGCTCACGATGCTCCAACCTACTTTCGGGTATAGCCAGGACCCCGGGTAAGGGGACCCGATAAGCGGTAGGGCCCTGGGGCCCCTCAATTTGCCAGATTCACTAAACCAGGTTTGCCGTAACTGGTGTTTTTCGGGTGACGGCAGTTCCGGTTAGTGGAAATGGGGCGGGGGGGCGCCCCCGGTACAAATCACTAAACCAGGTTCCACTAAACCCAGTTCTGCCAACGCCCGATACTTTAGCCTGGAGCACCAGAAAGCATTTTCGCAGGTCTAGAGGTTGGCACCAACACAAACATCGGCGGCGTGCCTACTCCGAGGGAAGAAGATCCCGATCTCGGTGATGGTGGTAAGATTCTGGCTGCCGAGGTGACCGAAATATCACCACCAGCACCGAAATCTAGGATCATCTTCCCTCTGTGGAGGCAGCCCCTTGTGTTGGTGTTGGTGCTCATTTCCAGGCCTCCACAATTTCGAGCACCAAAAAAGTATCGAAACTCGAGGGTTTCCACGCGTCGGGCCCTGGGAGACACTTGTCCGACACTGTTTCGACAACCTGTTTGGACACTTGTCCGGGTGCTCGAAATTATTTAATCGCTTCGCTCATTCCGCCGGCCCTCGAGCGCTCTATGGGGCCTCTTTGAAGCCTCTTGGGGGCCTCTTTGGGGCCTCCTAGGGGCCTCTTAGGGGCCTCTTGGGGGTCTCTTGGGGCTCCTTGGCGGCGTCTTGGGCCCCCCTTAGGCCTCTTGGGTGGCTCTTGGGGGCCTCTTGGGGCGGGGTAGTCGAGTGCACCCCCCTCGGAGGCCACGATCCTCGTGAGAGGTGTCGAAAAAAGGCCCTCAAAACCATCTCTGATCCGACCCTGCCGGGGATCGCCCGGGGTACTTTTCGCCGGGGGACCCCCAGGGGCCGCCCCGCGCGCGCGAACTAGAAGTATTATTTAGCAGTTACCGGAGATCTTAGCACGCCTCTGGCCCGTTGGGCCGGCGAATTTCTGGGATGTGGTCCTTCAATCTGAGGACGGGAACAACATAGCGCTACGCGTAAGTCGGGCACGTCCCTCTACAGGATGAACCTTCGAGAAGACAGCCAAAACACAACCCGGGGACGATTCTGGGACTGTTTCTGACTAGTTTTGGCTGTTTTTTTGGTTGACTATTTGTCATCTTCCTTCCAAAATCCGCCCGTAGGAGGACCTGCCCGACCTGATGCTGAGCACCCGCCCCTCTTCTTCACCCCCCCCGCCCGGCGCCCAGTTTGGGCGCAAGCTTGCAGCACCGGGCGCTTCGAAGGGGAGGCCCAGGGATCCGATGTTTGTTCCTTTTGGTAGAGTGTCGCAGGCCTAAAGGTTGACACCAACACCAATATCGGCGGTGTGCCTCCACCGAGGGAAGAGGATCCCGATCTCGGTGATGGTGGCAATATTCTGGCTTCCAAGGTAACCGAAATATTGCCACCAACACCGAAATCTAGGATCATCTTTCCCCTGTGGAGGCACCCCCCTGTGTTGGTGTTGGTGCCAATTTCTAGGCCTCCAAGAGTGGGGTGTCACCACCCACCAAACCACCCCAACTCAACCCGAAGGTCTCTGTTTGCCCTCCACCTCCAGTGGTGGGGGGGAGGTCGGGGAACACTGACAAAAACACAGGGAACCCGTACCCCCCCCAACCCGAAATTCGGGCGACGTTCGGGCCTTCGGGTTGTTGTTGGGGTGGTCTGGTAGCTAGTCAGGGTCGCCTGAGCTCCCGACCCTTTCCCCAGGGCTGGTTTCTTATCCTGGGCTGTCTTTGACCGTCCACGGGCCCGGCGAGGGCCCCCCTGAGGCCGAAAGGTGCGAAGGCCCTCCTCCTTGCTCTCTGGAAGGCGTTGTGGATGTCTGGGGACTCTTCCTCGGGATCACTGCTTGTGCCGCTTGGGGGCCACATGCGAACCCCTACCCCTGCCCCCCACGATTTCTGAGGGGGGAGGCTGGGGTTTACTTCGCTCGGGAGCTCCCGAGCGAAGTGAACCCCACCCTCCTTGCCTCCGCGCGGGCACGGTGAGTTTGCGGCATGGGCAGCCCACGGGACAGGCGAACGAGGACCGAACAGGGATGATGATGATGATGATGATGATGATGATGATGATGATGATGATGATGATGATGATGATGATGATGATGATGATGATGATGATGATGATGATGATGATGATGATGATGATGATGATGATGATGATGATGATGATGAAGATGATGATGAAGATGATGATGAAGATGATGATGATGATGATGATGATGATGA
>CAUYUJ010011967.1:0-20133 GCA_963575745.1 Prorocentrum cordatum | reverse complement strand
ACTACTACTACTACTACTACTACTACTACTACTACTACTACTACTACTACTACTACTACTACTACTACTACTACTCCTACTACTACCACTACCTACTACTACTACTACTACTACTACTACTACTACTACTACTACTACTACTACTACTACTACTACTACTACTACTACTACTACTACTTCTACTACTACTACTACTACTACTACTACTACTACTACTACTACTACTACTACTACTACTACTACTACTACTACTACTACTACGACTCCCGCGATCATTACGATTACCGTCACTATTACGAGTTGTATGAACAACTACTACGACTACGACTACGACTTCGATTCCCAGTGCGACTACGGCTACTACTACCGCGATGAGTATACCTATGCCGATTGCTAACCACTGGCCACGGCCAACACCACTACCACTACTACCACCACTGGCACTACCATTACCACGACCGACCTACCTATCACGACATGATTACGTGTTGCTACTGATGCTTCCCATGATAGATTCGTGCCCTCCCCTTCTTCCGAAGCTCTTGCTCAGTGTAATCGCGCTAGCCATTATATTCCATCTCCTCTTGTCCCTCATCTTCTTCCTTGTCCGCACACGGGTACTTCTATAAACTCATCGTCCCTTGTCTCCCTAATGTGAGATTCCGCCTCCCTCGCCCTCGACCATCCAGCTCATTTTCCTGGATGGAGGCGCTGCTAGAGGGAGAGGGGCGGGAGAGAGAGGGAGCAGGAGGAGGGGGGAGGGAGCGAGGGAGGGCAGGAGCGAGGGAGGTGGGCAGGCTGCCAGAGGCTAGGAGGAGGAGGAGGAGGAGGAGGAGGAGGAGGAGGGGTTCAAGGAGCGAGGATCGCCGACATCAGTCTATCTACTGTTTTTGGGTGGTTCTGGAGATTCTCGCTGCCACGGCTGGCCGCAGCTCGAATTGCCTTGCCAGGGTGGTGGCTCATGGGAGGTCTCGGGCGACTGAGTGAGAGCGTATGTGCAATGCGGTGGTGTAAATTTTAGCCCGTGCGCGCGCAGGCGTTGCACGTGCGCGTTCCTAGTCTCTTGCACGTTGATCTCCCGGCCAAAGATGGGGAAAGGGAGAGCGATGCGAGGGTTAGGTTGAGGGATGGAATTCCAGATGGAATTGCACGGTTATGGTTGTCGGTTGCATAGTCCTCGCCCAGGGCACGTAATCCGCATCCACTTCACCATCACCGACGACGCCATCGTCGATGGAAGGTAGCGGAATCCCAGCGGAAGCCAGCGGAAGCAACACGACGTGGGCCCCCCGGTTGGCGTCGCAGGTAGAGCGCGAGCTCATGTGCGCTTCGCCCTGAAGCGGCCAGGAGTGATCTCGGGGCACACAGGGGCGCAGAAGGAGGCAGGCAGGGTGAGGCGGGCGGCCTTCAAGAAGGCAGGGGGCCTTTCCAACGCTCTCTTGGCGCGTAGGCCTTCGTGTAAGCCCCTTGATGGGAGCCGATCCCTGCCAAGAAGCCCCCTTCTGCCTCTCAGAGGGCAGCACCCCTGCCCTGCCCCCATCTGCGCACCACTGAAGCACGCAGCGGCAGCTGCGAGCGGTTTGGTCTTGTCGTGATGCGAAAGTGTGCACCGCTGCCAGCAGACACGAGGAGGTCAAGGAGCTGGAGGATGCCCTGATGTCATGTTCTCCCGTTCCTCAGCCTCCGTCCCTTCCCTCTCCCCCTCCTCCTCCTCCTCCTCCTCCTCCTCCTCCTCCGCCTCCTCCTCCTCCTCCTCCTCCTCCTCCTCCTCCTGCTCATCCTCTTCCTTCTCCTCCTCCTCTTTCTTCTCTTCCTCCTCCTCCTCCTCCTCCTTACATTGATCGGACTTGAGCTGAGCAGCTTTAGCGTTCTGGAAAGACAGTAAAGACAACGTAGACCAGACATGGGGCGAGAAGTACCTGGCGGGCGCCGCGGACAGAGCTGGAAAATGAGCTGGCGACAAGTGGAGAAAAAAGAGTAGGCGCCCGCCAGGTAAGCAGGCAAATACCTTAGTGGGATCACCCCATCACCTCAACACATACGGTGGGGGCCCGTGCCAAGAAACACCCTGCTTGCCTCCAGGGTGCTCTGGGTTTCTTGGGTTTCGATGGTTTTTCGATGGAAAGCGCAACGTTCCCACACCAAAAGTCTATGGATGCCCTGGGGTCTCAGGGCTGGGTTTCTTGTGGACTGTTTCTTGTGGAGGGGCCTCTACTGTAAGACCTGATCCCCTCCATAGATTAATGTACTTGCTGCCGAGAGCAGTGCACGAGGTGCTGTGAAGAGGGGAGTGGCTGGCACAACCTGCGCTGTCCTCCTCCTCCTCCTCCTCCTCCTCCTCCTCCTCCTCCTCCTCCTCCTCCTCCTCCTCCTCCTCCTCCTCCCCTGTTCATATTCGTCCTCCTCTTCCGTGCTGTGTCCGTTCGTGTCCGAGAACCCAAACTCGTCCTCTTCCGTCCTGCTCGACCTCATCATCTTCCTCCTCCTCCTCCTCATCCTTCTCCTCCTCCTCCTCCTCCTCCTCCTCCTCCTCCTCCTCCTCCTGGGACCTCGGCGCTGCCGTTTCTGGGCTTTCTCCGTGGGACCTCTTGTCACTGCCGTGATGCTCCGACTGGGCTAATAGTGCCCGGGGGCCCATTGTCGTTTTGTGTTCCATTGCGCTCGCTCTCCTTTTCCAAATGCCCCTGTCCGACCCGAAGCGACCTCGGCGCGTCGTCCTATGGGCTCGCGACTCCTCCGCCTCCTCCGTCTTCCTCCGTCCTCCTCCTCCTCCTCCTCCTCCTCCTCCTCCTCCTCCTCCTCCTCCTCCTCCTCCTCCTCCTCCTCCTCCTCCTCCTCCGTCCTCCTCCGTCCTCCTCCGTCCTCCTCCGTCCTCCCCTTCGTCGCCCAGGACCAGCTGAACAGGTCGATGCCCGCGCTGTGCGAGCACCTGGCCCCGGACGTCTTCTTCTATCCGCCCGCGCTGCCGCGCACAAAAAAACCGCCAGTGCGGGGCCATCACGGAGACGGAGGAGGAGGAAGAGGAGGAGGAGGAGGAGGAGGAGCAGGAGGAGGAGGGGGAGGAGGAGGAGGAGGAAGAGGAGGAGGAGGAGGAGGAGGAAGAGGAGGAGGAGGAGGAGGAGGAGGAGGAGAAGAGGAGGAGGAGGAGGATGAGGGGGAGGAGGAGGAGGAGGAGGAGGAGGAGGAGGAGGAGGAGGAGGAGGGGAAGGAGGAGGAGGAGGAGGAGGAGGAGGAGGAGGAGGAGGAGGGGCTGGGCCCCCCCGCAAGGCCCAGAGAAAGGCCCTCTGGACTTCCCAGATGGGGCCGGAGTCGGACCCCATCCAGAAGGCTTCTAGGCTCGAGGGGGTCTTCGATGTTTGACCCGCGCGCCCACTCTCGCGGAGGCGCAGACGTCAGGAGGAAAAGAAACACACAGACACAATGAATCCTCGATTCCCCAGGACTCATGGGAACATATGGGAAGTGGGGGGGAAGACAGAAACCAAGAAAATACAGGAAAATATGGGGAATCATCTTATTTGTGTGTATTTATTTGTTGTGTGTCCTGGGGCCCCTTCAAAACGTGGATCCATGCGCGTGGAGGACCGCGGGCCCCGCTCCCGCACAGAACCGGCGCGCTCCGCCGCCAAACCAGGCGGCGTTGGGTCCCCGCGTTGCGGGGGCGGCCTTCCCCAGATCCGTGGACCTGACGCCCACGCGGCAGGTGCACGCTCCGTCATCCGTGTCGGCGAGCGCTTGGCAACCGGGCAGGCCCAGGATGGCTGCAGAGCGCCCCGGGGCGCCCTCGGAGCGCCCTCGGAGCCCCGGATCGCTCTCAGACGGCCGCGGCGCCAGAGCGGCAGATGCACGCTCCGTAATCCGTGTCGGCGAGCGCTTGGCAACCGGGCAGGCCCAGGATGGCTGCAGAGCGCCCCGGGGCGCCCTCGGAGCGCCCTCGGAGCCCCGGATCGCTCTCAGACGGCCGCGGCGCCAGAGCGGCAGATGCACGCTCCGTAATCCGTGTCGGCGAGCGCTTGGCAACCGGGCAGGCCCAGGATGGCTGCAGAGCGCCCCGGGGCGCCCTCGGAGCGCCCTCGGAGCCCCGGATCGCTCTCAGACGGCCGCGGCGCCAGAGCGGCAGATGCACGCTCCGTAATCCGTGTCGGCGAGCGCTTGGCAACCGGGCAGGCCCAGGATGGCTGCAGAGCGCTCCGAGGGCGCCCTCGGAGCGCCCTCGGAGCCCCTGGGATCGCTCTCAGACGGCCGCGGCGCCCGACACAGCCTCCAGGCCCAGCAGTCCTCAGAGAGTTCTTCGACTGACGCACCCACATCTCGGAGGTGGGTAGACCTCCTACCCTGACACGTCGATTGAGGAATTGGCCGTTTTCGGTTCGCGAGAGGGCGTCGCGGCCGTCCCAGGTCCGTCGGCTTCGGTCACTCAAGGGAGGTTTGCTAAAGGGAGGTTTGTCCACCGCCGACTGACTGACGCATCCACATCGGAATGTATCATTCTTTTGTCCTCGTTCCAGGCCTCCCAGATGGAACCGGAGCAGATGG
This sequence comes from Prorocentrum cordatum, assembly GCA_963575745.1. NCBI lineage: Eukaryota > Dinophyceae > Prorocentrales > Prorocentraceae > Prorocentrum > Prorocentrum cordatum. The sequence continues at coordinate 15,597 of CAUYUJ010011967.1, read as the reverse complement.
GATCGGAGGATCGCGCGCATCACCGATGCATCGGCGATGCGGCCCGATGTGGAGCCCGATGTTCTCCACGCCGACATCGCCGATGCATCGCCGACGTGGCCGATGCATCGCCGATACATCGCTGATACATCGCCGAGGCGGTGCGATCCTCCGACCCCATCTACTCGGACGCCATCTAGGAGGCCTCTTCTCGTCCTACCATCCGATATGATCTGTCTCACCAGAGGCTCTCAAACCATTTCCCAGGACTGGCTTCTCATCCTGAGTCCTTCTTGGGCGGTCCCAGGGCCCGCAAAGGACCCCGCGCGCGCGCCGTCTTCGCGGGGTCCCAGAGGTCCCCCGAGGCTTCAGGAGGCTTCCCGAGGCCCAGAATGTGCCAAAGGCGTCCAAAGGTCACAGGAACGTTCCCAGCATGTTCGAAGGAGGCACACCTGGGCCGCAAGTCGGGGCGGACGAACGGGAGCGTTCGGGAAGAAGTTGCGAAACCAGCTGCATGCAGCCAGCTCCGGCCCCGCCACCGCGCATGTTCCATGGTAAGTGACCGCTTCTTGCGCCAGAAGGTGTCGGGAAAACCGGCTGCGTGCAGCTGATTCGCCAATCCCATCCCATGCCTCTCCCTGTTTCTGTCGGCCTTGAGCAGGAGGAGGGAGGTGCGGCCGAGGGAGGAAGAGGAAGAAATACCCCTGGCCTCCGAACACTGCGAGATGAAGTTCGGCCAGGCGGATTCTGAGATCCGACGTCGCGAAAAACTCCACCTTCCTCAGGAGTCAGGGCTGGGGCCCTTCAGATCCCGCCTCTCTGCGGCACGACTCGAGCCAGATCGATCGACGAGCGCCCCCGGGCCCCGAAGGCCGGCCGCCGGGACGCCCGGCGCGGAAAAGACGCGCGACGCTTGGACTTCAGGGGGAGGAGGGCGTGGGCGAGCACGGTGACGACACGGACGAGGGCGGTGGAGATTTGTGGTTTGTTTCTGCCGTCTTAGTTACCCAATTCCTGTACAGATCTCATACGTATACACATATATATATACACATACATACATACACATGTTGTTGTGTGTTGTTTGTTTGTCTGTTCAAGGCAACATGTCTAGGCTTGGGTCTATCCGTGGTCGAAGCCTGGCGCAACGTGGCCTCACCTCGCTGGATCTTGCGGCTCGGCATCGGGCCAAATATCTGGCGCAGTCCGGCACAGTGGCCCATTTTTTCTGGTTGCCTTTTCACCGTTCCCGCCAATACCTCCACGGAGTCCGATGGAGGAGGAGGAGGAGGAGGTGGAGGAGGAGGAGGAGGAGGAGAAGGAGGAGGAGGAGGAGGAGAAGGATGCATGGACCTCCAACTGCACATCGACCTCCAATGGCACATTGATCGCCGATAGGAGCTCGATAGCCCACCCCGCCCAGGAAGAGGAGGAGGAGGAGGACGAGGAGGAGGAGGAGGAGAAGGAGGAGGAGGAGGAGGAAGAGGAATTGGAGGAGGAGGAGGAGGAGGAGGAGGAGGAGGAGGGGGAGCTGGGACCCTTGTGACACTCGGCACGGCCCACGCGAACCAAGCGTGACGCTTGCATGTTGGCATCGCGCTCGTCTCGGAATGGTGCCCTCGCCTGAGCGCGGGCACCAGCCCTGGTTGAGAGCTGCGCTGCCGCCTCAGCGCCAGCACCATCCCTGATGAAGACGGATGCTCGCGCCTCAGCGCGGGCCGCATAGTTGGTTCGCAAGGGTGCTCTCGCCTTGGCGCATGCGCATCGTCGCCCCCTCGCTCCTGGCGTGGAGAGCCTGGCGCGCGCCCTACCCGCGGCACGGCGCGGCGGCGGGTCTCGCGGCCATGTCCCTCTTCGACCACCAGCTCCGCAGGCGCGGCCGCCGCCGCCGCCGCCGTCGATTCGAGGGCGCCGCCAGCCTGATGGCGGTGCCTTCCAGACGTGCGTTGTCGCCGCCGCCGCCGCCGTCGTCGCCGTCGGGGATCGAGCTTCGAGGATCGAGGCTTCTGGCGCTGGAGTGTCGAGATGTGTTGGCGCTGGTGGCCAGTTCGGGGCCTCCAGGGGCTTCCAGCTGAGGGCAGATCTCGAGCCTCGCCTTCGCTGTACAGACATTCCAATTTGGACTGAAGGTCAGGCGTTACGCATGCGTACACTCCGTTCTTGGCGGCCAGTTTGGTATGGGTTGGTAGCGGGGGGGGTGCAACATGGCGGGCAGTTGTTTCCCTTAGTAGCGCCTGCACCTCACACGAAGTCTTTCACTTCCTGACTGCGCAGACCTTCCTTTCCCTCCTCCGCGGCCGTACTCTGCTACTTCACGCCGTTCGCAATCGCCATCGTTTCGGCAAACACAAGGGCCTCTTACCAGTCGAGGCGCCTTTCGGGCCCCCTCTCCCTTCCTCGCGCCGGCCGGGGATGAAGAATTCGCTCAAGGGCGATCAGAAGTGTCAAATCTACATCCCTTCTACATATAGACATAGATGTATAGATGTGTATCTATTTATGTGTAAAAAATATGGATATATGTGTATATGTATACATGTGTTAGACGCCGCCGCCGCCGACCAGCCGGCACGAACCGCAGAATCCCACCCCAAACGAGTACATGAATTTCCCGCGTTGGGCTGTGCGCGGTTGTTCCAGATCCTTTGCGGAACAACGTTGTTGGGGCAGTTGGGGGTGGAAGTCAGGAGAAGGAGGAAGGCAGGAGAAGGAGGAGGACAATGAGGAGGAGGAGGAGGAGGAGGAGGAGGACGGCAAGATAAGAGATTATCCCGGCAAAGCAACCTAACAGCGATGTGTAGAAGCATATCTGAAAGCATTCCCCTTAAGATTCAGATGAAAATCCAGTTGTAGAATTCTGCTGTTCTCGCAGTCGTAGTCGCATTCGCGATGACAGTCGCAGCGGCAACGGCAGTCGCAGTCACAGCCTCAGCCTCAGCCTGCCTCAGCCTCAGCCTCAGCCTGCCTCAGCCTCAGCCTGCCTCAGCCTCAGCCTCAGCCTGCTTCAGCCTCAGCCTCAGTCTGCCTTCAGCCTCGGCCTCAGCCTCAGCCTGCCTCAGCCTCAGCCTGCATCAGCCTCAGCCTCAGCCTCAGCCTGCCTCAGCATCAGCCTGCCTCAGCCTCAGCCTCAGCCTGCCTCAGCCTCAGCCTCAGTCTGCTTCAGCCTCAGCCTCAGTCTGCCTTCAGCCTCGGCCTCAGCCTCAGCCTGCCTCAGCCTCAGCCTGCCTCGGCCGCAGCATCAGCCTGCCTCAGCATTCAAAATGCGGCCCAGGAATGGAGTTCTGAGAACTAGAAGAACACGAAGTGGCCTACAGTTGGCTCCGGGCATTCAAAATCATGCCCAGGAATGGAGCTCTGGGAACTTGAAGAGCACGAAGTGGCCTACAGTTGGCTCCGGGCATCCAAAATGTGGCCCGGGAATGGAGTTCTGGGAAATCGAAGAGCACGAAGTGGCCTACAGTTGGCTCCGGGCATCCAAAATGTGGCCCGGGAATGGAGTTCTGGGAAGTCGAAGAGCACGAAGTGGCCTACAGTTGGCTCCGGGCATCCAAAATGTGGCCCGGGAATGGAGTTCTGGGAGCACCAAGAGCGATTTTGCGAGGATGTCCCAAGCGATTTCGGCTTCGACGGCAGCCGTTCCGGGTCCCGCCCAGACCCCCCTGAGGAGTCATGATGCTCTCTTTTGAGACCACTAGAAGCCTATCAGCAAGAGCTGTTAGGTAAAAATGGAGGAGGAGGAAGATGTGCTCATCCTCGTGGAATGGACGGAAAATCAGGAGCAGGAGGAGAAGGGGGAAGAGCTCCGCCTTGCAGGAGTGGGAGTGGGAGGAAGAGGAAGGGGAAGAGGGGGGAGTTGATAAGCAGGAAGATGAGGAGGAGGTGGAGTATGGAGGGGCTGGAGGAGGAAGAGGGTTCCAAAGGAGGCGGAGATGGAGGAGCAGGAGGAGGAAGAGGTGATTCCTTCTCCCACTCCTCCCCCTCCTCCATGTAGGTTCATGCGGCGTTGCCGCGCCGGCGACGCCGGCGAAGGCGTTCAAGTTTGAACTCCACATGGTAGAACGACGCGGAATCACCGAGGGGCACAGAAACGCCACAGGACCCGACGGACTCCAGCTTTGAACGATCGGGGCCGCGATCAGTTCCAGGTTGAACGATCGGCGCGCTGTCAAGGATCTCTGCGCGCGCCGACGCCACACGAGCCTGCTGTTGGTGTCTCTGCTCTCTTCGGCCGTGCCCTGGGTCACCCGCGGGGGCGTGAGGAAATACAACCGCGCCGCGCGCGGCGGAGCGGGGCACGGGGCTGTGCGACGTGCAGCGGTCACTGAGGGGGCAAAGAGCGGTGCAAATGTTGGGCGCTTCGCGTGACCCCACCAGCCTTGACGAACGAGCAACACACACCCATACCCACAGGGGGTCGTTGGGAGGAGGACTGGCTATGGGTATGGGTGCGGGTTGTCGGACCCTGGGGAACGCTCCCGTTCGAGTGGGGACCCCCATCCGACAACACGCACCCATAGCCCTCTCCGACCCCTCTATGGGTATGGGTGTGTGTTGTTGGTTCGTCAAGCCTTATGTTGGTGCTGCACTTCGCCCGGAAGGACTTTGGTGTGCGCCGTCCTGTGAGCGGCAGCGAGGCTCGCCTCCTGTTTGCCCCCCTCCTGCTTGTCTCTTTTCTCTGTTCGCTTTCCTCTTCCTGTGCGCTAACTTAGGCCGTTGCATCTCTGCTTCGTACATTTACGCCGCCCGACCTTCTCGCCGTGGTCACGATCAAAACAGTAACCCCACCAGCCCATCCAGAGACGGTGCCCAGGCGAGGCGCTCCAGGGGGCCTCTTTGATCGTCTTGGGTGCCTCGGGTGTCCTCTTGAGGCGTCTTGGCGGTCTCTTAGGAGCCTCTTGGAGACCATTCGGGCGCCTCTTGGGACCCCCCTGGGGCGCTCTTGGGTGCCTTTGGACCGCTTTCCGGGCCATCTTGGGCGCTATTGGGTGCCATGGGGGCGAAGAACCTTACAAATTCTTGACGCTTCGCGTATCCCCACCAGTGCGCTGTGTCCCAGCCTCGTTCACACCGCCCTCTGGACTTTTCCTTGCGGGCCGCGAATCCCAAAAAAAATCCCCACCAGCCCAACCATAATTGATTGCCAGTTTTCTTGAGGCCTCTTTGGAGGCTATCTTGAGCCATGCTCGGCTAGAGGCTGTCGGAGGCTATATCGAGCCATGCTCGGCTATCTTGGGCCATCGTGAGGCTGCGTTGAGGCCTCTTTGAGGTCTGTCGGAGGCTATATTGAGCCATGCTTGGCTACCTTAGACCATGTTGAAGGCCATCTTGGGCTATCTAGGGCCTTTTTGGAGCCATATTGGGCAAAAAAGGGCGGGGTGGAGGGTCTTTGGGAGAGGCTGGGAGGCCTCTTGGGGCCATCTTGGGCCCCATGTCTCAAAAAGAGGAGGCGCCTTAACTCGGATCCCCCTTCGGAGGCGTTCAAACGGCGTTTTGGGGCCGTCTTGGAGCGCTTTTGGGCGCCTCTTGGGCGATCTTGGGGCCGTCTTCGGCCTTCTTGGGCCCCTCTTGGGGCCCTTTTTGGGCCATCGTGGTGCCACCTCCAGGCTTCCAAAGCCCATCGGAAACGAAAAGCGAGAATGCCAAAAACATTGATTTTCTCTCGGTGTTTGAAGGGTGCTGGCATCTTTGAGAGCGCCGTGTGGGGCTCGAAGGGCAGTTGGATCCGTCTTGGGGCTGTCTTGGGGCCTCTTGAGGGTATGTCGGAGGCTATCTTGACCATCTTAAAATAACATGGGCCATCTTGGAGGCCATCTTGCGACCTTGAACGCCTCTTGGAGCAATTTTGGGCCATCTTGGACGCTCTACCGCCTCGCGGCGCGCCCCGTCCAGGCCCAGGGGAGGGGGTAGGGGGAGGGGCTTCAGTGGAAGAGAGAAGAAAAAAACGCGCTATACCACCTAAGCCCAGAGGGCTGGTGGGATTATTGTTAGTTCCGCCGTCGGGGACGCCTGCCCCCCGGGCGGCTGCAAAGGTTACACCCCTACGGTGCCGCGTAAGGGTATAAGTTTTCCACCCGCCCGGGGGGCAGGCGTCCCCGACGGCGGAACAGTTAATTGTCTACCGTGTTTCGCCCGTTGAGTCCCCCGGGGGGCAGGAGGGTAGTGTGCGCACGTCTTGCGCGGCAAGTCAGGTTCAACATAAAGCCGTTCAAGAAGCAGCGCGAGGAGCACCCGTGCGAGCCGATCTTCAGGCAGAACGGCGTGAAGCTGACATCCAGGACGGGTGGGTGAGCCCCCGCATTTGCACTATCATGTGTGGTGGGCGCGCATCGCACGCGGCATACATGGTGTTCAGGGGCATGTGGCGACGTTGAGTCCAATATGCAGGATGGGTGACAATCGTCTTCGCTGTTGCGGGAGTGTTTTTTCTCTTGTGGAGCAGTGCGCGTAAGTTCTGAATCGGATCAAATGGGTATTTGTTCGGAGCGAGCCTGGTACACATTCATATGACGTTCGGTGCAGCTGTGGGTCTACCATGGAAAGCGCATTGGGATTTGCATGACAGGTGGGTCGAGAGAGGGTCAGTGCCAGTGGGCAACGGAGAGCAGAACGTGAGAGTGTTTCAAAAGGGAGCGAGGCTTCGAGCGAGTTCGACCCCACACAGAATGCGCTATAGATGCTTCAAATATGCCGAGGGAGTTGGGTGGCAGGATCACCGTCAACATGATATGAGACGTCACTGCCAGCTCCAAGGTGTTAATAAAACATGCCAGGGTATACAGACACTAGCACACGCATGTGGTTCCGCACCCGCAAGGGGAGCTACCAATTCGTACGACCACTGGCAATTTGTCAGGTGCTGAAGTGCAGTTTGCGAAGGCTCAGATGTATGAGAGTTAGGCTATTTCCATTGCGTTTCGGCAGACATGCACCCGTGGGCACGGGCAGTTACGACCAATACAAGACAGGATCAATCCAAAAGCACTGTTCCAATCCAACGTGGGCACTCTTTGGAAGGAAGCACTATATACAGCAAATGAATCCGATATGCGTATATGACCAGCAGGTCGTCCGGAGCAGGAAACGCGCAGACCTCGTCCATAAGCTCAGCAGCGTTGCTTGTCGCAATTGCCGCATGTGGTGTGGTGTGGTGTGGTGCGTTTGCGTGTGCGTGTGCGTGTGCGTGTGCGTGTGAGTGTGCGTGTGCGTGTGTGCGTGTGCGTGTGTGCGTGTGCGTGTTCGTGTGCGTGTGTGTGTGTGAGCGTGTGGGTGGGTGGGCGGGTGTGTGTGTGTGTATGTATGTGTGCGTTTGCGTGTGTGTGTGTGTGCATGTCTGTGTCTGTGCATGTGCACGTGTATGTGTGTGTGTGTTTGTTTGTGTGCGTGTCCGTATTTGCCAAGCCGTGCCTACCGACCCCCCGCGGTCCGCCACTGGTCATGTAGGGTCGTCCCACGGGTGGCAGCTCCCTCGCTCGTCCCCTCTCCTCGGCTGCCCCCCTCTCCGCCGGCCAACGGGTGAACCCTATGCTACTCGCTGTCTTCTTCGCCAGGCTTTGTGGAGTCCCCGGCCGCTTCTGTGGCTTCGGCGGCTTCTCGGCGCTTCTCCGACTACCTCCGCCGGGTCGCTGCGCGCTTGGCCGCGACGCCAAAAGAAGTGTGTGCACCCATCGTCGCGTGGTGTATAATTTCACTTCTGTGAACGCGTGATTGAGCCCAGCGTCGCGTCCTGTCGATCTCCCCGCTCTTGCGAGCGCCATCGCGTCGCAGCTTCCGAATCGAGAGCAAGTTTTTTCCCCCAGGGGGAAGAGGATACAGGGAGGCTGGAAACAGTGGCTGCGTGCTCGTCGCAGCCCTTGATGGTTTTCCGACCCTGGCCTCTTCCACTTTGACGGAATTCCTAACATCCATTTTTTCCAGTTTCCTTGTTGAGAGGAGGAGGAGGAAGGAGGAGGAGGAGGGCGGGGACGATAGGAACAGGAAGGAACTCGATTGGGGCCCGTATTGAAGTCACTTGTTTGGCCGCTTCCGGACGAAAATCAGAAGAGAGGAGGAGGAGGAGGAGGAGGAGGAGGAAAAGGAAGGAGGAGGAAGACGCCGAGCCACTCCTGGCTCTGCGAAGGCTCGCATGTTGAGAGCCCTCCCAGATAGTCGTTCTGCTTCAGCACTGTCCACGGATGACTCGCGCACGCGACATGTTCTGGGCGTTGCCAGAGGCCAGTGCGAACCAGAAGTATTAGTCCGTGAGTTTCTTGACACGGAACCTCGCACTCCGCAGCACGGAGCAGTAATACGTCGCTTGTCGGTGATCTGTACATCGTTCCGCGGAATCAGCAGTGACAGCATCGCTCCACATCGAATCGGTACAGGCCGGCATGCGTTCCCAGATCTCCAGTATGGGTTTGTTGTTGCTTGTTCCGCGCCTCCACCTCACTCCGTCCTTCCTTTCCGCTCTCTTCCCGCTCCTCCTTCCCTAGCCTTCAATATACCACTCATGCTCAGACTCACGCATGATCAGACCACTCACCCACTCACACTCATTTTCATTCTTATTCAGATCAAAATCAGAGCCAGATCACAGCATACAGTCGAGCATCTGATCAGGAAACGTCATCCCGAAAATCTGGACCAGCGTTTCTCAACCAGCTTGCCGGAATGCTGGCCCAGTTTCTTGCGCACGTTCGCCCCTCTAGTTTGAGCAGAAGCAGTTGGGTCTTGTGTGAAGACATGTTCAGGAAGTTGGCCCAGATGTCTTGCATGATAAGGTTCTTGATCCTACTTTCGGCTGCACTCAGATCCACTCATACTGAGACACACTCACCATGATTCAACAGTGGTGCATACTCTTACTCTGCCACCTCCAGCCGGCCGAAGAGGGCGCAGCTCAGGCCTCTGCTGCGACGTGGAAAAATTGTAACCTGGCACCACCCCGATTGGAGGCGGGTGCTCCTATCGCACGGGCGCGTTGCGTGGCACTGTTTTGCAATGCCTGGCGAGACAGCAGAGAACCAAGATCAAAGAACAGAGGAACCAAGGGATTAGACCCAAGGAAGCAAGGAAACCATGACAAGGGACCCAGGAACTAAGACCAAGGAGCCAAGGAAGCAATACCACGGAAGTAAGGAACCAAGACCACGGAACCAAGGACCAAGGAACCAAGGAACCGAGCCAGGCAACCGAGGAACCAGGGCCAAAGATCCCAAGATCCAAGACCAGAGACCCAGATCCAAGACCAAGGGACCAAGGAACTGAGACCAAGGAACCAAGACCAAGGAGCTAGGGAACCACGACCAAGGAAACAGGGAACCAAGACCAAGGAATCAAGGAAACAAGGGACGAATACCAAGGAAACACGGAATCAAGGAAAGAATGCCGAGGGACCAAGGAACTCAGACCAAGGAACCTAGGAACCCACACCACGGCAGCAAGGAACCGAGGACAAGGAACCAAGGACCAAGCAACCAAGGAACCAAGACCAGGCGATCGAGGAACCAAGACCAAGGGACCAAGGAACCACGACCAAAGACCCAGGACGAAGGATCCAAGACCAAGGGACCAAGGAACTGAGACAACGGAACCAGGACCAAGGAGCTAAGTAGCCACGACCAAGGAAGCAGGGAACCCAGACCAAGGAAACAAGGAAACGAGGGATCAATGCCGAGGAGCCATGGAGCCGATACCACAGAAGTCATGGGCCAAGGCCAAGAGACCAGGGAAGCGAGACCGAGCGACGAGGCCACCAAGACGGAAGAGCCGAGACACCACGACCAACGAACCAAGGCACCAAGGAAACGGGGAACCAAGGCCACCGAACCAGGGAGCCGGGATCAAGGAATAGAGGAGCCAGGGCACCAGGGGCCAAGGCCTAAGAGGACCAGAGGAATCGGGAGCCATGGAGCAGGGGAGCCAGGAGTGCTCTCACTGCATGGGCGCACTGCGTGGCGTTGTTTTTTGCATGGCCTGGCGAGGCAGCAAACAGCCAAGACCAGAGAGCCAAGGAGCCAAGGAGCCAAAGCCCAGGGAGCCAAGAGAAACCAAGGCCGAAGAACCAAGAGGCCAAGGAGCCAAGACCGAAGAGCCAAGGAGCCAAGGAGAGCGCAGCGCTGACCAATCGTACGTCCGTGCTCTCGTTCGGGGGAGGCAGGGCAGGAACAGGAGGACAAGGAAAGAATACTACACAGAGCGGGTTGCAGGAGATCGTGCAGGTGCAGGCCCTCGCCGTATAAATCAAGAATCCAGAGAGGCATTTCGCCGTCGTGTAGGTCGTCGCCGCACGGTAGAGGGAAACAATTACTGAACACTCCCCCTCCCCCCCCAAACTCAATGTTGGCACGCGCGGGGGAGACTGCGGTCGAAGTGCATCTCATCAGACTCACCGCCAATTTTGAACATTGGGGGGAGGGGGAGGCGTTGACCGTTGAATGTGGCATGTGTTCGCTAATTTGTTCCGAGGCCTGTATGTACATTAGTTTGAATTGGAACGGGTTCCAGTAATAAGCCGAGCACGTTTTCAGACTTCTGGTCTAAATTGCGGGTTTCTGTCTGGCTGGTCCCCGTTATATTACCTTTGTCTCAGATTCCGTCGCGTGCGGTCTGCGATTCAATGTTTGATCTTTGGTTCGGCGCGTGCGGCCTGTGATTCGTCGCGTGCGGTTTGCGATCCGACGTTCAGTCTCTGATTCGACGCGCGCGGTCTGTGATTCGCCGCGCGCGGTCTGTGATTCCGAAGTTGCCGGCTTCCATGGGTTTAGACGGCCTAAGAAGTTCTCCAAACGACCCAAAAAGCGCCCAAGACCACCCAGGAAGGCTCCAAGAGGACCCCGACGAGTGAGAAGCCAATCTTGCAGATTTCCTTACAAGTGTTTGAAGAAGCTTGGCGTTCTTACCGCTTCGGGGTTCCGATGGTCCTAGACGGCTCACGGGGCGCCCAAGGCCGCCCCGAAGCGATCGCAGACGGGACCAAGAAACCGCAAGACGGCGTCAAAGACCTCTCGGGAACCCCAAGATGGTTCGAGAGGGTCCCCATGGCAGCCCCCGAGGTGCCCCGTTGCGGCCCAAAACGGCCCCAAGAGGGAGCCTCCGCAAAAAGAGCAGAGGAGGATGGGGAAGAATTCGCCGGGGAAGGCGAGGATGAGGAAGAGGAAGATGAAACACTAGGGAAAGATAACGAATGGCATCGTGATGACGACGATGTCGGACAAAACAACGAGGAGATATTGCTTTTATTTCTGCTTTACCTTCCTGCTCGTCCACCGCGATTTCTGCCTGCACGCCACACCTCAAGGGCCACGGTGCATGGCGCGAAACGCCAATGCAGTCTTCTATATGTATATATACACATAAATACATACATCTATATATTTACATATATATATATACACATATACGTACATGCATACCTACACACATTCGCCTTCGGACCATCCCGCCACGGTGCCTGGGCTGTGTGTCAATGGCCTCTTGGGAGTTCGTCGGTACATCGTGGGCAGCCTCTCGGGAATCTCGTCGAGGGTGCGGCTGTGAAGCTCCTGAGGGGCCTTTTCAAAGCTTTTTGGTGACTCTTTCGGGCCTCTTGGGGGCCTCTTGGGGCCTCTTGGGGGGGCTTCTTGGGAACCTCCAGGCGACTTGACGGGGCTTCTTTAGGCTTTCCGGGGGGCTTGGGGGCGCAGAAGGCTGGAATTGTGAGTTCGTGTGCTCCTCTTTGAAGAGCTTCTCGGGGGCCCCACAAAAGTTTTACATTGATTTTGGAGGTCTTCTGGAGGCCTCATGGGCGCTTTCTGGGGGCCTCTGGGGGCTTCTGAGGCCACCCTGATTCCAACTGGTCTCCATGAGCGACCGGATCACGCTGTGGAGCGTTTCGGGGGGCGTCGTGGAGCCATCTTGGGCCGTCATTGGGCTCTCTTCGGGCCACTGTTGGGGTCCTGTTGGGCCGTTTTGGGGGTCCTCTGGGCTGCCCGGAAACTCCTTGTCGGCTGGTTTTGGTATGATTGTCGGGCCTTTGAGGCGGTCTGCGGGCGCCTGAAGACCGTAGAACAGAGCATTCCCAAAATCATGCAAAAACCATTGGAAATCATTGTTTTCTCCTGCGTTTCACGAGCTTCTTGGAGGTGCTCTTTGGATAGTCTTCGGGCGTCTGGCGGGTGTTTGGGGCCTCTTGGGGCCTCGGCGGGCTGTTCGGCCGCACTTCTGACCGACTTGGGCCGTCTGACCGATTTGGAAAACATTCTTTTCTGCATTTCACGAGCTTCTTGCGGGCCCCTTGACGCCTTGCAGAAAGCTCCCCGGGCGTTTGGGAGCTTTGGCGGGCTCGGCAGCGGGCCCACAAGGGCGGCCGGACATCCCCCCGAGGCCCCAAGAGGCCCCACACCCGCCAGACTCTCGAAGACGATCCAAAAAGTACTCCCATGTGAAGTGCTGACAAACAATGATTCCCAATGGTTTTCGCATGACTTTGAGAGTGCGTGCTCTGTTCTACGGTCTTCACGCGCCTGCAGACCGCCTCAAAGGCCCGACAATCATGCCCAAACTATCCAAAAGGGGTTTCCAGGCACCAAGAGAGCCCCAAAACGGCCTAACAGGGCTCCAAAGGCGGGCCGAAGAGAGCCCAATGACGGCTCAAGATGGCACCACGACGCCCCCCGAAGCACTCCAAAGCGTGACCCGGTCGTTCAGAGAGACCGCAGTTGAAGGCAGGGTGGCCTCAGGAAATTCCCAGAGGCCCCCAGAAAGCGCCCAGGAGGCCTCCAGAAGGCTTCCAAAATCCATGTAAAACTTCTGCGGGGTCCCCAAGAAGCTCTTCAAAGAGGAGCCTGCGCAAAAAGAGCTGAGGTGGGTAGGGAAGAATTCGCAGGGGAGGGCGAGAATGAGGAAGAAGAAGAGTAAAGACTAGGGAAGGATAGCGAATGTCATCATTATGACGACGGTGTGGGACAAGGCAAAGAAGAATTATTATAGCATTTCTGCTTTACTTTCTTGCCCGTCCGCCGCGAGCTGCCTGCACGCCAAATTTCCTTGACCATGGCACGAAGCGCCAATGCAGTCTTGTATATACTATATAGATATAGGTGTATGTGTACACATGTATATATACATATATGCATAAGAAAGGTGCGTGTATATATATATATATATATATATATATATATACACATATATATAGACACATACATAGACTTATTAAAGACATGAATAAACAAATGACGAAGCACACGATCGTACGAGTTATGTGTACACACCAACATACATACGTACACCAAGGTCACGGCACTGGGGCACAAGGCAATGCGGAACCAATTTCGGGTACCGCAGTTCTCTTTTGATTTAGGACGTGTCGTATTACATGTTTTATGTGATTTTTGAGTTGCCGTATCAAATCGCGGCGAGTTTGACAACCAACCTTCATGGCGAGTTAATCTGGCAATATTCAGCGGCAACGTGTGATGATATATTTTCGGTAGCGCGATGTATCAAGTCGCGCAATGAAGCATTAGTAATCAAACATTTTACGTTTCAAATATGCAGCCGTTTGTTCGGGCGGCGCGGTACTTAGTCGCGCAGTTACGCAGAAGTGTTCGACATGAACTACAGAATGGAAATTATCAGTTTGTACACCGGGAACAACAAACCTCGCTCAATGAATGCAAATGAAATTGGATGTTCAATGCGCGATACCTATTTGCATGATAAGTTATACATATATATATATAAAGAGAGAGAGAGAAAAAAAAAAAAAAAAAAAAAAAAAAAAAAAAAAAAAAAAAAAAAAAAAAATGTGTGTGTGTATTGTGCGCTTCGTGGCTGGGTACACCAAGCGGTTGTCGATTTGGGCGAAGAAAGAAAAAACACAAGTATACACCAACGAAACCGACGAATCCAATCAGGCCGACGGGACGGACAAATTCGTAAAGGCCGATAATCTAAAACCGACATGGGTGACGAGGAGACCGTCATGGCTAATGAGGTTATTTGAAAAAAACAAAGGCCAACGAAACCCATGACGATGACGATAGAGAAAAAAAAAAAAAAAAAAAAAAAAAAAAAAAAAAAAAAAAAAAAAAAAAAAAAAAAAAAAAAAAAAAAAAAAAAAAAAAAAAAGCAAGACCGGCGAGGCCGACGAGACAAACCAGCGAAATTTACGAAATTGAAAGACCGACAAGGCCGACGAAGTCGATGAGGCCAACGAAGCCAACGAAACCAACGACGAGAACGGTACCGAAGTCGGTTGCGGCATGTTTATTTCCTCTCTTTCTATCTCTTTGTTTTTTTTGCTCCCGTCCTTCATTCTCTTTCTTTATTAAATTGTTATGTTTTCCTCTTTCTCTCTCTTTTTGTTTGTTTCTTTGTTTCTTCATTTCTTTTTGTTTTTCCCAACCATCCTGTGGTGTTGGGTCCTCGTTTTGAAGAGACGGTGCCCCGCGTTCCCATCCTTCCTCCCTCTCCTCCTCCCTCCTCCCCCTCCTTGCCTCTGCTCTCGGCACACCTCTCACGCGTTTCGTAGCCCCATAGGGAGCTCCACCGAAGGCCCCAGTGGGGGTGTTCGCATGCGGTTCCCCCACCCAGGGCAGCGTTTCGTGGCCCCATAGGGAGCTCCACCGAAGGCCCCAGAGCTCAGGGCAGCGTTTCGTGGCCCCATAGGGAGCTCCACCGAAGGCCCCAGTGGGGGTGTTCGCATGCGGTTCCCCCACCCAGGGCAGCGTTTCGTAGCCCCATAGGGAGCTCCACCGAAGGCCCCAGTGGGGGTGTTCGCATGCGGTTCCCCCACCCAGGGCAGCGTTTCGTAGCCCCATAGGGAGCTCCACCGAAGGCCCCAGTGGGGGTGTTCGCATGCGGTTCCCCCACCCAGGGCAGCGTTTCGTGGCCCCATAGGGAGCTCCACCGAAGGCCCCAGTGGGGGTGTTCGCATGCGGTTCCCCCACCCAGGGCAGCGTTTCGTGGCCCCATAGGGAGCTCCACCGAAGGCCCCAGTGGGGGTGTTCGCATGCGGTTCCCCCACCCAGGGCAGCGTTTCGTGGCCCCATAGGGAGCTCCACCGAAGGCCCCAGTGGGGGTGTTCGCATGCGGGTCCCCCCCCCAGGGCAGCGTTTCGTAGCCCCATAGGGAGCTCCACCGAAGGCCCCAGTGGGGGTGTTCGCATGCGGTTCCCCCACCCAGGGCAGCGTTTCGTGGCCCCATAGGGAGCTCCACCGAAGGCCCCAGTGGGGGTGTTCGCATGCGGTTCCCCCACCCAGGGCAGCGTTTCGTAGCCCCATAGGGAGCTCCACCGAAGGCCCCAGTGGGGGTGTTCGCATGCGGTTCCCCCACCCAGGGCAGCGTTTCGTGGCCCCATAGGGAGCTCCACCGAAGGCCCCAGTGGGGGTGTTCGCATGCGGTTCCCCCACCCAGGGCAGCGTTTCGTGGCCCCATAGGGAGCTCCACCGAAGGCCCCAGTGGGGGTGTTCGCATGCGGTTCCCCCACCCAGGGCAGCGTTTCGTGGCCCCATAGGGAGCTCCACCGAAGGCCCCAGTGGGGGTGTTCGCATGCGGTTCCCCCACCCAGGGCAGCGTTTCGTGGCCCCATAGGGAGCTCCACCGAAGGCCCCGGTGGGGGTGTTCGCATGCGGTTCCCCCACCCAGGGCAGCGTTTCG
>CAUYUJ010011966.1:0-15000 GCA_963575745.1 Prorocentrum cordatum | reverse complement strand
CGACGACGACGACGACGACGACGACCACGACGACGACGACGGCGACGCCGACGACGACGGCGGCGGCGGCGGCGGCGGGGTGGCGGCTAGGCGGCGGCGCCCTGCCGCGCCGGTCGGTGACTCTCCGAGGCGCGGGGCGCTCGCGGCGCCGCCGCGGGGCGAGCGCGAGGCGAGCGCGTCGCCGGAGCCCCAGGCGGCCCCGCCCGATGGGCCTGTCGTCCACCACCACCAACACCATCAGTTGGAGGGGGAGGAGGAGGAGGAGGAGCAGGAGCAGGAGCAGGAGGAGGAGGAGGAGGAATAATGATAAGAGTAATAATATCAAAAAACACAAGAACAATATGGATGATAGTAATAATACTATTAATAAGACTCATAATAATACGAATAATAGTAATGATAATAATAATGATAACAATAATGATACTAACAATAATAACAATAGTAATAATGAGAAGAAGACGAAGACTAATAATAACAATAACAATAATAATAATACTAATAAGAATACTACTAATAATAATAAGAAGAATAAGAAGGAGAATAATAAGAAGAATAATAAGAATAATAAGAAGAAGAAGAAGAAGAAACATAAGAAGAATAATAAGCAGAATAAGAATAATAAGAATAATACGAAGAATAATAATAATAAGAAGAGGAGGAGGAGGAGGAGGAGGAGGAGGAGGAGGAGGGGGAGGGGATTCTCAGGGGGAGGAGGAGGAGGAGGAGGAGGAGGAGGAGGAGGAGGAGGAGGAGGAGGCGGAGGCGGAGGCGGAGGCGGAGGAGGAGGAGGGCCTCCCCCGTCCTACCTGTAGGTCGTGGTGGTGGAACATTGGCCCATCACCGCCGGGGGTGACGGGTGCAGAGGGCGAGGGTAGCGTTCGAGATGGTAAGGCTTCGGGCAGCGCGCCGTGAGACAGCCCCCCTCCCGGTTAGTCCTGGCTGGCCTCAGCAGGCCCCGCGGGCAGTCCCAGCTGGCCTCAACAGGCCCCCAGAGCAGCGCGGGGCGGTCTCAGCGTCCTGGTTCCGCCTCCGGCGCTGCCCCTGTGGCGCTCCGCGCCAACGGGTTGAGGCGTCGAGACCGCTCCAGGCTACGGTGGCAACTCATG
Source organism: Prorocentrum cordatum (assembly GCA_963575745.1). Taxonomy (NCBI): domain Eukaryota; class Dinophyceae; order Prorocentrales; family Prorocentraceae; genus Prorocentrum; species Prorocentrum cordatum. Next base: position 13,891 of record CAUYUJ010011966.1, on the reverse strand, counting down.
ATCAGAAGCACGCTGCTTGCCTCCAGAGTGCCCTGGGTTTCTTGGGTTTCGATGGTTTTGCCGTGGACAGCGTGACGTTCCCACACCGAAAAGCAGCGGACGCCATGGGGCCTCGGGGTTGGGTTTCTTGTGCAAGGTTTCCCGTGGACTGGCCTCCACTCTTTCTGGAGGGCCCGAGACTTCTCGGGGAGCCTGCTGCGGCCACATGGGACTACCTGGGGGGGATGTCTGTGCGCAGCCCGCAGCCTTGCCGTGGGCAACGTTCCCGTCGGGAGTTTGGGCTCGGCGTGTCGCTCCGCCGGTTCTGGCCCACCACGCTTCGGCGCGACACGCTGTCCACCCCACTCCCGAGCGTCAGCGTCCCGTGCTGTTCCTAGCCTCCCGCGGCGGGGAGCGGAGCGACACGCCATCTGCTTACAAGGCATAGTGTGTCGCCAGGGACGCCGCCGCGACAGTCTATGGAAAAGCTCCTGACCACAGCGGGGATAGGTCGATGTCTGCTAACCTTCTCATCAGGGGCAGCGTTTCGGGTTCGATGTTCGAGGTTGTCCAGCGTTTTTGTGGGAACTCGTCGGTTTTGCAGTCTCGAGCTGCGCTCCAGCGGCTGCGCCTCGCCGAGACCGGGGGTGCCTGGATCGCCCCCAGCGGCCGCTGGAGCACGGGGCGTGCCAAGAGCGTCGACGCGCAAGCCCCAGGCCTCCTCGCGACGTGAACAGAGTCACGGCGGACGGTTTCCGGCACGTGCTCTCCAGTCTCTCGGCAGCCTCTCGAGGCCCTCGCCAGCCCCCCGAAGGCCCACAAAGGGCTCCGAGTGTATACGGCAGGTTCGTGCGGCGTCGGCGTGCCGGCGGCGCCGGCGAAAAGGCGTTCTCATCGGGGCCCACGAGACGGGGGTCACTGCAAACGGGGGTCAGCCAGAGCGCCGGATGCTGCAGGATCCTGCAGGGCCAGGGTGGGGCTGACCCGGGCTTGGGTGCAGTAGCCTGCAGAAGTTTGCAAGATCCCGCAGGGCCTGACTGACCCGGGTCTGGACTGACCCTGGTCAGCAGGTCCCAAAGTTCAAGGTTGAAGTCCCGTGACGCGGAAGCATCGGGCGATATGGTAAAGCCACTGGATACGACGGAGTTCAACCTCGGACAATCGGGGCCGCGATCGATTCCAAGGTTGAACGATCGACGCGGTGTCAAAGAAACCTTGGCGCGCGCCGGCGCCGCGCGAACTTGCCGTGCAGGAGCACAGAAGCACTCGATCCTCGAGGCAAGACTGAGGAGGAGGAGGAGGAGGAGGAGGAGGAGGAGGAGGAGGAGGAGGGGGAGGAGGAGGAGGAGGAGGGGGAGGATGAGGAGGAGGGGGAGGAGGAGGAGGAGGAGAGGAGGAGGAGGGGAGGAGGAGGAGAGGAGGAAGGAGGAGGAGGAGGAGGAGGAGGAGGAAGGAGGAGGAGGAGGAGGTGTCTGCCGTCCGCGGCTCCCATGGCCTCTCGGCCCCTGCCCCCAGGGGTCCTGTGCCTCGCCCCTCTGGCTTCTCGCGGGTGGCCCGAGGGCTGGGGCACGGTCTCCATCCGTACCACGTGGTGCGGGAGGGGAAAGATCACACAGACATGACAACTGATCGTCGAGTCTCCAGAAAGCATGGGAGGATATATTGGAAGTGGGGGGGGAAGACAAAACACCCAGAACAGATATGGGACAAGATTGGGGATCCTGTGACTTGTGCCTGTCTACTTGTGTGTCCCAGGGCCCCTTTTTTATCGTGTCGAATCGAAAGGCAAAGAGTGGCGCAAGCTGATCTCTCGGAGGTCCGCACGGAGTTCTTGTATGTATCGGCCCTGGGCGGTCCGCGCGCCTGGGAGAGGAATTCCAGCCGCAGCTCCAAGTCATCCGCGCGGACCTCCAAACGTTTACGCTAAGGCCGAGTATTCTTCCTCCAGAGTTCGGGGGTGGACAGAACCCCCAACAGTGACACGTCGATTAGTGACTTGTCCTCTTTCGAGTCTCGAGAGGGCGCCGCGGCCGTTATTTTCCAGGCTCGCGCCCGCCAGGTTTGGGCCTCAGGCCGTTTTCACTAAACCACGTTTTGCTGAAGGGAGGTCGGTCCATCCCCGAAGAGTCACAACCTCTTGCCTTAGAAGGATTTCACGCGAGTCTTCTGCTTTGGCTCCGTGCGGGGGACACTCTGCGCCCCGTGCGCGGCTCTGGTGAGTGCCCCTGGGATTCAGTCCGCGCGCGCGTGCTTCTGCGGGAGAAGGAGCTGGCACTGAATAGCGATGATGGATAGCAGCCCCTTGCGCAAGACCCCCTGGTGCGCCTTGTGCGCCAGCACACACTGCGCTCCGGCACCCATTCCTTTTGAATGGTACACGTCGTGCACCTTGATGTTGTTCAACATGCCCGGAGTGTCCAGGGGCGAATTCTGGGACGGATCCAGCCGCGGCCGGGAGAAGGGTTCTGGAGGAGGCCCAGAGGGCAGAGAAGCGCCTCGAGACCCTGATACCCCAAATTGGTTCCGACCCCGCCGATGACAATTTCGACGCGAACGATCAGATTTGACATCGATTCCGGCCGACCCGATCCGATTTGATTCCGATATTCCCATGATCCGAGTGCAGCCCGATGCTCGCATGTCTTCGTTGTGCAACGTGAAGCGGCCGATCCGATTCGATTGCGACTCCGTGCAGATCCGTCCCGATGCGATGCACATTCCGATCCGATCCGGCTTATTGATTCGATGTTGATTAATATTGCCCTTGATAGTTCTATCTCGGCATTGATCCTCAATCCTTATGGGATCATCGCCGGGGTTGCTAAGGGGGTCGGGGGGAATAAGTGGATGCTGACTTGGGGCATGTCTGGTCTCACTTGGTGTACACGCTGGCCAGTATAAGCGACCTAAGTCCGCTAAGTGGGCGGAGCCAACTTAGCCCAGATCTTGTCACCCCCTTGAGCCATTTAGGGCGCTTGCAACCCACTTGTCAGCCAGGTGGTTGAGCCATACCGTACCCACCCTATAACCGAGTTGGGCCCCAGCCGAAAGATCAGTTGATCTTCACCCTGTTTCGGCGGCGCGCACAGTGGGTGATGATGGTGAGGGGGGAAGGCTTCTTATAATAAGTAGGTTGCTTCTCAGAAGGCGCGGGCCTCGTCTACAAGAGCAGGGCCGGCGCCTTCTGAGAAGCATCCTCCTCAGAAGCCTTCCCCCCCTCCCCGTAGTTACCCCCCTGTGCGCGCCGCCGGCGATTGGAGCTGCTGTGGTCGGCGTTCGGGGGCAGCGCGGCGAGCTCGGCCAGACCAGAGGCCTCGCGGGAACCCCCGAGCCCTACACGGTGTGTGCTCCGCCCTCGCGTCCTCCCCACCCTCGCCCTGGGGGCCGTGTCGGCGTTGGGAACTTGTGCCCCCCCGCGAAGCCCCCCCCCCCCACCGGGCGGCGAACAGTGTCCACTGCGGGATCCTGCGTTACCCCTAAACCCTGACGCCAGTGAGCGACGTGCACGTTCGGCAAATGGTCGAAGAAGACAAATTACATACACAGTAACGTTTTGGGCGCTCGGCGCGGATTCCTTGGATCCGCGCTGGGCTTCCCCGGCGGCGCCTCTGGCGCCAGCCCTGGCGCGCTTCGCGCGCCAGGGAGGGGGGTCCAGCGCAGATCCAAGAAATCCGCGCGGACTGTTCAAAGTTTATGTTTGTGTTTGTCGTCTCTTTGTCATGTACGTTCGGCAAACGGGGGGCCCCCCGTTAGCATGGGCTAAATACCCACACCCACACGTTTTTTGAGATCGAGAGGTCTGTCGTCCTGCGCGTATGCCGCGCCGAGGTGCCTCAGGGCGATGGTGCTCCTTTCCTTTCCTTTTCTTTTCCTATCTCGGGAGGGATCACAAGGGCATCAATGGCGTGGGGTCGGTCAGGGGTCTGAGGTGGCCCAGCCGTGGTTCTGTTGAGCAGGAAGAGAGCTCACAATTCGAGGCCTCCGGGTGCCGCTTTCGGAGACCAGGATTGTCGAAAACGGATCCAGGGTGAAAACCTGCACCAGATGGACCCCTCGAGGGGTCTGGGGACCGATTTTGAGCGGATTTGCTTTTATCCCCTTTCTTTTCGGTTGGAGGAAGGGCATCTCAGTGACATTCTAGGTCTCCCAGATGGGGTCAGAGTAGGGGGTCGGGGGATCGCGCCGCATCGACGAGGTATCGCCGATGCGTCGACGATGCCTCGCCTGGCTTTCTCCACGCTTGCGTCGCTGCTGCGTCGTCGACGTCGCCAGTGCATCGGCGATGTATCAGCGATGCGGCCTGATCCTCCGACCTCATCTGCTCGGACCCGACATGTCAGGAGGGGATAAAACAAAACACACAGACAGAATTAATCGGCGACCCCCAGGAATATATGGGACAATGTGGGGGGAAACGAACGCCCAGAGCAGATTGAAAAATATATATATATATATATATATATATATAGGGGAATCGTCTCATTTGTGCCCATTTGTTTGTGTGTCCCAGGGCCCCTTCAATCTGGGAGGCCTCCAGACACGCTGCCGGTGGGAGCCCCTCGGCGCGCTGCTCCGTGGCTTCGTGTCCGACCACTTCCTGCGCCGTGAGCACCACGACGCGCCGATGGGTCCCCCACGGCGGCGAGCCATGATGGATACAGCTCCTGCTGCCCGAGAGGCCCACTGCTGCCGGGTATAGCCAGGACCCCAGGTAAGGGGACCCGCTTAGCGGTAGGGCCCCGGAGCCTTTGAATTGGCCAGAATCACCAAACCAGGAGGTTTGCCATAGCTGGTGTTTTTTCGGGTGACGGCAGTTCCGGTCAGTGGAGATGGGACGGGGGGGGCGCCCCCGGTACAAATCACTAAACCAGGTTCCACTAAACCCAGTTCTACCAAGGCCCGCTACTAGGCCAGACGGTTACGCCAGACATTTCGTTTTGTGATCCATTGCTTTGCCGACCGGCGCGGGCCCTCGCACCCCGTCCCCCCTCCCCCCCACCCATTGAGTAGATTTTTGCGTTTCGATCTGGCGCCTGTTTCAAGCGGATATCGGACGCACGGAAGCAAACGGTCGCATTCAGCAGAGGTCTGGAACCAGACCCCCTCTTTTCCGCCCAATGTCGAAACGCCGAATAAGAAAACGCTCATTTTCGCCAGACGTTTCTCGCCTTCGTAACCCCCCTTGCTCCCCTACGGTCGGGATTTTTTGCGTTGGCCTGTTGCGCCGCTGGTTCTGGCTTCTGCGCGACACTCTGGTCCCAGAACGTCCACGCCCCGAGCCGTTCGAAGCGTCCCGTCCCGCGAAGTGGACCGACACCCTGTCCGCTGGAACGCTAGGGCAGCCAGGGTTTCGGGCGCGACACGCTAAGCAAAGTTCCCGACACATTGCCCACCTTTGTCAGGATGCGATTCCTGGGTTGTTAGATTCAGAATCGGGACTGGTATATCCCTTGTCAGAAACTGGCGTAAGCTGGTTCTCTCCCACGTAATCTGGCAAACTTCCGCTCAATCCGGTTTCGTCAGGGGCAATTGGGGGCCTATTCCGGCCTAGTCCAGCTCAGTGGCCTCCCAGTCGGGCTTCGGTAGTCTTTAATTGTGGTGACGCAGACGTCCCAGGAGCGGCAATGAGCTCACCGACAGCCACAACAACTGAAGGCAGCTTGTCTTGCACCAGTGGAGGCAAATCGATGCCTTCGAACAACTGCTGCCTTTTGTTGACTGCATGGCTTCCAAAAGATGTGCGCCTCCTGTTCGGTGGCAAATCATGGGAGCCTGGTATATCCTCTGAATTGCGTCTTTATCGTCAATCCGCCTCGATTTGCGTTTAGGAGTCGACGAAATAGCGCCGATGTAGCGTCGGCTAGCGTCAGTTAGCGTCGAGTTAGCGTCGGCTATCGGCGACTCTTGGCGTCGATCTGGCGTCGATTCGCAGGAGCCGGCAAGATGGTAAGGGGGGGCCTCCCGTGAGTTGCCACCGAAAGCCTGTGGCTTCCACACGACGCTGTGCCTCCTGGCCTGCGGTGGTCCAGGTCGATCCCCCCCCCCCGAGTCCGAGGCCACTGCAGAGAGAGAGAGAGAGAGAGAGAGAGCGGCCATTTACACGAGCCATCTCTCGCAGGCCTGCTTATCTCTGCGGCCGCACGCTCCGCCTCGTGTCGTGCGCACGGCACCTGTGGCAGCGCGGTGGCCTCGCCGTTGCGTCGCCGAGCCTGTCGTCGTGCTGCCGTGTCCGCTCCCCCCTCTCCCCTCCTAAAGTGTTCTGGGGGAGACAAAAAAATCACGAGAGAAAAACCCAAATCAGTGGATGGTTTTCCCTGACGAGATCGACCGGAAACCCGGGAGCCCGGGAACCCAGAACCCACCGAAGTCGGCCCGGAACCAACAACCGGGAACCTGGAACCGGGAGCCCGGGAACCCAGCCTGCCACCAACATCGGTGGGAACTGTTCGCCAAATCTTCCAACATTTCCTGCTATGGGCCCCTGGTCAGTGCAAGCCAAGCACTGATTGGGGAAAAAGTCGACCCCGCCCCCTCCGGGCCCTCGCCTCCGCCGCCGCCGCCGCGGCCGCCGCCCCCCCCCGCAGAAAAAAGCCGCGCGAGGCGTCCGCCGACACGGCCTCCGAGGGCCGCGACGCCTGCTCGCCGCCCCCGCCACAGGGGCGCGCGCAGGCCTCGGCTCGGCCCCCCCGGGCCCCCCCGAGGTCAGAGTTCCGTCGGGCGTGTCCCTCTACTCGGGTGCGGAAAAAAAGAGGGGGGTGATGACTATAGGGGGGGGAGGGAAATATCATGGCGGGGGCCATGATATGTCCCCAGATTTCATGGCGCCTCTTCTTATTTCTTTGCGTCCCTGGCCCCCCCGCTGGGCCGCGCACACGCAGCCGGTCATGATTTGCACCCCCCCCCTCTTGGACACCCCCCTCTTGGCCGCTCCCGATCTACAGGAGGAGCATTGAAAAATAGTCAAGCAATAGTCAGAGGACGATTTTTGCAGTGTTTGCCAATAGTTCTCATGATGTTTGAGGTGCTTCTGATTTTCGTGCAAGATCCGCCTGTAGGAGGACACGCCCGACCTAGACGTAAGAGCGACCCTTCGCTGGAGCGACCTTTGGTGCGGAGCCCCCCCTTTGCCGCACGCGATGCGATCCCAGACCCCCTCGAGTCATGACAAAATCACGACGAGAGGTTTTTCGCTATTTTCGGCCTCCGGGGTCCCTCACCTGGCCTCGGGACCGTCAAAAAACAACTCAGGATGAAAAGCCGGTCTGGGGAATGGGTCCGGACTTTTGGGGGTCGCGTCATGAAAAAATCATGACGTCGGGGGTTTGGGATAGCGGCATCCTGCGCGCTTAGGTTGGCCCCCGCCCCGCGGCTCCCTGACGAGCCGCGCACCCAAGGGCACTCTGAATTGCCCGGGGTCACTCTGGCGTGCAGCCGGGTGGCGGAGGCCTCGAGGCGGGCTGCACACCTCCAAGATGGGGTCGGAGTAAATGAGGTCGGAGGATGGCGCCGCATCGCCGATGCATCGGCGATGCGGCTCGATGTGGGGCCCAATAATCTCCACGCCGACGTCGCCGATGCACGGCCGACGTCGCCAGTGCATCGCAGATGCCTCGGCGACGCGGCGAGATCCTCCGACCGCATCTGCTCGGACCCAATCCAGGAGGCCTCCAAATTGGGGTTCCCCGATCGATGAACGCGACGCGGCAGCAGCGGCTTGCGCGCCTGGGTTTGGCCGCCCCGCGCCCCAGCTTCAGTCGCGCACTCAGAGGCTCCCCTTGCCCGAGGCCGCTCCTGCGTGCACGCGGCGGTGTCGTCGGTGTGCCCTCCCGCCGAGGGGCGATGATCCCGACTGCGTTGGTGGGTGGCAGTGGTCGAGTCTCCCGGGTGGCCAGGAGGATGTCACCAACACCAACGCTTAGGATGCATCGGCGATGCGTCGGCGACGTCGGCGATGCATCCGTCGGCGTGCAGATCATCGGGCTCCGCACAGAGCCGCATCGGCGATGCATCGCCGATACGGCGCGATCCTTTGACCCCATCTACTCGGACCCCAGCTGGGAGGCCTCGAATTCCCAGTTTTCCTCCTCCATCCCTTTTCCTTAAAAGTAGTTTTCCCGTGTCGCACCCCCCGAGGTGTCAGCAGAGCGGGCCGGGCGTTTCGCCTGATACTTCCGCGGGATTACACGACCCTAGGCTGGAGTGACCTTTGGTGCGCGGCTTCAGGGCCGCTCGCGGGGGCCCAACGCAAACGCCCAAACCAGTGATGCCACTTGAACGATTCTTTGCGCCAGAGGGCAAATTCGGAACTCCGCCAAGTGGACTCAAACGCCCCGAATGGCACTCCGAACGCGCTGCAAAAGCAAACGAAGCCGCGGGGGGGCACCACGATGAGGTCTGGCACTGCCGGGCCGCGTCGCGATGACGTCTGAGTCAGACCGGGTCCGGCGTCATGGCCAACATCGGCTGCCATCGGCGGGACCAGGAACATGTTTGCACTTCTGTGGATAATGTGCAACGGTGAAAGCCCCCATTGGCTAAAGCATATATTCCGTCTTATTCAAAAATACCCAAAAGATTCAAGGAGATTCGATGTTATCCAAAGATACTCAAGCCGGACGACTTGGGATGTGGGCTGGAATTCGGGATTGGTCTTGTGGCGAAAAACGCGCCGTCCAGTCGGCTGGTCCCCCCTCGGGAAACCGATGCGCATCGCATGGTGCGCCGCGCACACGTTACTGTCGATCGCAGAGGGGGTGGGTCAAACCTGGCGCGATCGGATGCGAACGCAATCGCATGATGCGGGGACCGACGCAAGGCGAAGTTCATTCTGAAAGAAGATGTTCCCGACCCCCTTGGGGCTAGCACCGAAAATCACTCTAGTGAAGGGTCACTCGTACGTGTAGCCGACCTCTTTCCAATCTGTGATCCTGAAGCTTGGCATGTGCAACGGTTTCAAGGATGGAAGGCGGGCCGTTTTCAACTTGTGGTTCTCGCCTCAGCGCCTCGCGCACTCGTTGTAAAAAGGTTGCAGCGGCTTCACGGATGGAGGGCGGGTCGTTTTCCCAAATTGGGTTTTCGCTTGAGCACCCCGCACATTCGTTTCAACCGTTTGCGCACATTCTGTTTCAGAGTTTGCAGCCGCTTCGCAGATGGAGCGTGGGTCGTTTTCAAAGTTTGGTTTTCGCTTGGATGCCGCGCACATTCGCTGTAAACGGTTGAAAGAGCTTGAAACGGATGCAGGGCGGGTCCGTTTTTCAAAAGGTGGACCTCGTCTGGGCGTCGTGCAGAGTCGTCTTCAAGGTGTGCAGCGGCTTCGAGGGTGGAGGCCGGTGCCTTTTCAAGAGGTCGGTGTCGCCTTCCTTGACGCCGCGCGCCTTCCGCCTCACATGTTGCAAAACTTTTCAACGATGGAGTGGGTGTCCTGTTCAAAATGTCGGTGTTTTGCTGTCGCGCCGCGCACATCCGTCTGAAGACATACAGTGGTTCCGAGGAATCGCATGGTCGAAGTGTTTCACGGACCGTGTTTCGGCACAGCTCAGGAAGGTGAGGACTTAGCAATCAGGATGGGTCACGGTGCTGAAGTCCCAGGAGCAGCGTTTTGGTAGGATCCCAGATTGACAGGACACACCAGTCACGTTCATCCGCGGCGCTTGCGCCCCAGGAATTCCGTTTGGCACGATTGAGTGTTACCAGACGGTTTTCTTCGAATGGGCAGATTTCCGCCGCGAAATTGATCCCGATTAGGAACCTATGACCTATGAAGAGGGAACTTGCATGGAGGGTGCAATACAATTTCGTTACTGTGTTTTGGTTTCTAACTGCTCCTCCTCCTGTTCATTTGTGTCATTCCTGCCCCTCCGCGGCACACCCCTCGCAAAAGTTGTTGCCTCCCACAGGGACCTCCACCGAAGGCCCCGGTGGGAAAGTTCGCACGCGCCCCCCGCCGCTCATGTCAGCACCCCCGTCGCATGCTTCGTGGCTCAATAGAGAGCTCCACCGAAGTCATTTCAAAGAAAGTTGACCCGCTTCTCCGCCCAGTTTGGCACACCCGGCGCATGCTTCGTGGCCAGGAGTTCTACCGAAGGCCCCATGGGGAAAATTTGCATGCGTCCCCAGTCATGTCGACAGACCTTTGATACGTTTCGTTGTCCGATATGGAGTCCAACCGAAGGCCACAGTGGCACAGGGGGGAGTGCGTCCCCGCCGCCCATGTCGGCCCCCCTCGGACGTTTCGTGGCCCCGTAGTGGGCACAACCAAATTTTCAATTGAGGCGTTCCACAAAAAGGCCGTGCATTCTAACTTCGAAAGAGTTGGCACCCCTTCCGCGGCGGAAGGTCGGTGGAAGCAAAATGAGACCGCCTCCGCCGGCGGAAGCCGGCGGAAGCCGGCGGAAGGGTGGCGGAAGGCGGCAGAAGTAAAAGATGCGCCCCCAAGAGACGAAAATGTTTTTGGGTTCAGGGCTTCCGTAGCCCGCCACTTGGAACGTTCGCAGGCGTCGCCGCCGCACATCTCAGCACACCCCTTGCGCTCCGTGCCCCCATGGGAGCTTGACCGAAGAGCCCGGTGGGAAACTTCCCCCGCGCCCCCGCCGCGCTCAGTTTGGCGCACCCATCACACGCCTCGTGTCCCCACAGGGGGAGTTCCGCCCAGGGCCCAGGTGGTGCGAGGAGAGTGGCGTCACCCCCGCCTATGTCGGCACGCCCCTCGCACGCCTCGTGGGCCCATACGGAGCTTCACTGAAGGCCACAGGTGAGTCAGGGCGCACGGCGTCCCCTTGCACGTCTCGGCACAGCTCTCACGCGTGTCTCGGCCCTGGAGATAGCTCCGCCGAAGGCCCAGGAGGAGCGTTCGCATATCCGGAGCACCCCGACCGTTCCGCAGCCACAGGAGCTTCACCGACGGGACCCGTGGACAAGTTCGCATGCGCCCCCGCCGCCCATTTTGGAACTCACTTCACATGCATTGTGGTGTCACGGGGGCCTCGACCGAAGGCCCAGATGGCACAGGGCGAATGGCGGCCTCGTGGGACAGGGCGCATGGCCCCCCCCGACCCCGCACACGTTTCGTGGCCCCACACGCGTCCGTCCGCCCTTCTGTTCACCGAAGGCCCCAGAGCCCATTTCGGCACACCACTCACGCGTTTTTGTTGCCCCCCCCCCCCGCCCCTTTCGGCTCACCCCTTGCACGCTTCGTGCGCCCCGACGGGGAGCTTAACCGAGAGCTCCAGTGGGACAGGGCGAGACGGAACCTCCAGGGCCCGCCTCAGAGGACCCCGACTGGCTGCTTGACAAGGGCGTTCAGCCCTGGAGGGTGAATGGACACTGCGTGGTGCAGAGTACGGTGCCCAATGACTCCCCGATTATTTATTGCCCGTCGTGCTGGCAGTATGCGACCACCCCGATGCAGCGAGGCCTGGTGGGTGTCTGCAAAGGGCCCAAGAAGCTCTCGGGGGGGTCAGCGTACACCGTCCGCAAGAGGCTGAAAGAAGGTTTTCATCCCGTTCTGCACCCTCTCGTGGCGCTCGGGCCTTCGGAGGCCCCGTCCGTGGAGACCAGGGGCCGTTTCTCCAGGCATTTTGGGGAGGCCCCTGGCGGGGCGGCCGTGGCTCCAAGAGCGTCGAGAGTCGTTCCGTTTTCGAAGCAAGCTGTGGCCCCGCGCCTAGGCTTGGATTTCGTGCTGCTCGCCTTTGGCTTCAGCTTCAGAGAGGAGGCTGAAGAGCTCGGTCGGCAGGCGCTCCTCGATCGAGATTCTGCCCAGGCCAGGGCGGCGAGGGCCGCGGTCCCAGAGGCTGATGAGTGAGTTTCTGGGGGGTGGGGGGCCCTGTCGGCTGGGCCCGCCCGAGGTGGGTCACAGCCTCGGGCGGGAACAAAAAGTTCTCGTCTGATGGGCGCCCCCACCCCAATTTTCCTTTCTCCCCCCCTGACCCCTCCCCCTCTATGGGCGGTGAACCTTCTCCTACTGCCCCTCCCCCTCTACCTCCCTCCCTCATCCTGCGATGTTGGGCCTCGCTTTGAGTCGGCCGCGCCCCACGCCATTCCTCCTCTCGCGGCCCCGATCCCTCCCCCTCTCTTCCCCCTCCGTCCATCTCGTGGTGCTCGAAGGAGGAGGAGCAGGGGGAGGAGGGGGAGGAGGACGGGAGGAGGAGGTGGAGGAGGGACAGTAGGGGATGAGGAATATGGAGGAAGGGGGAGGGGAGGAGGAGGGGGGAGCCAAGAGGGCAGGAGTCTCGGCCGCTGTTGTCGGCGTGAGCCCCGCTCAGGGGAGAAGCGAGCAGCTCCACAGGAGCGAGGCCGAGACGGTGTGCGCCGATGGTAAGTATGTTGTGATTGCCCTGCCGATCGCCGCAGGACGACGACGGCAGCGTCGCGCCTGCGACGACGAGGAGGAAAGTAGACAACGCTGGGGACGACGACGACGACAGTACAGAGACAGCGGATGGGAGGAGGTGAAAGGACGAGGGTGATAGAGCAGGAATACCTTGAATTGGAGCAGGGGGAGGAGGAGCTGAATTGCGTAGTAGACTCCGCAACCCTGCGGTTACAGCTCAAAGCGGGTCACGCATAAGGCGGAGGAACAGGAGCAGGAGAAGTATATCAACGGCTTACTGGCTTAACGCGCAACCTCTGGTCAACATTTGTTCCCAGAGACCCATCATGTTAGGCACCCTGGCAGGTTTTCCGAGCCGCGTTCGGCCGTGGTGACAAGACCTCCCAGGAACACGTCCAGACTTTCTGGGGACCACGGCGAGGTTCAGATACACAACCCATGGGAGGTAAAAGCAGCATCGGCGCTGGCAGATCCGTGATCTGAAGCAGGCATAGCCGTTTACTTTCGTCCGGCCTGTTTTGGCTTCATCTTGAGCTCAAGTTGGCCCAATCCGGATTTTTCAGAAGGCCTTAACCGTTCTTACGAAGACCTCCCAGATGTTGCCTCCCGAGTGTTCGAAGCCACGACGACGAGGAGCAGCAGGAAAGGTCTGGAGGGCGTTTTTTTTCAAGGGTCCGGCGAGCACCCCGATTACTGGGCCCGCCCGCCCCGGCCCCTCCCCCTGGATGACCTGACCTTGTCGCGTGTGCAGGTCCGAAGGGGGGGCGCAGTACAGCGTGCGCGCGGGCATGCGGGGGGCGGCCCACAGTGGGAAGACGGCCAGGTGATGGGCCCGCACCTCCCCGCCCCCTTGAGATCCGACACGCAGTCACCACAAACAGTCACAGTCACCACACGCGACCCTGGGCCCCATATTCCCGCGTCCCTTTTCGAGCCGCATCGGTGTGCGAGGGCCCCGGGGCCCGACATGGAGCGACAGCGCCCGTTCTGAGAAAATTGCAACGCCAGGATCTCAGGGCTCCGCCTCCCCCAAGGATGACCTGGGTTACCGCCGAATCCACAAAGCGATCTTCGGGGGGGGCCCCACCTGCACCACCCCGGCCACCAAGCCTCCTCCTCCTCCTCCTCCTCCTCTTCCTCCTCCTCCTCCTCCTCCTCCTCCTCCTCCTCTTCCTCGCTCCTCCTCCTCCTCCTCCTCCTCCTCCTCCTCCTCCTCCTATTCCTCCTCCTGCTCCTCCTCCTCCTTCCTCCTCCTTCTCCTCCTCCTCCTCCTCCTCCTCCTCCTCCTCCTATTCTTCCTCCTCCTGCTCCTGCTCCTGCTCCTGCTCCTCCGCGTGTGCATGCAGGCGAGCAAGCGCGCGTTGCACGTGACGTCGCCCGGCCGAGGGGGGCTTCTGCGAGGTGGTGCCGAGACGCCTTTGCTCGATCGCCGCAGTCGGCCGGGGTCGCAGTGGGGCGCTGCTCGGCCGAGGGCCCAGGGCGCAGGACGAGGAGGAGGAGGAGGAGGAGGAGGAGGAGAAGGAGGGGGAGGAGGAGGAGGAGGAGGAGGAGGAGGAGGAGGAGGAGGAGGAGGAGGAGGAGGAG
>CAUYUJ010011965.1:0-20146 GCA_963575745.1 Prorocentrum cordatum | reverse complement strand
GAGGAGGAGGAGGAGCAGGAGGAGGAGGCTGGAAAAGGAGAAGGAGGCCGAGAGGTAGCGATGGAGGAGGACAAGGGAGGAGGAGCAGTAGCGAGCCGGAGGGAGGCGGAGGATGACGACGAGGGGGATAATAAGGAACATGAGCAAGACGAGGATTCTGATCACTGCGAGAGAGACTGGCAGCAGGGGAAAAGAGAAGGGAGGATTCGGGGCAGAGGAGGATGCTTGGGAAGGAGGGGGATGGATGAGACGGAGGCGGGGTGAGGCGGACGAGGATGGGAAGGTGAACGATGCGAGGGGGATGAGGGGGGTTGGGTTGGATAACGAGGAGCAAGGAGAAGGCTAGCGATGAGGAGGATCAATAGGAGAACGATGAGGTGAAGGGATCTGAGGGATCTGATGAAACGCCTTGGTCTGCAAGGCCCGCTCCTAGGCACGCATCTCGGACCTGCGCCGAGAAGCGCAGTGCCAGGCCAATGCCCAGCGCAAGCGAGGGGGATCCAACGTGGCGACGAGACCACAAGACCCCGAAACGCCGCCCGATGGCGGTTTTTTCGAAGGGAATCCAGCGCAGCGACGGGCGACGCCAGAGACCCAGGAACACAAAGCACCTGCCGATGGAGGCGGCCGAGGGGAGCCCATCAAGGCGACGAGGGAAGGGACCCGCCGCTGCCCGATGGCAGCGCCAAAAACGAGCCGCGCCCCATGGCGACGAGGAGGGGCCCCACGACGGCCCAAGGCCAACAAAACGAGCCGCGTCCCGTGGCGACGGGAGGGACACAGCCACGGCCCAATGGCCAATTCGAGGGGATCCGACGCGGCGACGAGACGCACCGCCCTCAGGTCTTGGCCTTGACCCAATCCCGCATGGCTCCCAGCACGGGAGGCAGCACGTCCTCCCCGTTGGGCCCGAAGCGGTCCCTGGCCATGCGGATCAGGTCGGCATCCGACCACTCGATTTTGTCGCGAACCTTGTTCATGAAATCCTTGTTCTTGCTCTTGCTCTTGCCCCTGCCCTTGCCTTGGCGAGTCCCCGGGCGGCCTTGACCACCGCGTGTCCCGCCTTTCTCGACCAGGGGCACCTTGGGCGGGTTCGGGCCAGCAGCCTCATCTGCCATCGCCTCCTCGCCTGTGTCGCAGAACCCGTCGCCAAAAGAGCTGGCCAAGTCAATCGCTTCCGCTCGGCCTGCAGCGAGGTCGCCCCCGCTGTCCCTCGAGCGGGAGTCGGCCCACCACTCCCCGAGGCCGTCGAGGTAAACCGACTCCACCTCGTCAGCTTCTTGGGGGCCTCCAGCTCCTCCTGCGCGACCGTCTGGTGAGCCTGCTGGAACAACTCCGCGAGCTCCTCCTTCTGCTGCTTCTGAATGCGTCGAACTTGCGGTGGAGCAGCCCCCCCGCATTTGCGGCAGTGCGAGCGGCACCCGAAGTTCACCTCCTTGCACCCGCACTCCCACTTCTTGGCGTAGTTGTGGAGCGAATCCGCCAGCTCCTTGGACGGCCTCCACGCCTGGCGCTTCGGTGCCTTGGCCGCCGTCAGCAGCGCCAGCCCCTGCTGTGAGGGCCGCCGCGGCGCCTTCGGCATGGCCTCCGCCTTGATGGTCACCCTGGCTTCCGCCTGCTGCACCTCCGTGGAGTCCTCCACCTCCTTGCCGCTGTCCACACTTTCCTCCGGCGTGGGGCTGCCCTGCACAGACTTCCTGCTGCCTAGGATGTCCGCCACCGCTGGCCAGTCCACAGCCAAGTCCAAGTCCATCTTGACTTGGTGCGAGAGGGCCTCTTGATCCGCCTTCAGCTTCACCTGCCACGACAGATCCGAAATGACCTCCTTGTTGCTCTTCTGCATCTCCACGGCCTTGCGGTTCTCCATCCTCTGCTCGCAGGAGATGCCGACTGGCCAGTCCGTAGCCGCCCAGCTGTTGCTCTCCTGCGCCTCCAACTCCTCGTCCGACTGGAGCTCCGCTGGACTCGGGAACTCCTCGGGCGAGTACTTCATCTCGCACTTCATGCTGCCACAAGGGCTGGGCGCAGACGACGATGTCCACGTCCCTCTTGCCCAGCTGCGACTCGATGGCGCCCAGCAGCCTAGCGACCGCCGCTGCGCCCTCGCCGCGTGGCTGGAAAAGGAGGGCCGACGGGGGCGGAGGAAGGATGGAGGAACATAGAGAGTGGGGAGGAGGGTGGGGAGGAAGAGGAGGCACGATGGAAGGTGAAGGGGACCCAGGCGCTTTCCTGGCTCGCCCGCTGGTGGGTCCCTTTCGTTGTGCCGCTGCGGCGGTGCGTCCCAGGACCGCTCCAGCCACACTCCGAGCGCGCAGGCTCCTGGGGGGCCCCTCGTGGTCGCCCGAGTGGTCTGGTGCGTCCCAGGCTCGTGCCGAGCGCATGTGGAGCGTGCCCGCAGGAGGGATTGCGCGTCGCAGATCCAAGCAACGGTGGGCTCCGCGACCGTTCCAAGTGCATTCCGAGCCAGCAAGCTCGTGATTGTCTATCGTTGGATCGCCAAACGTGGTCGCAGGATCGTCGCAAACGCACGCCTGCTGCGGGAACCACAGAACACGGGACCTCCTTCTCGGCCCCCACAAAACAACGGGTCTTTTCGTCCGTGAGACTCGGGCCTCACAGAAACATACTTGGCCCTTTCGTCCGCGAGCCTCGGGGTCAGCAAACCACATGAGGACCCTTTTGTCCGTCACCCCAGGATCTGTGAAACGTGGTGGGGAGGAGCAACTTTGTAGGAAGCATCGGGGCCCACCAAACACATGGGTTCGGTTCGTCCATCAGACCAGGTGCCCACGACCCAACACGCTCAGAATGCCTTGGAACGACCTTGGAATTCACCACTCTGGCGACACAGTGATATGGGACCCACGGGCCAGCACGCTCTGAATGTCTGGGGGTGTGCTTCAAGAGACTGGCACGATCCCCTCCTGGCCCCCCTGGTCCTCCTCCTCCTCCTCCTCCTCCTCCTCCTCCTCTTCCTCTTCCTCCACCTCCACCTCCACCTCCTTCTTTCCCCTCCTTCCTCCTGCCTCCACTCTCCTCCTCTTCCTTCTCATACACCCTGGTAGGAATCCAAGCCAAGTGGGATCAGGGCACTTCGAATCTACTGCTGAGTTCGGTCAGGCCAGATGTAGCCCACCTAACCATCTACTTACAACCCCCTGTCCCGTTTGCACCCCTCGCGGTGACCGAAGTACGGCATACTCGCTTCATGACGACCCAGCGCTGGTTTCTGACACCGCGTGAATCGCCCAATCTTGAAGGATCGGCAACTTGTCGATATCGGCTGATTCTGGGCCACGGGCGGCGTTCACCTTGGATCGTCCGCGGCGGGATCGCCGCCGCGTCGATCTCACGTCCTCCCGCCCTCCCTCCTCGAGCCGTGTGACGCTGAGGGGCCCTCCCCCTCCCTCCTCCCATCGGTCCCTCCGTCCTCCCTCCTCCTCCCCCCACTTCCTCCCTCCTCCCTCCCTCCCTCGATCGAACGTGCAGTTGCCGGCCCCTCCCTCCTCGTCACTCCTCCCGGGCGCGGCTTTCGTCGCCGGTCACGCAGGCGTCTGGCTCGTCCGCGGCGCGCGCCAGGGAGGGAGGGGGGGCGGGCCTCTCTCAGTCGCGGTCGCGGTCCCACTTGCCCTTTCCCTGGGCGGCGGAGCCGTCGGCCGTGGGGGGGGACGGGGAGGCGGCGCGGGGGGTGCGCGGGCGGGGGGTCGGGGCGAAGGGGGCATTATTTGACGTTCGCCCTGCCATAGGAGGAGGGGGAGGCGGAGGAGGAGGAGGAGGAGGAGGATGGAGGAGGAGGAGGAGGAGGAGGTCGGAGGGAGGAGGATGGAGGCGGAGGAGGAGGAGGAGGAGGAGGAAGAGGAGGAGGAGGAGGAGGAGAAAAGGTGGAGGAGGAAGGAGGAGGAGGAGGTGGGGAGGAGGAGGAGGAGGAGGAGGGAGGGGGAGGCGGAGAGGTAGGGGAGGAGGAGGAGGAGGAGGAGGAGGGAGGAGGAGGGGAGGGGAGGGAGGAGGAGGAGGAGGAGGTGGTAGAGAGGAGGCGGTAGGAGGAGGAGGGAGGAGGAGTGAGGAGGCGGAGGAGGGATGGTGGAGGAGGTGGAGGAGGGAGGAGGAGGAGGAGGAGAGGACGGAGGAGTGCGCTCACCTCGGCTACTGGCTCTTGGGGTTGAGGCTCGCTTTGATCCTGATTCCCCTGCATTCTGGGCCTCGCCGCTACGACGGGGCCAAGAGGCCACCCAGAGGCTTCCTTAGGACGATCCAAGAGGACCTATGAAGATTTTACACCATCCTGTGGTGTTGGGTCCTCGTTTTGAAGAAACGGTCCCCGCGTCCTCCTGTCCTCTCCTGTCCTCTCCTGTCCTCTCCTCTCCTCTCCTCTCCTCCTCCTCCCCCTCCTCATCCCTCCTCCCCCTCTTCCCTGCGTTTCACCCACCCAGTACAGCGTTTCGTAGCCCCATAGGAGCTCCGCCGAAGGCCCCAGTGCTGCCGCCCGCATGCGTCACCCACACCCAATTCGGCACACCCCTCACACGTTTCGTGGCCCCATAGGAGCTCCGCCGAAGGCCCCAGTGCTGCCGCCCGCATGCGTCACGCAGACCCAATTCGGCACAACCCTCACACGCTTCGTGGCCCCATAGGGAGCTCCACCGAAGGCCCCAGTGCTGTCCGCCGGCATGCGTACCCCACACCAATTCGGCTACCCCTCACACGTTTCGTAGGCCCCTTAGGAGCTCGCCGAAGGCCACCAGTGCGCTGCGCCCGCGTGCGTCACGCGCACCCCAATCGGCACCACCCCTCATCTCGCTTCGTGGCCCATAGGGAGCTCCGCCGAAGGCCCCAGTGCTGCCGCCCGCGTGCGTCACGCGCACCCATTTCGGCACACCCCTCACACGTTTCGTGGCCCCATAGGGAGCTCCGCCAAAGGCCCCAGTGCTGCCGCCCGCATGCGTCACCCACACCCAATTCGGCACACCCATCATACTTGTCGTGGCCCCATAAGGAGCTCCGCCGAAGGCCCCAGTGCTGCCGCCCGCAACGTTTCGTGGCCCCATAGGAGCTCCGACGAATGGCCCCTAGTGCTGCCGCCCGCAGTTTTTGCGTCACGCACACCCAATTCTGCCACACCCCCTCGCCCACGCGATTTCCGTGGCCCTTAGGTAGCTCCGCCGAATTTTTTGGGCCCCAGTGCTGCCCGGCCCCGCATTGCGTCCCGCACACCCAATTCGGCATCACCTCACCCGCTTCGTGGCCCATAGGTGCTCCGCCGAGGCTCCAGTGCTGCCGCCCGCATGGTCACCCAACACCCAATTCGGCACACACTCACACGAATCGTCGGCCCCATAGGGAGCTCCGCCGAGGCCCCAGTGCTGCCGCCGTCATGCCGTCGCACGCACGCCAAGTCGCGGCCACCACCCCTACACGCTTCGTGGCCCATAGGGAGACTCCGCCGAAGGCCCCAGTGCTGCCGGACGCGTGTGTTTCACGCGCACCAATTCCGGCACACCCATCCCGTTTCGTGGCTCCATAGAAGCTCCCCGAAAGGGCACTGTGCTGCCGCCGCATTTTTGGTCAACGCACACCCAATTCGGCACACCCCTCACACGTTTCGTGATCCCATA
The DNA here is from genome assembly GCA_963575745.1 of Prorocentrum cordatum. Classification (NCBI taxonomy): domain Eukaryota; class Dinophyceae; order Prorocentrales; family Prorocentraceae; genus Prorocentrum; species Prorocentrum cordatum. The sequence goes on along the minus strand of CAUYUJ010011965.1, from coordinate 14,534 downwards.
GGGAGCCCCACCGAAGGCCCCAGTGCTGCCGCCCGCATGCGTCACGCGCACCCAATTCGGCACACCCCTCACACGTTTCGTGGCCCCATAGAAGCTCCGCCGAAGGCCCCAGTGCTGCCGCCCGCGTGCGTCACGCGCACCCAATTCGGCACACCCCTCACACGTTTCGTAGCCCCATAGGAGCTCCGCCGGAGGCCCCAGTGCTGCCGCTCGCATGCGTCACGCACACCGAAGTCTGCACACCCCTCAAACGTTTCGTGGCCCCATAGGGAGCTCCGCCGAAGGCCCCAGTGCTGCCGCCCGCACGCGTCAGCTGCGTCACCTTCACCCAAATCGGCACACCCCTCACTCGTCTCGTGGCCCCAAAAATAGGAGGGTGCTCGCCGAAGGGCTCCCGTGCTGCCGCCCGGCAATTGCGTCACGCACACCCAATTCGGCTGTCCTCACACGTTTCCTAACTCGTTTCGTGGCCTCCATTAGGGGTGCTCACGCCGAATGGCACAGTGCTGCCGCCGCATGCGTCACGCACACCCCAATTCGGCACACCCTCACGTCGTTTCGGGGCCCCATTAGGAGCCCCACCGATTTAGGGCCACAGTGCTGCCGCCCGCGTGGCGTCACGCACACCACAATCGGCACACCCCTCACACGTTTCGTGGCCCCATAGGGAGCTCCGCCGAAGGCCCCAGTGCTGCCTCCCGCATGCGTCACCCACACCCAATTCGGCACACCCCTCACACGTTTCGTGGCCCCATAGGGAGCCCCACCGAAGGCCCCAGTGCTGCCGCCCGCATGCGTCCCGCAAACCCAATTCGGCACACCCCTCACACGCTTCGTGGCCCCATAGGGAGCCCCACCGAAGGCCCCAGTGCTGCCGCCCGCATGCGTCCCGCACACCCAATTCGGCACACCCCTCACACGTTTCGTGGCCCCATACGGAGCCCCACCGAAGGCCCCAGTGCTGCCGCCCGCATGCGTCACGCACACCCAATTCGGCACACCCCTCACACGCTTCGTGGCCCCATAAGGGAGCCCCACCGAAGGCCCCAGTGCTGCCGCCCGCATGCGTCACGCACAACCAAATTCGGAACACCTCACACGTTTCGTGGCCCCTTGGGGAGCCCCGCCGTAGGAGCCCCACCGAAGGCCCCAGTGCTGCCGCCCGCATGCGCCCCGCACACCCAATTCGGCACACCCCTCACACGTTTCGTGGCCCCATAGGGATCCCCACCGAAGGCCCCAGTGCTGCCGCCCGCATGCGTCCCGCACACCCAATTCGGCACACCCCTCACACGTTTCGTGGCCCCATAGGGAGCCCCACCGAAGGCCCCAGTGCTGCCGCCCGCATGCGCCCCGCACGCCCAATTCGGCACACCCCTCACACGTTTCGTGGCCTCATAGGGAGCCTCACCGAAGGCCCCAGTGCTGCCGCCCGCATGCGTCCTGCACACCCAATTCGGCACACCCCTCACACGTTTCGTGGCCCATAGGGAGCCCCACCGAAGGCCCCAGTGCTGCCGCCCGCATGCGTCCCGCACGCGCAATTCGACACACCCCTCACACGTTTCGTGGCCCCATGGGGAGCCCCACCGAAGGCCACAGTGCTGCCGCCCGCATGCGCCCCGCACGCCCAATTCGGCACACCCCTCACACGTTTCGTGGCCCTATAGAGAGCCCCACCGAAGGCCCCAGTGCTGCCGCCCGCATTGCGTCAGCACTGCAGAATTCGGCACACACCCTCTCACTACGTTTCGTGGCCCCATGGGAGCAGCTCCACCTAAGGCCACAGTGGGCGGCGCTCACATTGCGTCCCCGCCCACACCAGTTACACCCCTCACGGTTTCGTGGCCCCATGGGAGCTCCGCCGAAGGCCCCAGTGCTGCCGCCCGCATGCGTCACCCACACCCATTTCGGCACACCCCTCAAACGTTTCGTGACCCCATGGGAGCTCCGCCGAAGGCCCCAGTGCTGCCGCCCGCATGCGTCACGCACGCCCAATTCGGCACACCCCTCACACGTTTCGTGGCCCCCTAGGGAGCTCCGCCGAAGGCCCCAGTGCTGCCGCCCGCATGCGTCACGCACACTCAATTCGGCACACCCCTCACGTTTCGTGGCCCCATGGGGAGCAGCTCCACCGAAGGCCCCAGTGGCGGCGCTCACATGCGTCCCCGCCACACATCCCAGTACACCCCTTACGCGTTTCGTGGACCCATAGGAAGCTCCACCGAAGGCCCCAGTGCTGCCGCCCGCATGCGTCACGCACACCAAATTCGGCACACCCCTCACACGTTTCGTGGCCCCATGGGGAGCAGCTCCACCGAAGGCCCCAGTGGCGGCGCTCACATGCGCATGCGTCCCGCACACCCATTTCGACATATCCCTGACAATTTTCGTGGCCCCATCATCCACCGGAGGCCCCAGTGGCGGCGCTCACATGCGTCACCCACACCCACCCAATTCGGCACACCCCTCACACGTTTCGTGGCCCCAAAGGGAGCTCCACCGAAGGCCCCAGCGGCCGCGCTCACATGCGTCCCCGCCACCCATCCCGGCACGCCCCTCACAACAACAGGTTTCGTGGCCCCATGGGGAGCTCCACCGAAGGCCCCAGTGCTGCCGCCCGCATGCGTCACCACCCGCAACCAATTCGGCACACCCCTCACACGTTTCGTGGCCCCATAGAGAGCTGCACCGAAGGCCCCAGCGGCGGCGCTCACATGCGTCCCCGCCACACATCCCAGTACACCCCTCACGCGCTTCGTGGCCCCATAAGGAGCTCCACCGAAGGCCCCAGTAGCGGCGCTTACATGCGTCTCCGCCACCCATCCCGGCACCCCCCCCGCAGCAGCATCATGTTTCGGGGACCCATAGGGGGCTCCACTGGAGGCCCCAGTGGCGGCCCTCACATGCGTTTCCGCCACCCATGTCGGCACGCCCCGCGCGTGTTTCATGTCCCCATAGGGAGCTTCGCCGAATGCCCCAGTGGCACCCATCTCGGCACACCCCTCACACGTTCCGTAGTCCTATGGGGAGTTCCATTGAAGAAGAAACCCGCAGCTGCGGTACTGACAACTGCATATGGTTGGGTTCTTCGCCAGGCAAACTTTTTGGCCTCCGAGGGGGGGAGCCCTAGTTGAGTGCTTCTCCCTTCCCCCCCCACTCGCTCCCGCTCTCCCCCCCCTCTCTCCCCTACCCCTCTCCCCCCTTCCTCTCCCCCCTCTCACCCCCCTCCCCTCCTCATTTTTTCCCAACCATCCTGTGGTGTTGGGTCCTCGTTTTGAAGAGACAGCGCCCCGCGTCCCACCTCCTCCTCCTCCTCTCTCCTCCCCCTCCTCCCTCCTCCCATCATCATCATCATCATCATCATCATCATCATCATCATCATCATCGTCGTCATCATCATCATCATCATCGTCATTGTCATCGTCGTCATCGTCATCGTCATCACCCACTTCGGCACACTCCTCACACGTTTCGCGGCCCCCTAGGGAGCTCCACCGAAGGCCCGAGGGCTGCCGCCCGCATGCGTCCCCTACACCCATTTCGGCACACCCCTCACACGTTTCGTGGCCCCATAGGGAGCTCCACCGAAGGCCCCATGGCTGCCGTCCGCACGCGTCCCGCACACCCATTTCGGCACACCCCTCACACGTTTCGTGGCCCCACAGGGAGCTCCACCGAAGGCCCCAGTGCTGCCGTCCGCATGCGTCCCGCACACCCATTTCGGCACACCCCTCACACGTTTCGTGGCCCCATAGGGAGCTCCACCGACGGCCCCATGGCTGCCGTCCGCATGCGTCCCGCACACCCATTTCGGCACACCCCTCACACGTTTCGTGGCCCCATAGGGAGCTCCACCGAAGGCCCCATGGCTGCCGTCCGCATGCGGCCCGCACACCCATTTCGGCACACCCCTCACACGTTTCGTGGCCCCACAGGGAGCTCCACCGAAGGCCCCATGGCTGCCGTCCGCATGCGTCCCGCACACCCATTTCGGCACACCCCTCACACGTTTTGTGGCCCCACAGGGAGCTCCACCGAAGGCCCCATGGCTGCCGTCCGCATGCGTCCCGCACACCCATTTCGGCACACCCCTCACACGTTTCGTGGCCCATAGGGAGCTCCACGAAGGCCCCATGGCTGCCGTTCCGGCAAATTGCGTACCCGCGCGCGCTCCCATTTTCGGCCACACCCCTCACACGCTTCGTGGGCACAGGGAGCTCCACCGATGGCACCAGTGTTGCTGCCGTCCAGTCGGCGTCCCGCACACCCATTTCGGCACACCCCTCACACGTTTCGTGGCCCCACAGGGAGCTCCACCGAAGGCCCCAGTGCTGCCGTCCGCATGCGTCCCGCATGCCCATTTCGGCACACCCCTCACACGTTTCGTGGCCCCACAGGGAGCTCCACCGAAGGCCCAATGGCTGCCGTCCGCATGCGGCCTCATCGCACCACCATTTCGAGAGAGTGGGTGCGGGTTCGTGGCCCCACAAGGTCGCTCACCGACCGGCCGCTGTTGTGCCGTCCGCTGATTTTGCGTGCGCGCTCGCGCGCTCCATTTCGGCACACCCCTCACACGTTTCGTGGCCCCACAGGGAGCTCCACCGAAGGCCCAATGGCTGCCGTCCGCATGCGTCCCGCACACCCATTTCGGCACACCCCTCACACGTTTCGTGGCCCCATAGGGAGCTCCACCGAAGGCCCCAGTGCTGCCGTCCGCATGCGTCCCGCACACCCATTTCGGCACACCCCTCACACGTTTCGTGGCCCCATAGGGAGCTCCACCGAAGGCCCCATGGCAGCCGTCCGCAAGCGTCCCGCACACCCATTTCGGCACACCCCTCACACGTTTCGTGGACCCATTTCGGGAGCTCCACCGAAGGCACATGGCTGCCGTCCGCATGCGTCCCGCACACCCATTTCGGCACACCCCTCACACGTTTCGTGGCCCCTAAGGGAGCTCCACCGAAGGCCCCATGGCTGCCGTCCGCATGCGTCCCGCACACCCATTTCGGCACACCCCTCACACGTTTCGTGGCCCCATAGGGAGCTCCACCGAAGGCCCCAGTGCTGCCGTCCGCATGCGTCCCGCACACCAATTTCGGCACACCCCTCACACGTTTCGTGGCCCCACAGGGAGCTCCACCGAAGGCCCCAGTGCTGCCGTCCGCATGCGTCCCGCACACCAGGTGTGTGGCGTGCCGACATGGGCGTCGCGGCGCGCGGGCGCTGCCGTCGGGGTTCCCAGGGCAGCCCCCTGCAGAGGCGACGCTCAGAGTCACGAGTACCGAGAGTCACGCAGACCCAAACTGTTCACAGTCGTATACATACATTTACACTGGGCGTATCCATGCACGCATTCATGCGAATAGAATCAATCGCGCGCAGATTCATTCATAATCAGACTCGCTCGCGATCCGACTCGCACGCGCTCAAGCTTTCATATTCGGACCTATCGTATTCGTTCGTGTTGTGTACACTGCCACGCATTTCGGCACACCCCTCATACGGCTCGTGGCCCCATAGGGAGCGCCACCGAAGAAGATATTCACAATTGCGGTACTCTCAACTGCATATGGTTGGGTCCTTCGCCAGGCTAATTTGACCCAGGGGGCCCATGATCGCGCCAGGAAGGCTCCCAAGACCCTCCAAAGAACACCAAGAGGACCCCAATACCTTCAAACCAGCCCGAAGAGGGCCCCGAGATAGTCCAACGAATCCTCCTTCTCCTCATCTCCCTCTCCTCCTCCTCCTCCTCCTCCTGCTCCTCCTCCTCCTCCTCCTCCTCCTCCTCCTTCCTCTCCTTTTTCCTCCTCCTCCTCCTCCTCCTCCTCCCGGTCATATTGTTATTCCTGCTCTTCCTTGGTCTCCTCCTCCTCCTCCTCCTACTCCACTCCTCCTTCAGCATCCTCATACAAACGAGGCAGCTCTCGTGGGCATCGGTTATGGATGGGGTGGTGGAGATACTCGACGCGTCAAGAATCTTTCCTGCTCCTGCTCCTGCTCCCCTTCTTATTTGGCCAGACATACATCATGCCGGTGGGCGAGCACTGGCACCAAATGAGACGCAAGAGCAGCAATCGTACAAGAAAAGAGGGGAGGCGCATGCGCACTGGGAGAAAAGCACAAGAGCCTATGCGGGCGGGAGCAATGGAGCTACTTGTTCCTCCTTCCCCCTCTCTCCCTCGTCCCCCCTCCTCCCATCATCCTCCTATCCACCTCCTCCCCCTCCTCCTTCTGGCCCTCTTCACCTTCTTCCTCCACCTCCCCCCCGGATCGCCCCTCTCCCCGCCCGCCCCTTCCCCCCCTCGCCCCCCCCAAACCCCCCCCCTCTTCCTCCTCCTCTCCCTCCTCCTCCTCCTCGCCTCCTCCCGCCCCCCATCCCCTCCGGCAGCGAGGGCGCCTTGCCCTTGCCCTTGCCCTTGTCGTCGCCGCCGCCGTCCCCGCCGCCGAGGGCGGGGCGCGAGGGTCGCATCTTGGTGAGCGTCGAAGGCTGCACCTCTGGCAGGGCGACGGCCGGGGCAAGAAGACTGCTGGAGGGAGGGAGGGAGGAGGCAGCACGGTGTGGGCGGGAAGGGGGGGACGAGGAAGGAGGGCGACTCATATGAGGATGAGGAGGTGGGGGGGGGGCGCGAGGGGAGGACGACGAGACGAAGGAGGGGGGATGAGGGGAGAACGAGAGCAGGTGGAGAGAGGAGGATGAAAGAGGGATGATGATGAGGAGGAGGAGGAAGACAGAGGGAGAGACGGAGGCGGTGGAGGAGAAGGATGAGGAGGAGGGCCAGTGTAAACCTACAACTCATCAGCGATGTTGGAATACACCCTCCCTCCAAGCTCCCTCTTCATAAGCCCCTACAAGGGTTCATTTGCACTCAGGGAATTGTCTCGTGGGGGACAAGCGTATACCAATCTGAAGCGTGCCCAAACAAACACCATTCTCAGAACTTCGACGCCACGAGTTGACCTGATTTTGAAGTCTTGGCGATCCTGAACTGTGCCAGAACACCACGCCTGGGAATTCAACACCACGCCTGGGAATTCAACTCTTACGCCCTGACAGCCATGAACCGGTTCAACACACCATTTCCGGTACGTCAACCATGGAGATTCGAGGAACTTCTGCGGAGGTGTAGGACGAATGTGCGCGGCGCTGCGGCGAGAACCACATCTTGAAAGGGAGCCGCCCTCGATCCGTGGAGCTCTTGCACACGGCAAGTCACATTACAAAAACCAAACGCCATCCACCTGGCAAACTGTTGCCAATTTGAAGTTTCAGGGTCACCAATGTTCAGAAAGTCTCAAGCGAAACGCCCGGCCCGCCCCTTCGACCGGCCTCGGGGTGCGACAGGGAGGAGTTATTCACAAGGAGAAGGAGAGAGGGAGAGAAGGAGGAGGAGGAGGAGGTGGAGGAGGAGGAGGAGGAGGAGGAGGGAGGACGATGATGAGGGACAGTAAGAAATGACTGGGGAGGAGGAGGAGGAGGAGAAAGAGAAGAAGGAGGAGGTGGGGGAGGAGGAGGAGGAGGAGGAGGAGGAGGAGGAGGAGGAGGAGGAGGAGGAGGAGGAGGAGGAGGAGGAGGAGCGAAAGTGCCTTAAGGGCCTTTAGGGCGCATTTTCCCCCTCGGGCCGCCGATGCGCGCCCGCGCAGCATCTCGCGGACCTCTGGAAGATCCGCTGAGATCCGTCTGGCAGCTCCGGCGCTCGTTGATGTAGACGTGGCACGGTGAAGGCTACCGCAAGCCGTCGGACGGTGTCCACAAGCTGGTCGTCAGGGGTCGCGTGCTGCTCCTCGGAGCCCTGGGCCCAAGAAGACAAGCGGCGAGCACAACAACTCCCGTGGGCGGCGCTCGAGCCAACGCATGATGGCGCACTGCGCGCCATGCTCGACGCAGTCACCCGCGCCCTCGCGCCCCCAGCAGCGCGCCCGACGTGGAGCTGGCCGGCGCCCCGTGCGTCCAGGACGACGTCGTCCATGCGCCGCCTGGCGTCTCCTCAACGGCCCGCCGTCAGGGCGGCCGCGCGCTGCGTAGCACTCTGGCCAGGCGCGCCGACCTCACGCCGAGGTCGCGCGAGACAGGACGCCCCCGCGCGCGCAGGCGCCGCTGGATGAACTTGGGCCGTCGTGTCGGGGAAGGCTGCGGCGTGGAAGGCGTCTCGCACGTCCCGCTGCGGACGTGGCCGTGGCGGCACTGCCCACCGCGCCCGCCGCGCCCACCGCGCCTCGGGCCGGGCGAAAGGGGGGGGATAGCAAAGGGGGGCTTGAAAATCAGCTCACGTCGCTGATGTTGGCGCCGGGAGGCGCCCATGCATCGAGAAATGGGCCCGGCGGCGGGGCCGAAACCGGCTGCTTGCAGCAGATGTCGTACCCCCCCCCTTTCCCTATCCCCCCCTTTCGTTCGGCCCGAACGTCCAGACAAGCCTCGGGGAAACCTGCCATGGGCCTGGGGCGGGTGAGAAGTCCGTCGCTCTTCCCCTCCCTGCCGCCGCGCCCGCCCTGTCGACCGCGCGCGGCCTGCGACCGCGTGGCTGCCGCGGCTTGCTTGGTGTCATGGTCGGACATGTGGCTGGCTGCTGGGCCTGGCGTCATGGCGCACCCCCTGCGCGACTGCACGGCAGCGCTGTGCAGTCGTCTCGGGCTCTCCCCACGAGCTCGGGATCCACGCCTTGGCGATGGCGCTCACGAACGGGAGGCTCTCCTCGCTCCTGCGACCCACCTCGTCGTGGGTCTCCTTCGAACGCGGCAGCGCTGCCTCCTGGGACCTCTCTACGATGTCGATAGGCCCATACAGGGGATTGAGGTCGGCACTGGCTGCCGCATCGCCCCCCCGCAGCCCGAGGAGCTCCCCTGGCGCGAACGGGCTCGGCGGCACGAGGAGGCCCTGGCTAGCCGGGGCTCGCCCCAGGGATCTCGCCAAAGAGTCGGGGAGGCGCGCGCCGTGTCACCTGCAGCCGCGAAGAGCCTCTCCGCCGGCTTCTCCTTCTCATGGGATGCCGCGGCAATCCAGCGGCGCGCAATCGCGCTCCTCTGGGCCGCTCAGGTCGAAGTTGAAAGCAATTATGATGACGAGCTCGCCTCGGCCACTAGCTGGCTTGATCGTAAGTCGAATCACGCTTCCAATGGCCAACACCTCGTATGTAAGTAAGACGGGCTGCGAGATAACATCGCCATGATGTCCCGGCAGTGTAGCCGATAACGCCTGCATGTGTCCGTGTGTGGAAGCTCCACGGGTATCTCTGCCCAGGTTCGGGCGTCAGTGGATGGGGATGGGAATGGCGACGCCGCCCTTTCCAAGCTCGTCGAAAGAGGACATGTAGATCCGATGCCGGTAGTGGTTGAGCTGTAACCATGACTGGAGGTACGCTTCAGAGCCATGGACTTCCTGCACCAGAAAGACATGGCCTTGCGCGAAGGGCGCTCGCAGCCAGCCGAGTTTCCTGTTACGCGCGGAGCGCTTGTGGCAGAGAAGGCCCCTTGCTTTCCACACTACCATTTGGAGACCGCGGACGTCTGGCAACCCGCGCCAGGGACGCCACATGTTAGGAGCAAGGCCGTGAGGTGCTGGCCTCCGCGTCGGTGTCGAGCTTGAAAATCCCTTCCACCACCATGCGCGCGATGCCGAGCCTGGTGACGGCGTCGGTGTTCCACCAAGTGGGTGCCTCCTGCGGACCCTTAGCCTCCAGCCTGGCCGCAGTGCGCCGCTGTGGGCGACCCGCCGACCCTGCGCTTTGTGTGCTTTCCACTCTTTGTCGCTGTGGAGGCGCGTGAAAATTATCTGCATGATTTTTGTGAGGTATTCCTGACAGGTTCGCTTGGGACTCCGGTCGGTGAAGACGAAGATCGGGGTGACGCCAGCCACCAGGGATTGGGCAGACCGTTGGCACCACTGGCCGACGCCAGTCTGCATCGCCTGTGCCTCGGCGGTCGCACGTGGATCTGCGACCTCCTTTCGGCATCCACCACAGGTTATGTCGGGCGTGTCCCCCTACAGGGGGATTTTGGGCGAAACAGAAAAACAAAATCTTCAAACATGCTCAAAGGTATTAGGAAAAAACGTCTCCCGACTATATTTCAACTATTTTTGAATATTCCTCCTGTAGAGGGACAAACCCTACATAAACCAAAGGAGATATGACAGAGCCGTTTTGCGTTGGGAGAGGGTTCCAGATGGATTTTCACCCTGGAACGGTTCCGGGGTGAAAATCCATCTGGGACCTCCCGACGCTGCGCGGGAGGGCCCAGCCGCGAAAAACAAGCTCCCCAATAAGAGATTCCATTTGGAAAATTGCAATTTTGGGAGCTCGGGTACACTTCCCCCCATCCCCGAGATGCGCCCGCAAGGCTCCCGAGAGCGCCCAGATGGAAAATCACCCGTTTCAGGTTCCAATTTTCACCCCGGAACCGTTCCAGGGTGATTCTGGAACCTGAAACGGGTCGATGCCCTGAGGGGGGGCATGAATTCGATCCGCTGTTGCACCAGACTGCCGCAAACAGATGCCCTGCACATGCTCCACCTGTCGGCAACTACCGGGAGCTGCCTGCGGCTGGGGGGCATCTGTTTTGGGCGCTTCGGTGCAAAAGCCGATCGAACTCATTCTTCACCCCAGGGCACACCTCCCCGTTGCGGGATCCCGATCCTTGCCACCCAACGCTTGCACGGTGAACTGGCGCGTGGGGGTGCGGGGCTCAAGCCGCACCTGCTCCTTCGAGACTCCCGCCGCCGTGAGCCAATAGTGCATGGGTTCTCCAACACCTTCTGCGGAGACGCGGACTAGGGTTAGGTCGGGCGTGTCCCCCTACAGGCGGATTTGGGAGGAAAAATAAAACATACCGAAACCATATTATAACAAAGTTCAAACAAAAAACATCCCCAGACTATTTTTTACTATTTTGAATATTCTTCCTCTGGACTGAAGACTAGGAAGATGGAAGGGTGGGGCGGGCGGTCCCGCGTCGCAAGCTCGGCGATATACGATGGGGGGCGTCCATCCTCGATAGGGTGTGCTCACACAACCCTCTGGGCTCTGGGGGTGTATCCCCGAGCTTCCCCCCTTTTCTGAGCATGGGGCCGTCTGGGAGGCCTCTCGGGCCGTCTTGGGCCGTCGGAAGGCCGAGAGGAAGCAAGTGACCAAATCCTTCTTCGAACACCCTCGGAACATCAATAATCTTGGTCCCTTCGGGCCTTCCAGGAGGACTCTTGGATGCCTCTTGGGCCGTCTTCGAGGCCGAAGAGGATACCCAGACCCCCGAATCCTGACTTTTTCATCCGGACCCTTTCCCTGGGTTCCGTGTTTCATCCATGGTCGTTTTTTGACGGCCCCGAGGCCCGGTGAGGGCCCCTGGAGGTCGAACATGTAGCGAAAGACCTCCCGTCGGGATTCTTTCGCAACGCGATGGGGCGAGAAATCGCCTGCGCCTGCCGGGCCCCGCCACCTCTGGAGCGGAGGGGACGGGCCAAGAATCAGGTCGGGCGTGTCCCCCTGCAGGCGGATTTTGGAGGAACAATTATAAATACTCTAAAAGAATCAAAACGCTCAAGAATAGTGAAAACATCGTCCCCTGACTATTTTGAAAGGGGCCCTGGGACACACAAATAAATAGACACAAATAACAGAATTCCTCATATTTTCCAATATTTTCTGGGTTATTGTCTCCCCCCCCACTTCCCATGTTCTCCTATATTTTCGGGGGAACCAACGATTAATTGTGTCTGACTTCTTTTGAAGATTCCTCCTATAGAGGGACAGGCACGACTTCAGCCAAGGGGCGGCTAGAAGGCCCACCGAGCCCTCCCGAGGCCGGCAGGGCGTCGTCCCGGCACGCCCTCTCCCAGGCGCTCGACCGCTCCCGCGCGGCGGCGCCTGGCGACGACGGCGACACCAGCGGCGACGACGCCCCCAAACATGATCGCGTCGTGAAAAAATCAGGACGGGCGTTTTTTTGTGTTTTGTTCCCCATATCCTAAGGATTGGGGTTCTTGTTATTACTCTGACGCCTCCCACTCCTCCTCCTTCCTCCCGCCTCCCGCCTCCCTCCTCCCACTGATAATCACCAGATAAGATAAGACAAGATAAGATACTACAAGATAAGATAAGATAGCACAATATATGATAAGGTAAGATAAGATATATGACAAGGTAGGATAATAGATAAGATAAGACAGCCTATGGAGTAATAAGATAAGACAAGATATGATGAGATAAGATGAGTTGATATAAGATAAGCTAAGGCAAGATAAGAGATTTCAAGATAAGATAAGATAGAGGGTAATAAAGGTAAGATCAGATAGGACTCGATAAGATAAGATGAGACTCACCCTCACTCAGACTCACTCACAGTCACATTCACTCACACTCCCACTCTCTCATGATCACAAAACGCTGCCAGGGGCATCATTTGGGAGCCCCAAGGGGGAGCCACCCTGGCTGATCTCACGAGCCCGTTCGCGCCGATGTTGGTGGGACGTCTCAGCTAGAATTGCCGTTTGGCGCCCCCAACATGTATCTCTTGAGAGCCTCATGGTCGCAATACGCTGCCAGGGGCATCACTTGGGAGCCCCAAGGGGGAGCCACCCTGGCTGATCTCACGAGCCCGTTCGCGCCGATTTTGGTGGGACGCCTCAGCTAGAATTGCCGTTTGGCCTCCCCAACATGTATCTCTAGAGAGCCTCATGGTCACAAAACGCTGCCAGGGGCATCATTTGGGAGCCCCAAGGGGGAGCCACCCTGGCTGATCTCACGAGCCTGTTCGCGCCGATTTTGGTGGGACGCCTCAGCTAGAATTGCCGTTTGGCGTCCCCAACATGTATCTCTTGAGAGCCTCATGGTCGCAAAACGCTGCCAGGGGCATCATTTGGGAGCCCCAAGGGGGAGCCACCCTGGCTGATCTCACGAGCCCGTTCGCGCCGATTTTGGTGGGACGCCTCAGCTAGAATTGCCGTTTGGCATCCCCAACATGTATCTCTTGAGAGCCTCATGGTCACAAAACGCTGCCAGGGGCATCATTTGGGAGCCCCAAGGGGGAGCCACCCTGGCTGATCTCACGAGCCCGTTCGGCACGAGCCGTTCGCGCCGATTTTGGTGGGACGCCGCAGTGAATTGGCCGTTGGGCGTCCCCAAACAAGTATCTTGAGGCCTCATGGTCACAAAACGCTGCAGGGGGCATCATCATTTGGTGAGCACCAGGGGGGGTTTACCACCTGGGACGCTTGAAGTAGTCACCAATACGCTGCCTGGGCAGCTTTTTTGGCTTCCCAAAAGAGGAGTCGACCCGGGCCTCCTAGTCGCCAGACACTGCTAGGGGCACCATTGGGATTCAGACTCGCACCCAGACTCACTCATACACAAGCTCACTCACATTCAGATTCATTTCTTCAGAGTCAGGCACATACAGACGTACCCATACTCAGACTCACCCACACTCAGGCTCACCTAACCCAGACTCCATCAGAAGCCAGTAGCGAAGAGAGCAGAGAGGAGAGAGAGAGAGAGAAAGAGAGAGAGAGAGAGAGAGAGAGAGAGAGAGAGAGAGAGAGAGAGAGAGAGAGAGAGAGACAACGAGAGCGAGAGAGATAGAGAGAGACAGGGAGAGAGAGAGAGAGAGAGAGAGAGAAAACAAACAAAATAAGAGAAAGAGAAAGAGACAGAGAAAGGAAGAGGAAGAGGCCGGACAAGTAGGCGGACCAGGGTCCGTCCGCGAGGCGCACTGCGGTGCGACAACCCGCCAAACACTATTTGCGGCGGTGCAGCCTTGAGATACGAGGGCGGGCAACAAACCCCCTCCCCCGGCGCAATGCGACTGACGCTACAGACGGCGGACAGACAGTGAAGATCTCACGAGTCAAACCGCGTGACGAAGAAGGCCCCAACAAGAAAGGCGACGTGCTGACACGTGGCTAGGCGGCTTGGCAGACCGCCAGTTGGGCGCTTGGCCGCAACGCGGCGCGCGGGGACGGGGCACCCCCCGCCCCCGCGCCCTGACACCGTGGACGCGGGGCCACGCGTGCACACGGGCAGGCAGAATGGCGGAGTTTAGCGCGGGGCTCCAGGCGGAGCGCCGCGGAGCGATGACAGCATAGCATGGAGGGTGAGTGGCGGCGCAGCACCATCGGGCGAGGGTGTAAGCAGCTCGGCGAAAGCACGCCCGGCGCGGTGGAGGCGCTGGAGCAGAGGGCCTTGACGGGCTTGAGCAGCGGCAAGGTCGGCGGCGAGAGCAGCGCACCTCTGCTGAAGAGCGGCCATAGACTGGGGCAGCTCGGCTTCGCGGTCGGTGAGGGGCGGCTGCTCTGTGCCTGCGGCCGCGGGCCTCGTGGCGGGGACGAGGTCATCGGTGCGCCTGGCCAGGTGGTGGACCAGCGCGGTGCGGCGATCCGTGTGCTGGCGGCCGTCGCCCTTGAGAGGCGACTGGAGGGTACCACGCGGTCCCAGGGCTGGAGCCGCTAGGGCACGCCCCGTGAGGACGGAGGAGCCGCAGCCTCGCACCCAGCAACAGTAAAAGCGTGGACGGGGTGCGACGGCCTGACTGGCTCAGTGCCCTGC
>CAUYUJ010011964.1:7500-17500 GCA_963575745.1 Prorocentrum cordatum | reverse complement strand
TCCCGTTCCTTCCACCCCACATCCTGCTGCTTATGCTCGGTATCGTCCTCCTCCTTCATCATCAGTTTTCTCCTGCGCATTCCGCCGCCCATCCGCCACCTCCTGAAAATATGACAGGCACCGTCTTCCCTGGAGAAGAACACTACCTGATCCATGTACAAGTACTACCGACCAAACATGCAAACCGTCCGAAGCGCATCGGACAAACGAACACCCTCACCCACTCGCACGGCTATGTTCACCCCCTTTTTCCGCCAATGCTGGTCGAGTGGGGCGGCGGGTGAAGAGATCATATAGAACGACCTGGGGCAGTGAAGCTGTAAGACGCACTGCGGCAAATCTAGGTATGCAAACTGAAAGTGCACACGTGGCGCAAGCGAAAGGCGACTATGGCTTGGGCGCTAACGTGCAAGGGCCTCCTAACACGCGGAAAACTATTTGACGTGTCGCAACCCACCCGGTTTTACAAAGTGATCACATTTCCTGTGGTGGGGGTTGACGAGCACGTGAATCCCAACTATCATCAGCTCAAGCCTACCGGGCAAAGCACAAGCAACGGTAACTCGAACACTGGTTAGGCTAACACTACGTAGTAGGTGCCAGCTCGTGTCTTCCACGAACGATCTGCCGATGGGAACCTCGCACGCGCACTGCCATGCCATCCCTGTTCACAGATTTGGCCAGAGTGTCTGCAAGGTTCTCATGTGTTCCTACTTTGGCCATTTTGACCTCCCCTCGTTTCACGTTCTCTTGCAGCCAAAGCTGGCAGACCTCGATGAGCCCGACTAGTCCTAGTCCCCGCCAGCTCGCGATGGCAATTGCCGCACTGGCACCGCCCTTGAGCACGACGCCACAATCAACGTTGAAATAGTTTGAAAACTGCTGGTAGTCCTGACGCTACTGATCTACCTCTCGCCAGTCCAGAATGATCCGCGTCTCCAGAATATAGCGCCACTCTGCTCTGAGTCGAATTCCACGACTGCATCACATGCGACCCCCGATTAACTACCCCACCACTCGTTGATTCACGCGTCCTCTTACATCCGGCGCAATCAGCGTCGGTCAACACCGTTCTCCTGACGGCGCCCCTGGTACAAGCACTGATATCCACACCTGTCGCGATTATTGAGGCACTCGCCGAGCTTCACGAGGCACCCCTAAGCCCTCGGGCCCGCGCTGTCATGGAGCGCGCAAGCTCCTTAACTGAAGACCGCATCTCTCGGCGGCATTGTGCCAAATAGTTGGTTCGAGTCACGAATAATGGGCTCGGCGTGTCTGAACTTCGCGTTTTGGCGGGGGGGCCTAATCCTCTCTTGCGGAAAAAAGCTACTTCCCACCTGGTACGTCACAGATCACATCGAAGAGGCTCATCCCCTAATTCTCTGACAAATACCTCGGCGTGCCTTTGATCCGCCGAATGCACTAATCAGTCCCTGTTCCAATCACAATTCGGCTGAAAAACGCGATTGACATCAAAGATGTTGGCCCTGGCCCGAGTCTGCCCCGAATTTCAACTTTCAAATTATTATCTCTGCTCCGTCGAAACAATCAAGACCCATGTCGTTAACCAACGAAGTAAACTGTCTCTAAGAAGTGTTAATCAGATTCGCCGTGGCATTCGTTTCAAACACATGGCGATGCGTTCCCGTCGCCAAAGCCAATGCCAAGTCAGAATCAATCGTCTCCCACGCGCGCCCAGTGCGCAATCTTCTTCGGGCATCCTGATGAAGACGTTCATATCGGCCTCGGCATGGAAGCATGCCCGCTCGCCATCTATAGACCCCAGCTCGAGCCCCCCCCCGCGCCCCCCTCGGCCACGCCCACTTCCCCTGGCAACTGCCGTCGAGGAAACAGTTTCTGAGCCCCCAATGGAGGGCTGGTTTCGAGTTTGTTATTTTCTTTGGAATTGTACGCGACTCGGCCGCGAGCGCGGATCTGCGCGCAAGATTGACCTCGTCGCCCTTGTCGGTATCAACCCACCTCGCATCCACGGGGACTTTGCCGGCTACTGCCCGACATTCTTCCGACCTCACGCTACCCAAATCGCCCCATCTCCTCCCCCGAGCTCCTCGCGCAAGTTCCGGGTCGAGCCCGCCCCCCGACGCGTCGCCCGAAGCGCGCGCTCGGCCATCTTCGCGACGAACAACGCATGCGCGACCTCTGGCAACGGGCCGCGCCTCACCAATTTCCCCCGCATGCCTCGCACACCCCTGGAGTTTTCAGACGCCCCCGGCGTCGGCAAACTCCGGATCCATTGGTGAGGTTGGGTGTCTCGGGCGACGCGGCAGGTGCAGCCAGTGGCTGGGTTGCGTTCTCCTCCTCTAAGTTCTCTCCTGCGCGCTGCCCCACCAACCCCCCTATCCTCGAGTACCTGGCGGGCGCCCAAGTCTCATGTAGCCCCGCGCAAGCGCGCGCTCCATTTTGGCCCTGGACCCCTGATAGCACGAGACGCGACGCGCCATCATGCTTTCTGCACACGGGCACATTTCCACACTGATTCGGCCCGCGCCCGATTTCATCTATTTCCATGACACCGCATGATTACATCCTGATGATCCCGCAATCACAGGACTTGAATGGGCGCCCTGATCCGTCATCCGCCGTCATCTGCCCAACTAGGCCATTAAGTGTAGCCCGGCAGCATCGGCGCAGACACATCTCTGATCTCCCCCTTCTCCCTGAGATAGCTCGATACGCCGGCACTGGCATTGAAATTTCGCGCCGGGGGCTCTCCCGACGCAATGGCCGTTGATCATGAACCGCGTGAGTTCCGCCATGGACCACCTCTTCCCCTGCAAACACCTGCTTCACGTCATCACGGCAGCGGCCGTCATCGCACGCCTGCATTCCATCGCGCGTTAAAAGTTGCTGCAGTGGCGACGCTGTCCAATTCGGGGCCCCCAAAGGGTGTTCGAAACAGAAACACTGCAATTTCGCTGACCCCCTTAAAGTCCCAGTGCAAGCACGAAGCGTTCAACCCCAGGATTCAGCCACGTCTCTCATTTGTTCCAGCCCAAGCCTTTTCGAACTGATGGCCTGCAGTCTGCTGAGGGCCGCACACATTGAACTCACAATTAACAGATAGGCTGCTTTACTCTTGCTTATCATCTTTGCTGTTAGACGCATCGCCCCGCATTTTAAATCCCATGTGTTTCCGCACTCATCACAAGTAATAAGATCCATGGATCACCCCAATTCGAATTCCATTGTTCCACCACGCCAGTAACTCGGAATGGCGAGTATGCCTCAATCACGCGAGCCTGCGCGACATGCTGATCCTTGCTGCATCGCCTCGCTGCCCCCGTGAGTTCATCCACCTGTTGAGCGGCGCCCAAGTCGGCACCGGGCAACCACTCCACCGCGGACCACATGCGCACCACAGCCCATGATGCTAACCATTTGCGTACCTGGCCAGTGTTCACGTTGCCCCTCTCTTCACTCTCACCCTCGGGTCTAGTCCCGTCCACGTTCTGGTCGCAGGCCCCCTCGCTTCTTCCGACTTCTGGGCGCCCTCGCTGCATCTAGTCGCCCTCATCATTTTCCCGTCAGACTTCTCCGGCCCTCTCCTCGCCTCGAAACTCCGCGGCCGTCTGCATTTGTCTCGCAGACGCCGACCTCGGTTAAACAATGCGGCTGGGCACTCATCACCACCCCTGCCGCAGACAGCCTGGAACTCAGCCCATCCCGTCCAAGGGCCGCGGGATTCCTTGTCACCGTGATCCATCCACTTGCCAGTCACGCCCTCATGTCGCCCGTTCATTGACGAATTACATGCGCTCGCATCGCATTACTCTGACTCCTAGGAATGTGCCCCCTATGTGTTTTGGCGCCACATCTTCGCGCCGGTTTTACGGCGTCGCCCGATTGCCGACCCGTTGTCGAATGCCCAGTTGCCCCAGGTTCCTCTACTTTGGCATATTGGCCAGCGCTATCAGGTTCCACCCATACTTGAGCCGACGCAAACTTCTCGCGGACGTTCGGATCGCCTTGTCTTCTCAGTCGCTCGATAACTCATCCGCGGCAATCATGGTTGCGCGGTTCACGCGCGGCGCACCCCCGGCGATAGCATTCCAGCCGTAACACCCCGGCGCACGTCTCATAACCGCGCACTCCGATTTCCCCACTGCGACCCCTCGCGCCACTAACGGCCTCTCGTCAACAGCCCGACCGCTACTGGGCGCCGCCATCAGCGAGTCACCTATGGCTCCAACATCGACCCCTAACGCGCTGGGATCCGGTTGCCAGGGTGACCCTCTCACGTTAGGACCCCCCCCGGCCCCATCTTTCCCCCCCGCGACCTCTGCGCGGGGATTTGACGACGCCGCCCCCGGCGCCGATGATAAACCCCCGGCTGGCCCCACGCCCCCCCCCGAAATATCCCCCCCCATCTGGCCCCCAGGCGGCCGCCGCCCTTCCTAGGGGAGTCTCCAAGCGCATTCTCCACATCCGGGTAAAACTTTGCTGATTTTGCGTCATTGGAACTGATTCGCGGGCCGCCTGCCCGTCGGCGCCCATCGGGCGCTCGTCGACGAGAGAAGATGCGCAAGCGACCGAACAAAGATATGAACGGGATGCTCTTCTCCGAATTCCACCTTGCACCTGTTGTCAACAGCGCTCATTTGCGTTTGATCATGACCCCTTACTGTTCTCATGGCCCGCTCTCCCGTACCTGCTTAACCGTTCGCAGGGGGTCACCGACCGGGTTAACCTCCACTCCAAAAACTAAACCGCGCAATGCCAAACCGGCCTCCTCGAGCGCCGCACTGGGCGACCCGCTGTCGCTTTTACAAATGTCTCTCTCGTCACCAGGGGCCACAATCATAGCGCGGACTACCCTGATTGAGCGGGAGAGCCACTCCCTCGAATAAAACGCGGCCCCAAATTGACGCGGCATCCCGGCATCGCACGACCACAAACGATGCCCTTGCCCCCCCCTCTTTCCCATCTCCGCCCCTGCCGCTTAATCACGCGCAATCCAGCGAGGTCGCTGCGACGCGATGACTGCGCGGTTCCAGCCTCCGCCCGCGCGCTCTTCTCTCGCCTTCTCTCTAACGCGGCGAGGGCGCCAGCTTCGGCATGGCGGGCGAGTTTCGTCGCGCGCGCGATCCCAGGGTATATCGGCTTCGATCCCCATAGACAAATCCTCGACATCACTTAAGCCGCTACCCCGATCCCCATCTTCTTCATCGCCCTCTGAACTGCTCAGCTGGACTCAACTGAGCAGGTCCGCCATGTCAGTTCCTCTGCCATCGCCACTGTCCCCCACCTACCTGGCCCTCTCTCGATTCACAACTCCTTCCGGGATTTGGGCGGTGAACTGGATGCCCCCGCTCTTCTCGCGGATCATCGCCCAACGCCACGTTGCGCCGCGCCGGATGTAACTGCGGGGTCGCCCATCCCCGGCTCGATCCAAAATTAACGAGCAGGCCCCGCGCACGGGGGCCAAACCACGCCTTCGGCCCCTGAGCCCACGGCAAGAACAATCTCCCCCACACCATTTTCCCGGCCCCATCAATCACTTGCACTTCGTTTACTTTTTTGTCGGGGTTCTCCATCTCCAACAACAGTTGCTCGGCGCATGTGCGCGCCCAGCTTTTCTCGCGCTCGACACCCCAAAATGACGTCGTCTCGTTCGGGGCCAAGATCGTAAGTAACGCCGCACTCGCGGAGTGCAAACTTCCTGATATCCCTCACCTGGCCTCCCAATTTCTCCTCTTCGCCACCTGGCACTGCATCCCCAACTCCTGGATCTCTCCAACCGGTACTTCTGCGCGCCGTTGCCAGCAAGTCCGCCGACGCCGGTGGCATCGCCCATTTCGACGCTGTAGCACCCTGTTCCAGGTAGGGCTGTCCTGACATCCGCGCGGGCTCCCCCACTCATGCTCTCTCTGTTTCAAGTACACAGGTTTCCATTTTCGCAATTGTAACCGAAGACGTTCGCGCTCGTGCCCAACTCCACAACATCTTCATCATTAATTTGGCCAATATCCATGGAGTCGTTCTTCTTCGCGTCGGCGTCTAATCTTGTCTTCCTGGTCCAACCCTCGCACTCGATGGAGAGTTTCTGGTAGGTCTCCGTATTCAACATTCAACAGTTCTGACATCTTGAAGCAATCCTGCTGCCAGTCGTCAAACCAATCACCTCCGCGGGTCATGGTGACCCTCAGGGCAGCGACCCTGCACGGCACAGGCAACGAACATGCACGCCCGTACTTTTCAAAGGACTCTACCAGCGCACTCCACTGTTCCAGCTGTGTCGCCTCGTCGATAACATTATATTGCGCCGCTGGGCTCATGGTCAGATTCATCCTGCGCGACAGTGTGACTCCGGTAACGGCCGAGTACTAGTCATAGACCTTCTGGTACGCCGCTCAGCCCTCTCACTCCTGCAAGCCCTTGAGCTTTCCCCGTGGATCCGTCCTTTCCACTTGTAATTCAAGGAATTATCAAGGCCCTTGTCTAATTTAGCGCAGCCGTCATCGTCGAACTCGCAATTCCGTTTAGCGTCGTTTTCTTCTCCCTTAATGGTTGACGTTTGGGTGTGTTCGTTCAGGGTCAACCTCCCGCTCATATTTTTACCGACCCGTCCTCTTCGTCATCCGGTAGCGTCCCATCCACGGTTTCGAAATTGTTGTTAACATGTTTCAGGGCTTTCCGTCAACCAGACTTCACCTTGGCGAGCGCGTTCGAAAACTTTTCGCTCTACTCCCTGAACCGTTGGACGGCCTTGTACTCGCTGACGGGTTTGTCTCCACCTCCTCCGGCCCTCGTGTTTCCAGCGGACTGTATGGCCTCGGCAATGTTGATAACATGTGCCAAAGCGTGCGCTTGACATTGGAATTCTGTCCGAACGTACTGTTTAGGCTGTTGAACTGTTTTGCAGTACATGTTGCGACTGACGATTGATATCAGAAAGCTGACATCTTGCAACTCATATGTAGCATCGTGAACGCCTCATCCTGGTCAACTGTCCTGGTACCTTGTATGGCGCTGCGCTCGAAGAGCAGCCTCATGCCCTCGTGGTTGGAATGAAAGGCGGTGGTAACGCACCTGGAATCACTACTCTTGCAACTGGTGTTGCACAGTTCCGCGAATCGGCTCGTGCTCAAGTTGTACAGGCTCTCTCGGACCTCGGGCAGCGTCACATCAGAACCCGGGTCAAATGTACCCGGACTCAGCGGGGCTGTTGCGGCCGACGCCGCAGCAGTCGCAGGGAGGCAACTGCTCTTTGCAGCCTCCACAGCGCGCAGTGGAACACGCGGGGCGAACCACGTGCTCCTTCGCCATGAAAATACGGCAGGAGTTCTTTTCTGGAAGGAACAATCCTTGAGCCAAAGACCGGTGGTATCGGACGAGCATGCAAAACGGTCTGAAACGCATCGGACAAACTAACATCCTCACCCAGTGGTACGGCTATGTTCAAACACTTGTTGCTCCTCCTCCTCATCATCATCATCCTAATCATGATCCTCGTCCTCCTCCTCATCATCATCAGCATCATCATCAGCATAATCAGCATCATCACCACCACCATCATCAGCATCACCACCATCATCATCATCAGCAGCAGCATCATCTGCATCATCATCACCACCACCATCATTTCATCAGCATTATCATCGTCATCATCATCGTCATCACCATCAGCATCATCAGAAGCATCATCATCATCGTCAGCATCACCATCATCAGCAGCGGCATCGTCATCATCGTCAGCAGCAGCATCAGCATCTCTATCAGCATCAGCATAGCATCATCAGCATCATCAGCATCATCAGCATCATCATCAAAATCTTCCTCCAATGTACGCAGCTCCCCTCTCTGATTGCGCCTAACACGTTGCGGTCTCCTTTGGAGTGTCAGGTCCGCTATGACACGCGTCGGCGAATAGACGAGAAACAGCGCTATGAGAAAATGCGTGAGAGGGGGAGAATGTCAGATACGGCGCGAGCGCACCGAGTTTGCCCCCCCATTCCCCTCTCCCTCCTCTCATCCCCCTCTCTGGCTCCTCAGTTTCTGCCTGGGCCCCACCTCGGGGCGGCCGACCTCTTGGCGGGATACGAGTTCGACGTTTCTCCTTCGGCGACGTTGGAAGGAATTTAGGGAAGCTGTTGGTCGTCCCTATGGCACACAATTGCGCGCCAAATCGCGCTCAAACTGGATATGATGTCTCTCCCTCACGCGGCGCCAGTCGGCGCTACTGAGCGCTACTGGGCGCTAGTCGGCGCCACTTGGCGCCATGTGGCGCCAGTCGCCGACATACGATCCATCCAAGATGAGCGGGAACTTCCCTGAAGTACTGTCTGAGCTCGAGGGGGGGCAGTGAGAAAGGGCGGGCCTCCTCAGAAGGTTCGGAAGTCTCCCGGCCTGCCAAGAAATTTTCTTCGCCATCCCGGAGGACACGACGAAGCTCGCAGAACACGCGAGGCGAGGGTTTCCGAGAGGCCCCGCCGCTCTCTGAGAAGGCCTTATTCCCTACCTAGGCTCTGCCTAGAAAGGTTCTTACTCTGTTTGCTTAAAGGGCCGGGCAGTGGGGCACGCCCCGGGCGGTTCCCCCGGCATCCGCCCCGCGGTTCCCCCAGAGACGTTCCCTTAGCTTCGCGTTGCTTATCTCATCTTAGCTTAGCTTAGTTCATCTTACCTTAGCTTAGCTTCATCTTACCTCAATTTTATATTAGCTTAGCTGACCGTCATCTTAGCTTCGCTGAGCTTTAGCATAGCCGAGCACAGCATAGCATAGCATAGCGTAGCATAGCATAGCGCAGCATCGCATGTCATAGCACGGGTGAAATTCCCTACCTAGGCTCTTCTTAGAGGGTTAGCTTAGCTTAGTTTGCCTTAGCATAGCGCAGCGCTGCATTAGCATAACATAGCATAGCATAATATTAGATTAGCGTACCTTCATCTTAGCTTCGCCGAGCTGCAGCATTGCAGAGCACAGCATAGCATAGCAGAGCGTAGCACAGCACAGCGCAGCACAGCACATCATAGCAAAGCCCAGCATAGCACAGCATAGCGCAGCATAGCATAGTACAGCATAGCATAGCGCAGCACAGCACAGCTCAGCATAGCACCGCGCAGCATAGCATAGCATAGCATAGCAGAGCAGAGCATAGCACAGCAGCAAAGCAAAGGCAAAGCAACAGCAGCGACAGCAAAGCAAAGCACAAGCAACGCAAAGCAAAGAAAGCAAAAGCATTAGCATGGGTGTAATTCCCAACCTAGGCTCTGCCTAGGAGGGTTAGCTTAGCTTAGCTGAGCATAGCGCAGCGCAGCATTAGCATAGCATAGCATAGCATAACATAGCCAAGCATAGCATAGCATAGCATAGCATAGCATAGCATACCATAGCATATAATAGTATAGCGCAGCATAGCATAGCATAGCACAGCATAGCATAGCGCGGCTTAGCATTGCATAGCATAGCTTAGCATAGCACAGCGCAGCATGACATAGCATAGCTTAGCATAGCATAGCATAGCATAGCCTAGCATAGCGCAGCATAGCATAGCATAGCATTGCATAGCATAGCGCAGCATAGCATTGCATAGCATAGCATAGCATAGCATAGCATAGCAACTAGTGCTGCTTTCCTAAGGGCTCCAACTTCTAGGTAGGGTCGCACTGGGGTAATCAGTCTCATTTCCCCCCCCCTCGCTCGCCGGCGACAAGCGAAAGGGATGCCAGGGGACGAGCAGCCCGGGGCGTGGGCCGAGGGCCTCGCGGTGCGACCAGCCGTAGCGCTCGCCCAAGTAGACGGCACCGCCGTCGTCGTGCGAGTCGAGGACCCGCAGCAGCCTCGGCACGTTCAGCAGCGTGTCGTCGTCGGTAACCACGTACCTGAGGGGCAACGCTTCGAGCAAGGGATCGACCGCCGAATTGACTCACCCCGGCACTCCTTCACCGCCGAGCGAACGGAGCATGCGCCGACTGCTCCACGGATCTGCCGGGCATCTCGTGCATTGCCCGTAAACTCGACGGGAAAATCGAGCACGGGGCA
>CAUYUJ010011963.1:0-20167 GCA_963575745.1 Prorocentrum cordatum | reverse complement strand
GAGAGAGAGAGAGCAAAGAGAGAGAGAGGGAGATATAGAGATAGAGAGAGCGAGAGAGAGGCAGATAGAGAGACAAGGATGAGGGAGGGGGACACGAGGGAGAGTGATGGATGAGGGAGCGAGAGAGAGAAATAGATAGAGAGATTCGAGAGATCGATAGATCGGTAGATAAAGAGAGAGAGAGAGAGAGAGAGAGAGAGAGAGAGAGAGAGAGAGAGAGAGAGAGAGACTGAAAGAGGGAGAGACAGATAGAGAACGATAGAGCAAGGGGAGAGAGAGCGAGGGGCACCCCTCACAGAAGGACGACGCCGACCGAACACTGCCTGGCTGGCACCGTTCAAAAAGAACCTGCGGAAAGCTGCCCGAGAACGGAAAGATGGTGCTGG
Organism: Prorocentrum cordatum; assembly: GCA_963575745.1. NCBI lineage: Eukaryota > Dinophyceae > Prorocentrales > Prorocentraceae > Prorocentrum > Prorocentrum cordatum. The sequence continues at coordinate 19,781 of CAUYUJ010011963.1, read as the reverse complement.
CGATGGCGGAGTGGAAGAGAGCGAGGAGGAGGCGCAATATGATGAGGAGAACGGTGAAGAGGACCAGGAAGAATGAGAGGAGGAGTAAGAGGGAGTGGCAGATGAAGAAGAGGAGGCGGAGGAGGAGGAGGAGGAGGAGGAGGAGGAGGACATCGACGACTGCGCGGAGGAGCCCGAGAAAGCAACAAAGAAACGCCCGTCTGCGTGCATAGGAGCGCCAGTGATGAAACGACCAGCCCTGATGAGACCAGCCGCGTACGACCAGCCAGCCCTGAAGAAACCAGCCGCAGCCGACGCCGAACCAGCGTGCCCACCACCGCTAGCGACTCCTCCACGCTCCACAGCCGTGGCCAAAGCTAGCCCACTCGAGTTCAGCGTGATCCCAGATTCGCCGTATGAGCTGGCGGTGCAACGGCTGCAGGGCGGGTCGCGGCTGGCAGACGGCGCCAAAGTGAAAGCACCACCTACTACGAAGCCCCCGCCTCCAGCAACGCCACCTACTACGAAGATGCCTCCGCCTCCAGCAATCCCACCTACTACGAAGTCGAGGCCTCCAGCCATCCCACCTACTACGAAGTCGGAGCCTCCAGCGAGCTCGGGTGCACATGGGCCGCCGGCTGCAACGAAGGCTTCGCCGCCGATGCCGTCCAGCGCCAGTTCGGAGTGGCAGGTCAAGTTTGACAACCAAAAGAAGGAGGCCAGCTTGCGTCTGAAGGTGGCGAAAAAGAAGTGGGGGCCGCCCGAGTACAGCCGTGAGTTCTTCGAGCATGAGGGTAAAGTGAAGTGCAAGTTCGACTCAGGCACGTACGAGATCCCAGAGTTGACCCCCGCCGACTTGCCCGTGATCGTTCGCGCCAGGGAGGAAGCACTTGCTCGTCGGAGGGGGCCGCTCTGGAAGTACTTGTGGGGGGGGGGACATGCTCAAGATCAGCCGCCTGAAGGACAGGCACCCCATGTTGCAGCTCTCCCAGAACTCGAAATCCGCGTGCCAGGTTGTCTTGCGCGGGATCACAGAGCCCGACGCGCTGACGGTTCTCATCTCGGTGGCGGACGGTTGGATCGCAGGACGGGGGGGAAGTGCTGCACTGACGTACGAAGGTGGAGGGTTGTCGGCCTTGCAGATGCACGATGGCGTGTCCGTCAATCGCTGCTAGACCAACTCAGCCTGAGCCATAAAAGCCAAAATGGCCACGAGTGTTGTAGGGGATGAGGAGGGGGGGAAGGAGGAGGAGGAGGAGGAGCGGAGGTTGGGCAGGCAAGTACAGCAAGGAGGACCTCTACACGGAGCGTGACAAGCTCCTGAAAGGCGGGGCAATGGGGGGAGGCCGTGCATGTTGCAAGTCATCTGCAACGGCACGGGCGGGATGCGGGGGAGAAGCGTGGGCGCGAGAGATGGCGGAGTAGGAACGGAGCGCAGCGCAACGCATGTGCACCACGGCGGCGGAGGAGGGGGGGAAAGAAAGGGGCAGGCTACAAGAAGGACGATGACACAGACTGAGCTGGGCTACGACTCGAGTTGAGTTGGGCCATTACGTACGTATCTTATTTGGGATGGTGCATATTACTATTCCAGTTCTGCAGCTGCGAATTGTACGCTCTGTACCTGTGCTGCGCACGTTCGCTTGAAAGTGTTTCGCCAGTAGCGCAGTGCATGTGATGGGTTGACAGCCGCAACGTTGGTCGTACTCATCCGAACTCATCCGCCCCTCATCGGTCGAGATGAGTCGGGATGAGTTGCATGTGCTTGCATGTTGTGCGCGGTTGATGTGACATCGCAAAGCGCTGAACTAAGGACCACATTGAGCTCTCGAAGGGGCTCTGGTGTTCGTGCGTTTCCGTCGAGGGCATGTGCCAGATACGTGGCCGAAGCTCGCCGAGTCTGGACACACCTCTTAGTTCCTTATGTGCCACTCGGGATGGTAGCACGAGTCGAACTGCCCTGCGACAATTGAATAGCAATGATAAGTGGAGGACAGGGTTCGGGACGACTGATGATGAGAGGGACACGCAATGTGAAGGAGGAGGGGCTTGGGGGAGGGGAACGGTGGCGAGGAGGAGAGGGATGAGCGATGCACATCGCAGCTTGCATGGCAGCCTGCTACCCTCGAGCAGCGAAGGGTGGCAAGCCGCATCTTCCGTGGGGGGGCGGTTGCAATGGCGGCCAGCGATGACGGGGTCCGTCGTTTCAGGGGTGCGTTCGGCAAGCTCGGCGCGACAGCTGAGGGTCTGACTGAAGTGCGTCCCGATGACTCGAAGTGGGACTCGCGCGATTTCAGCAGCGCCCCTGCATCAGACATCGCCCGCATGATTGCAGATGGCACGTTTCAGATGTCGGCGACCTCTGGGGCGGCCTCATCGGGGCAAGCAGCGGTGGCAGCGGCGTCGGCGACATCACCTATTGATCTTGACTCGAGCTGTGATGACGAGCAGGGCGATGCCCCTGAGAAGGAAGAGAGCGCCAAGGAGGGGAGCACGTGGGAGCAGACCGATGGGGGACCCGAGTATGATCCCGATGATCTTATGGGGTATGAATCATGGCATTGCGCATGGTGCGGGCACTACAACTCTGGCAAGTACTGCGAGTGCATGAACTGTGGGGAACGTTTTTTTTTTTTTTTTTTTTTTTTTTTTTTTTTTTTTTTTTTTTTTTTTTTTTTTTTTTTTTTTTTTTTTTTTTTTTTTTTTTTTTTTTTTATTTTTTTTTTATTTTTTTTTTTTTTTTTTTTCTCTCTCTTTTTTCTTACAGGACGCTGAAATCATGACCGCTATATGGACTGTGGATGGGGCTCGGATTGTCGGGTCGCTCCGTAGATTTGCGCAGCGTGGCATGTTTATGACGCGGGTCCACCGTGGCCAGAGACGCCCATTCGTTCCTTATAGTCAATGTTCTTGATCGTTCCTCGTGCCCCCCCCCCCACCCGAACCCTCCCCATCAGGATATCAGATCATCTCCCCCCACCCCCTTCATATGTGTTTGTGTGCCTCGCGTTGCGCGGCAACACAACCCTGCTTCTCCAGGCACCATGGGACGAGCATCCTCCCGACCGCTTGCCAGACACGTGGCCGCCGCAGTGGCAGCAGCATGGACAGCCCGTGCAGACCCTCTCAGACGACCAGCCCGCGCAGCCCCAACAACCCACGCAACCCCGTTCGGAGAGCCAGCCCGCGCAGCCCCAACAACCCCGCTCAGAGAACCAGCCCGCACAGCCGCAGCAGCCCGTGTTGGCCCGTGCAGATGACCAGCCCATGCAGCCTCAGCAGCCAGCCCCAACCCCGAATGCAGCGATCCCCACACAGAAAACATGGCTTGATGATGTGCCGCCCGAGCATAGGTCCGAAGTAGCAGATCTGTTGAAGAAGGCCGTGGGTGTGGCGGTGAAGCAAAACTCAGACCCGTTGCATATGTATACTGACAAGCAGAATGCCAGCCTAGCCCAGCTCGAGGACGCCATCGGCACGGGGGTCCAAGCGCGGACGGGGGTCTACCAAAAGTTCTACAAGTGGCTCAGGGCCCAAACGACTGAGCCCCAGACGGTGAGACCGTCCAAAAGGGCAGGGTGGCGGGGGTGATCGGGAAAACGCCGAACGGCTGAGATAGTGGGGAAGTGGGGAGGGGAGGGGGGGAACACACAAAAAACTCAGTCGTCGAGGCCTTCAACGCCAAGTCGCCAGATGGAAAGCGCGACTACCGCAAGCACTGGGCAGGCCTGAAGCTCGTCGCCCGGAAAGAAGAGTACAGCATGAGCCAGTCATACAAGAAAGCTGACGCGTCCACTGGCAAGTATCTTGCCTTTGGGCGCATCGTGAAGGATTGAGGGGCAGTCGTCTTCGCTATCGCTCGTATCCCCTATCCTCCCATCTCATCCCCTCCTACCTCGTGGGCGCATGGGTAGGGGGGGAAGAGGGGGGCATCCGCGACCCCGAGGCAGTCCAAGGCGCGCGCAACTACGTCGAGGCCAGCTGGGAGCGGGGGTTGGGAGAGAAAGAGGGGGAGAGAAAGAGAGGGAGAGAGAGAGAGAGAGAGAGAGAGAGAGAGAGAGAGAGAGAGAGAGAGAGAGAGAGAGAGAGAGAGAGAGAGAGAGAGAGCGAGCCATGGAGAGATAGAGATAGCGAGATAACACCAAACACGATAGGGCGATATACAACGTAACATAGGAATAGCAAGGGCGAGAGGGAATGGATAGAGAGAGAGAGGGAGAGAGAGACCGAGACCGATAGAGATAGAGGGAGTAGGCGAGAGCGAGTGAGGGAGAGCGAGCGAACGAGGGAAAACACAGAAAACACGAGAACTGAGAATGCCATGATGTGCGACTGCGGCGGCGGTAGCGGGAGTGATCTCCCGTCGCCGCCGCCATGGGGGTCAGGGAGGCGTGCGTGGCCCTTGGGGGCGACTGGCTGTGGTGGGACGCCATGGCCAAGCGCCTCAAGTTCCTCTACTTCGAGCACGGAAGCGGGGGGAGCTGGAGACCGCGTGGACTACATACACACAGATGGCGGGGAACAGGGAATGTATTGCATTATGCCCGTCGCTCTTCTTCATTATGCACCCATGGGCCACCATCCTGCATGCATGCCCGTCCCTCTCTTTCTGTATCGCTCTCTCTCTCTCTCTCTCTCTCTCTCTCTCTCTCTCTCGCGCGCTCTCTCTCTCTCTCTGTCGTTCTCTCTCGTTCTAACCCGCATCTCTCCCACTCTCTCTCTCTCTCTCTCTCTCTCTCTCTCTCTCTCTCTCTCTCCATCTCTCTCTCTCTCTCGCCCTTGTGCCCCTGCATCCCTCGCTCCCTCTCCATCTCGTGGTTCGCTCTCCACTCTGCCATCGTGATGGGAGGTATCGAATCCTGATTGTGGAGATCATGATGATGATGGTTCTACTGCTGCTGCTGCGACGGAGGTGAGAACAGCTGGTGCAAAGAGGGCAGCTCCGACGGGGCCCTTCTCCCCATCCTCCTATTCTTCGTCCTCCTCGTCCTCCACCTCCTTCCCCCCGCCGACTCATGGTGGTGGTGGTGGTGGAAAACAGGCCCATAGCATGCTGAACAGGTCCTAGAGGCGGGGAAGTCCGCGATGCGAGTTGCGGCCCTTTGGCGAGCCTGTCTTTATTCATATTGCGCAGGAGCGCAACGCATGCACGCGCAGAGGAGGGATGTCAGTAGAACGTGGCCCGAGCTCCCGCAATGCCTCCCCGCAGAAAGAGATCGGAGTCGCCAGTGAGACCATGGCACGACGAGGTTCCTGAATACACAGCTTCTCGCCCCAGCAGTTGGCTAGATGAGATCGGTGTCGACCCTCCCCCAGAACCTTTTTCGGGTCCAGCCTCGGACGCTGCCAATCTATTTCTAGAGGAGATTCTGGACATGTACTTGTTAGGAAAAAAGATGTCGGCCAAACACGTCTGTACACTTTGTCACTACGCATCGTTAGCTGGCATTCGCCATGCTAAAAAATACGCCCTGAAGCCAGACTCCCCAACGGGTCACTTTCAACGTAAACTGGACCTCGCATTGGACTTACCCCGTTTTGATTCCCAGCTGTACGAAATGGAGATTCCAGGATTTGGCCGAGGCGACGTGATGCGGTCGCCTCAAACCATACATGTCGTCCCCCCCCACGAAGCTCTGACGAACGAGATAGATGGCAACCCAACCATGCTGTCTGAGTGGGGTGATCACCTGGAGAGTGAGACTTGGATAAAAGATTTCGAAGAGCATCCTCATGTACGGGGGGCGGGCCCAGAGAAGCGGAAGAGAACGCTGCCACTAGCGCTATACATGGACAAAACGCCGTTTAACAACAAAGATAGCTTCCTGGGAATATACATACATTTTTGCAACACGGGGGTTCGACACATGGTAGCTTGTGTAAGAACATCGGACCTTTGTAACTGTGGCTGCAGTCACTCATGCAGCTTGTACCCAATATATGATATGATTGCGTGGTCACTCAAGTGCATGATTACTGGTCGCCTTCCAGAACGGAGGCACGATCAACACGAGTGGAGGGAGCCAGACGAACTTCGCAAATCTATGTCTGGGAAGGTGGGAAGGGGCGTCTCTTTCGTAAGGACGGCTGAGGGGCATGCGACGGGGATGAATGCTGAGTAGCAGTGTGGCGCAATTGATGCGGTGCAAGCTGAGTGGTGTAAGATATATACTGTAGACAGGGGGCTCGATATGCGGTGCAAGCTATGTGTAATGCAAGCCAGTGCTGCTTATGCGCTCCTTCCCCCACCCACCCCCGTTGTCGAGGGATGCATGTGTGTCTTAAGGCCCGCGCGGGGCGGAGGCGCGTGGCTCGTTTTGGGGCGGTGCGGGGGCCCGCAGTAAGTTGTTCGGTGCTGAAGGGTAGGGTGATGGCGGGGAAAGCATGCAGCTCCTGTCCTAGTTTGAGCGTTCGTGGACTTGATCGGCATGCGGCGGCGCTTGCTGCGAGAGCAGAAATAATCACGGCTGCACTTGTTGCAAGTGGACCAGCATCGACTGTGCATGCATCTCGAATTACGGATGGTTGCGTGTTCGAGGGGGAGGGCGAGGCAGATATAGAATGGGGATCGTTAGAAAGAGAGAGATAGAGAGAGATGAGAGGGAGATAGATGGGGGGGGAGAGAGAGAGAGAGAGAGAGAGAGAGAGAGAGAGAGAGAGAGATGTAGATAGCACGACAGGGAGAAGCGATGGAGACATAGGGAGAGATATGGACATTGCGGATACAGAGGGGGAGCACGAGAAAGAGGAAGCGGAGGGAGCGAGAGATGGAGAGAGGGAGAGAGAGGGAGAGCGATAGCGAAGGGGGGAGGCTGCTTTTAATGTCATTTGTTCTTTTTGGATTTTTTTTTTTTTTTTTATTTGTTTTTGTTCTATGAATTATGTTCTCGTTTTGTCTTTCTTGTGCTTTTGTTAGTGGAGTGCAATCTTATTTTTTTTTAATGTATGTTCTGTCTTTGTTGCTATTACTTATTATTTCTGGCAAGCGACCCCGCGAGGTCGACGGTGCATTGCATTGGTAATGAGGGGCAGGTGTTAGATTGGACAGCTGTGCTGATAGATTTCAAGGCGGACTGGCCAGGGATGTCACTGGCATGGGGTTCCCCGCTCATAGGTCTGGACATGCCCCATGTATTCTATGTGGCCAGAGCCACGATGAGATACTAGTACATACTATGGACGCCGTGATACCACACGCGCCTGGAGCATACGAAGATGGGTGCCGACAACAAGAGAAATGGGTTCTGATTGATTCGCCAGAACTTCACAGGGATATTCGTTTCAGGTTGGACTACAAAACCACGTCGCGCGGACGGGCGCTTACCCAAGACTTCCCAAAGCTGGGCCTGAAAGCTGGGGACCGCATTGAAGCTACACCGACGCTGCTCGACGTTGATGAGTTCGACTCGTTGTCCGTGCCCCCAGCTAGATTCATCAAATTCTGGAGGCAATCAGAGAAGGGGAGATGCTACCACAGGAATCCGCTACTAGACCCGATTCTCGGAACTGGCATGCATACGTTCAGCCTGGGCGAATTGCATTGCATACACCTTGGGGTGATGAAGGTTTTCGCGGCGTCGGTGGCGTGGGAAATGTTGGTGTGTAATGTGTTCAATGTGTCTGCAGACCTCCAGCCTGACAAAGTCAGGCTGGGCCTACAGAGGCCCCATGTAGAATTGACTGCGTACTGCGACCACTTGCGGCAGACAGGCGTCCCAGAGCCCGCCATTACAAGAATCGGCCAGCTAACCCCTGGGATGATCGGGACAGGGGCTGCGCCGACTATGTCCACCAAAGCGCAGGAGACTAAGTGGTTTTTTTTGTTCATCATGCGGTTCCTCCCCCGAGTTGTGGACAAACTAGCCCCGAGTAATCATGGGAACGAGTTAATGGCTGCAGGGAACGCACTGGAACGGTTCAACAAACTATTGTTAGAACATGGGCGAAAAGTCCCAGACGACGTGTGCGATGAGCTCAACCAGTTGTGTGTGTTGCACTGCAACTTGCTGGAGTCAGCGCATGTGCACATCCTTCCAAAACACCACTTCTTCCGCCACATGGCGCAGCTCATCAGGGGGAAGGGCAACCCCCGCTATTACAATTGCTGCGTCGACGAAAGCATGAACGGCACGATCGCACTTGTGTGCAACACTACGCATCGGGCTCGCTTCGAGCGGATGGTCTTCCGCAAGTTCGGCTACATGGAAATGAAAAAAAAGAGGATCGACTGGGGCGTGGCCGCCCAGGCCCGCGCTGTTTCCACATGTCGTGCACGGCCTATGCGCGCGTATGACGTACGCACGCATACACAGTAACGTGTATACTATATAAACTATAATATAGAAAGCGGTTGAGATGTAGAGAGAGAGGGGGAATCGATAGAGGGAGGGAACGAGAGAGAGAGAGAGAGAGGGAAAGAAACAACAAAAACGCGAGAGAAGGAGAAGGAGCGGCACCGAGCGAACGTAACACAGTTGGAGAGCGCGAGGGGGCACAAGAGGGGCACGAGCGGGAGAAAGAGAGAGAGAGAGCGAGAGCGATAGAGAGAGAGAGAGAGAGAGCGAGAGAGGAGGAGCAACACAAATATCGATATGCATTTATACGGTACGTGGCTACACATATACGTGTATATAAACACAGGGAGAGCGGGGGGGGGGCGAGAGAGAGATATAGAGAGAGAGAGAGAGAGAGAGAGAGAGAGATAGAGAGATGGGATGGGGAAGAGACTGCAGGGATACAGAGAGGGCGTGGACCCTTGGCATGGTGATTTGAAGACCGAGACCTGCAGATATTGCACGACGAATTGCGTGCCAACGACAAGTCAGCCGCAACCGCCGAAGATTCGGCGTCGGAGGTTTGGGAGTGGAGCTTGGATGACAAAAGGAGGGAGACATGCATAATGAGAACATGTGGCAGTTAACGAAGAGGGAATGTGCGAGGAGGTAGGGGTGTGTGGACAAGGAGGAAGAAATGGTGCCGACGTTCATATTGCACTGCGCCTGGCCGCATCGTTTCTGGATCAGACGGGGTCTAGCCAGCCGTGGTGAGACAATATATGGCACGACAGGACGTGCACGGGCGAGTCAACCTACACGACATCCCCCGACCCCCCCCCCCCCCGACCGTTTCCTCCCAGCAAGGCCAGCTCGCGGCTTCAGGGGCCCACCCGTCGCCTCCCTCTTCTCGCTATTCCTCGCTCCGTCGTCAGATTCGGGGCACTCGCTAGGACCTCTGTACAAGGGCGTCATCAAAGCGAACAAACGGTGGTGATGCACCGACAGGCACCGTAGGATTCGATGATTCGACGCCCTGTGAAATCATATCGTCGCCATCGTAATTGTTGGTGCATGGCCCACCTCCTCCGCGTTCCCCGTGTCCATACTCGACCTTCCCGATCCCTATACATCCTTCTCCCCCAAGGTTTCGGGCAGTCCCCCCCATCTATCCAAGGGATGTCATAGTGCCTCGTGCAGTGATCTTGTTATCATACCCAGTGCACGTTGCACCCTTGAAGTGTCGGCGCTCGTGCACTCCTTTCAACTGTACTCTCGGTGGCAATGTGCATCCGTGTTTGCAGGGGCTTGGGCCACGCGTGACCTCTCGCGTACAAGGTGGGTTGACCAGCGATATCCGCCATGTTGCAGGGATGCGTTACTTGTTCGATTCGACTGCGTTGAATCACGCTGTGTTGGTACATCTTCTCCCTCGGCGTTCGGCTCCGTCGGCTCCATTGGGGGTCGGCTCCATTGGGGGGTCGGCTGGGACTGCAATCCCAACCGACCCCCACTGGCGCTGACCCTGGGGACCGACGGTCCGCGCGCAGCCCCTGTCTACCCCCTGAGAGCCGACGGCCCCGCACACGTGTGTCAATCAGCCAGTCAGTCACCTCCTCTTCCTCCTCACCATCCCCCTCCTCCACCGTGCACTCGCCCCACTCGCCCATCAAGTGTGCAGACATGCATGCGGGGTCATGGGAGAGCTCTACTATACTCGAGGGGGGGGGGGGGCGTAGCGCCCATACGGGTGGGCGCGATCCCTTAAAGGCGACGGAGCGTGCCCCCCCTCGAGTACTCAAGGGGGGGGACCCGTAGCGCCCATACGGGTGGGCACGATCCCTTAAAGGCGACGGAGCGTGCCCCCCCTCGAGTCTCAGACTTGTTCGGGAGAGCTCTACTGTACTCGAGGGGGGGGGACCCGTAGCGCCCATACGGGTGGGCACGATCCCTTAAAGGCGACGGATCGTGCCCCCCCTCGAGTCTCAGACTTGTTCGCCTGAGCCCTCGGAGAGATCCCATCCCTGGCGCAATATGTGTTTGCTGATGAGCCTGTTTTCCACCACCACCACCAGAAGTTGGAGGGGGGAAGGAGGAGCAGGGCAAGGAGGAGGAGGAGGAGGAGGAGGAGAAGGAGGAGGAGGGGGACCCCCCCCTCCAACGTATGGTGGTGGTGGTGGAAACCACACCCATCATTTGCTTGCTTTGTTATGCCAGGCGATGAGTATACGCCGCCTCGGTATACCCGATGGCGATCGTGGGCATATCTGCGATGCACGGCCGATCTATCTATTCGAGGTGCTGCAGTTGCCAATGCTCATGTATGCACTGCTCTCGATGCGCGGTCACCCTGTCTGCGCACCCCTCTCAACGACGATGGCGGCGAACTCAGAAACGGTTTGAGGTGGCAACGCTCTGGGCTCAGGTGACGACGACCGACGACGACGACGACGGCGATGGCGACGACCGCGGCGACGAAGAGGTGCTCGCGGTGAGGCACGTGGGCGCTACGCACACGTACGTGGATGAGGCGCCACGGGGCTAGCGCCGCCGATTCTGCAGACCTCCCCGCCTCCCCCCTCCTCGTCCTCATCATTTTCACCAGTGTATCTACATTTCCTCATGCACATCGACGTGCATCAACCATCCAACCACGCACCCAACCATCAACCACCCATACATGTCTCTCCCAGGGATCTCCCTCCCAACCATCAACCATGGATCTCCCTCCCAACCATCCAACCATCCAACCAGAGATCTCCCTCCCAACCATCAACCACCCATACATGTCTCGTATTCCTCACCAACCTCCTCCTCCTCCTCCTCCTCCTCCTCCTCCTCTTCGTCTTATCTACTAACTCCCCCTCATCCTCATCCACAACTCTCTCGTCGTCCTCATCTTCTTCCTTAGTCCCCCCCGTCCCCCTCTTCTTATCAACGCCACCATCCGTTGCAAACTCATCCGGAACTCATCGCAACTCATCGGTTTAGATGAGGCCGAGATGAGTCAGGATGAGTTCCACGCCTCGCTCAAAGTTTCCCTCCTCTAGAGCTCTTCCCGTTCCGAGCCTTCGCAGCCATCAGCCCTCTCCTCTCGCCCTGCATGCTGCGTTCCTCTTCCTTCTCGCGCTCCTCGCCACCGAAAGGGGTGATGGGAGGTGCGCCGCTGCCAACTATATGGACGGGGCCTCCCACCGACGTGGCCGTTCCCCCGTCCATCCCCTAATTAACCCTTGCCTTTCAGGCGTCAGTCCGTGCATATGTGGCAGATTTGAGGTTCGGCCCCCTCCCCCCAAAACAGAGGCGTTCTGGATACGGGTAAAAGTTTGGCCCCTAGGGGCTCGATTTCTAGCGGTGCCTCAGCTCCTTCCCAGGACGCCCAACACCCGCTGGATCGCAGGTGCCTCGATACGCCCGTTTTGAAACGCAACGCGCCTCGTGTTCAAAACGTCCGTGCGCGCTGGCTCCACGTATCGGACCGCGTGTTGGCGAATGTTTCGCGTCTGACCTATTTCAGACTACGCATTGAGCCCCGCATCGATGCGATACGTGTTGCGCGTTGCGTATCGGGGCAGCTAAGCACGGGATCTGTAATATGCTGCCCGCATGTGTCACGAGACGTCTGGCACTGTTTAAATGCTATCACGCGGCTCTCCCGCGAGATAGCATCCGAATACCACGCGGCTTTCTCGCGAGGCATGTTCTCCGACCCCCTCCAAGGTCTCCTCATGTAAAGCCTCGGCCGTGCGTCCCATCCGATGAATTCCGATCCCCTCCCCTCCCCCCCGCTCCCCCTCGAAAGCGCTCTCTCGAGGCGACGGGGGGGTGTTCCGCTTCGCCGCACACCATAGCATGACACCCCAATCCCTCCCGCCCTCCCCCTCCCCTGGCGCTGGAGGTCTCTGTTACGGGTGGCATCTTGAAGTTTTGAGGCTGCCCTTTTTCAGTTTTCATTTCCCCTGTTTCGTTCCCCTGTGCCCCGCGCCAGCCGAGACGCGAACGATCGAAACCCGAAACTTGTTGCACACAATCTTTCACTCTCCTAATTTTAGGGTGTGCAGGGGTGGCGCGCGTCCGCGGCGTGCTGAAATTACGCACAGCGTTGCAAGTGGAGGAAATGGTGCGCCCCCTCTGTCGCGGGATCATCGTCGCCCCACCGCCCCCCCTCCCTCTCTCTCCTCCTATGCCATCCTCATCCACTTCCTCTTAAGCTCCCCCCTCCCGTGCGCGGCCTAGGTCTCGGAACCGACGCCTGGAAGAGGGCGCAGTGGTGAGGGGGAATGGGGGAGGAGGAAGAAAATAATGAAAGCGAGGAGGAGGAGGAGGAGAAGGAGGAGGAGGAGGAGGGTGAGGAGGAAAATGAGGAGGAGGAGGATAAGGAGAATGAGGAGGCGAAAGATGATGATGAGGAGGAGGAGGAGAAAAATGAAGAGAGGAGGAGGGCGAAGGTGAGGACGAGGGCGAGGGTGAGGAGGAAGAGGAAGAAACTGAATGGGAAAAGGTGGAAAAGAGGGGGAGGATGAGGACGAGGAGGATGGGGACGATGAGAAGGAGGAGGAGGAGGAGAAAATGATGGTGTTCGACGAGCCGACGCACGTCAACCCACTCATGTCGACGCCGTGGCGCTGCACCCGCGCATTCGATGGAAAAGCTCGCGGACCGCTGGCTCTCTCGGACCTCTCTGGCTCGCTCCTCGAAGCTCTAAAGCTCGCCGACACTTGTGTGTATATATATATATATACCCCTCTTTCTCTCGATCCTTCTCGGATCAGTCTTTGAATCCTCTAGCAAGCTAGATGGTTTCAAGCAGGACACGCGCGGTCGACACCGTCGCGCCGTGTACTATTGCACGCGCTGCAGATCGAAGAAAAGGAGCCGCTGTGTATGTATATGATACTATATAGCTGGTGCATATATGGCACATATGGTGTGTACGTTGTAATATATAGTATATGCTATGTATGCTAGATTACAACGTCATGCACCATCATCACACAAACATCATCAACCCGTAACATACGTTCACACATCATAACCAAAATGTAGTCCTTAGCGCCACAACCCCGGACACACACCAAAACGTAGTCCTCATCTTCAAAATCGCGTGCACCCCGAAAAACGAGGTCTTCAGGACCTCTGGGATGGTCGCAGATGCACTGTGACAGAGCACGTCCTTCCCGAAGGATATACCAAGCGCCGCAAATTCGAGGTGTTGATCCTCGCGGCGGGCCGTCTACAGCATGAAGGCAAGTGCCGAGGATCGCGCCCGGCGAACCGCACGCGCGGCAAGCGCGGCAAACTATTTCCCGAGCCCCCGCCGGGACAGCTGTCTAGGCCCATGCGGAATCACGAGGTAAAATGTAGGGGCGCGCCGAGACCTCCGCCGACCGGCGGGGTCCCTCCTCCTTCTCCTCTGCCCCCTCCCCCCCTGGCTCCTCCCCCTCCCCCTCCGTCGTCCTCTTCCTCTTCTTCGTGCCCCGCCCCCCCCTCCCCCCACCTCGTCTCGGCGCGGGTCCAATTGGCCCGGGTCACCCGCCCGCGGGTAGCAAGGCGCCGCCGAAGGCAGCGTCGCCAGCCCGGCGGCTTGGTGCCCTACAGCGTGTCATCGTAAAGCGCCGCCCCTCCGCCAAACTAGGCGCAGGGGGGCGGGCAAAGAGCTCGGGGCCGAGCAGAGGGGCCAAAGCGAAGTCGGGAAAGGCAGCTGCTCCGAAGCGGGGGCACGGGTAGGGAGACCGACGAAAGCAGGAGAGTAGTTGCATCGATTCTCGTAGGGGTATTCGCCCTTCCACCCCCCCCCCATTCGCTTTCCGCCCCCGCCCCCTGGTCCTTCCGTTGGCAGTAATGGTCTGTCCGTCGTTGTTCCTCGGTTTTTTTCTCTTGTCGGGCACGGCTCGTGGCGTTTCTCTTCGCGTCTGCTGCAGCCCAGGGGTCAGCTTTCGCGCTGCCCCTCGTGCCGGCGTAGGTTTACCCTGCACCGGGGGAGGGCGCAGGTTCCTTCGGGTTCCACATTGCGCCGTCGTCGGTCTCCTGGCCTTCGACACCGCCCTCCCCCAGGTCCTCGGCGGCAGGAGGGCCGCCCCCATGAGGGGCTCTGTGTTTTTTTTTGCAATCGCGCGAAGCCGTGCCCTGCCCTTTTTTTTGTTTTTGTTTGTCATTTTTTTGTTTTTTTCCTTTCTCGTTCGGTGTCGTTTTGTTCTCCCCTCCCCCCCTCCCCCCCCGTCCTCCGCCTGCTTTTTCCTCGTGTTATTGCCTGTCTTGCCTCTTTTCTGCCCCGCCTTTTTTCCTCCTGTCGTCGTTGGGGGTTGGACCATTACTACCGTCTCCCACCCCCTTCTGTCTCCGCCACGCATCCATTGCACGTCGTTGCGTGTGTACGCAGGGATCACGGCGCTCTTCTCGTCGCGTTCGCCCGCCGCGAGCCCGTCAGGAAGGCTCTTGTGCCGGTCCGCGTCCGTTCCCGCTGCCCCGGAGCAATGGCGGCACGCAGGGCCGCGGTGGACGAGAGGTTCGCGGCGCTCGAGGCGAGAGTCACGTCGGTGGAGGGCGGGCTGCAACGCGTAAAGAGGGACCTGGGCGAGGTGCGCAAGAGCTGCCACGTCGTCCTTGAGGGGTTCGACAAGGTGGAAAGAGCGTGGGCAGAACATGCGCCGAGCCAGTTGCGGAGGGAGCTCCGCCTGGCAGCGCCGAAGGCGGTGGGCGAGGACCTCTGCGAGGCCCTCCAGGTGCCGTGGCCGCTGCCGCAGGAGGACTCCCAGGAGTTCCAGGCGCTGGGCGACACGGGGCGGGCTATCTCCCAGATAGTCAGCGGCCTGGCCGGCGCGGGCGCGCCGGCGCACGTCTTCGACCAGTCGAGGAACGCGGCCGGCGGCAGGAGCCGAGTCGAGGGCACCTTTCGGTTGACCATCCGGTTCGGCGAGGAGCCCCTGTCGGTGCAGGCGGCGCTGTCCTTTTTGGACGGGCCGCTTCGCACGGCAGCGGGCCTTCCCGTTCGCGGGGGGCCTGCGCCGCCGAGGGCGGAAGGGGCCCCTGCCCCGAAGCGCCGGCTGGCGTGCGCCGAGGCGACGCCGGAGGAGCGGGGGCGCAATCGCGCGCGCCAGGAGGCCAGCGGTGGCGGCCCCAAGGGCAGGGGCGGGAAGAGCAGCCAGGGACGCGGCGGCAAAAACGGCGGCAAGGGCAAAGGAAATAAGGGTGCCAAGGGGAAGGGTAAGGGCAAGGCCCAGGGCGAAGCGCACGCCGCGCCCGCGGCCGAGCTCGCCGCCAGCGCCCCGGCGCCCTCGGCGGCCCCAGCGCCGGCGGCAGCCCCGACCGCAGTGGCGCGGGCCAAAGCCGCTGCTGACGCGGCGGCCGCGGTCCACGCCAAGGCCGCCCCAGCGGCCGCCGGCAGCGCCGACCCCCCCTTCGGGGGCGGGGGCGGTGGTGGCCTGAGCGCCCACCCCACCGGCGTCGCATTATGAGGGGGCCTCACCACACCCCCGGCGGCGCCGCAGCGGAACGCGGTGGGATTGGTTATACGGGCTGATGCTTAGTTTCGCTCCCCCCCCTCCCCCCCCCTTCCCCCCCCTTTTCGCCTGCCCCCTCCCTCCGCCCCCCTCCCGGCCCCTGCCCCGGCGGGCGTTCGAGGTTGCCGTGGTGGCGAAGACGCTCGCGGATGTCGGGCCCTGGGGTGCATGGGCTCGCGGGTGTTTTCGCCCCTTCAGTTCCTCCTTCGCCCGCCCTTCCCCTCGAGCCCCTCGGCGGGCGTTCGAGGTTACTGTGGCGGCGAAGACGCTCGTGGGTGCCTGGCCCTTGCGGGTGCGGGGGTTCGCGGGCGCACTCGTCCCCTCGGCTCCTCCTTCGTCCCGCCCCCCCCCCCCGCTCCGCCCTCCTGCCCCTCCCCTGTCCCCCCCCCCCCCCCCTGGCTCCTCTTGCCCCTCCCCTCCCTCCACCCGCCCTTCCCCCACCACTGCGGGCCTCGCCTTGTCCACCCTCCCTCGTCTACCAAGGCATTTATTTTCCAAGCCCCTGGAATGGGGCCCTCTCCCGCCCGCCGCACGACGGCGACTCGGCGGAGGACGAGGGCGAGGACGAGGACGAGGTGGCGCCTGCGGTTTTAGTTCGCGATGCCGTCGTGGTGGGTTTCCCCACGCGCCTATGTTGGCTCCAGGTTCAGTTATATGTTATATTGACAACCTCGAGTTGCGCGGGTTCACGGCAGCGCGTCGGACTTCTACATGCCCTACCAAGGCATGGTGGCAGGATGCCCCCAGGCGACAACGCTCCTGGCTGAGCTGAGGCATCGTGCCACGCTTCGTCGAAGTGCCCTGTGCCTGACGCCCCTGCCGAGGCAGCTGGTGGACGACGCGTCGCTGCAGTGGGCTGGCCAAGCCCAGCACGGCGGCGCGTCCGAGCTCGGCTCACCTGCGAGTTCCAGGGCATCAAGCTGCCCATCCAGGTCCAGAAGCTCGAGTGCGTGTCCTCCTCCAGCCGCGCCCCGGGCGCCTTCGGCATGGCGGCGCGCTAGGCGCGTCGCAGGCTTGCCTTGGCTTCGCAACTTGAGTCGCGAGCTGGCTGGTCCCAAGGTGCGACGGCGGCAGGGGGTTGCTCGGCTCGCCCACCTTCGATGTCGAGTTCGGCGTTCCATGGTCCTCAAGAAGGCCGTCGGGGTCAAGCGCATGACATGCATCTTGACGGCTGGCCTCGCTCCGTCGGTCACGCACGGGGCCTCCGTCAGCGGCGTCGCTGACCACGCGCTGACGCCGATCAGGACCATCGCAGCAGCGTTGGCTGGCGCGCGCCCCACTGGCAGCCTGCGCATTGGTACGCCCACGCAGGACCAGCCACTGCACGACCCGCTCTACGCGGCTACCACCAGCATCGCAGACATGCGTGCGTTCGTGCTCTGGGAGGGCCGACTTGAGCTGGGGGCCCTGCAGCGCGCGTGGGAGTTCGCGAACGCGCAGATGCGATCCCAGCCCAGCTGGTCTAGCGCTCGAGGCTCTATCGGGGCGCTGTGGCTCACATTGCGTCGGATCGGATGGCAGCTCTTCTCGGCCGCGACGTTTGAGACCGACCTGGGCACAATCCCGAACCTGCAGGAGATGGCGCCCCGAGACGTCCGCTACCCTGTCGCGCAGGGCGTCGCGCGCCGGCTGCTGGCGCGCGCCGAGGCCCACATCCTTGTGCTTAATGGCAAGCAGTTCGCCGTGGCATCCGTCGGTGCGCGGAGAAAGCCTTTCGTGATCCTCCCGAACGAGGCTCGCTGCAGCGCGTCTGGACTGACGCGATGTGGCTTCGGCAGAAGAAGTTTGAGGGGGTCGATTTCGGACGGGCGGGGCTTTGCGTGCGGAGCCAGGCGCGAGACCCAAGGTCATCGCTGGCATTCGTGCCCAGCCTTACTCGACCCCACTCTGCAGCCATGGTTAAGACCCGCGAGCGCCTCTGCCAGCTGGCTCTGGAGACTGCCCAGGGGGATCCTCGTGCAACTCTGCAGTTTGCCTGCGCTATCCCTCTCAGGCCGCCCCCCTCTGAGACCCCGCCGGGGTGCCCCGATTTCGCGCGCCAGTGGAGTGGCCCCGATTTGCCTTGGAGCGGTCGCTTGTACATTGATGGCGGCGGTTTCGACATGGGCACTCCCGAGATATCTAGGTGCTCGTGGCCGTGGTCCAGCTGCGAGATGACGGCTGCTCCTGCTCGGCGATTCTCGGATCTCTCCCGGGTGTGCAGACCGTGGCCAGGGCTGCAAGATATGCAGGGCCCCTCGCACTTTGCATGTTTCCCAAGGTCCCCTGCTTGATCTCGGATCATTTGAGTTCTGTGGAGGAAGGGCGGCGGAGCCCTAGCGACGCGCCTGGTTCGGCCCGCCGCGCTGCCCCCTGGAGAGCCCTTCGCGCCACCGTGGCCCGCCAGGGCAGGTGGCCGCCGCCTTCCGGATGGATTCCCTCGAGCAAATCCTTGGCCGAGGCCATCGAGCTCGGGTTGGATTTTCAGGACCGGTTAGGATATAGTTGGGCCGATATCTTCGCGATCGCCGCCCTGGATTTAGCCGGCCCCGCTGAGTGCCTGGTCCGCAACATCAAGTTACGCCTCGAGGCGGCCTGCCTGAATGCCAAGTTTATAGGTTGGGCCTCTGTTCGCGTGGCTGGTTCGCGAGTCTGGGGCCCCACGGAAGCCAGCCCTAGACGCCCCAGGCCTGAGCTCAGCATCTTGATGGCCCCGAGGCTGCTTCCTTTCGTTGTTGCGCATGAGTTTGCGGTGCTCCCTGGAGGGGGGGGGGGGTCGGCTGCGTGGCGTGCAACCGCGTGGCTCGCGCCCGCGAGACCCGCGGGGGCCTTGGGTCGTGCCCGCGCGTGGCCCCCCGCCTGGCCATGGCCCGTGCCCAGGCGGCCATGATGGCCGAGGGGGTTAGCCTTGCCTCTCCTCGACCGTCTCCTGCCGTGGCCCTGGCTCTGGCCGCCGCGGCGGCCGCCGCCGCCGCCTCGGCCCCTGCTGCGAGGGGGGTGGGGGGGGGGGGGGGGGGGGGGGGGGGGGGGGGGGGGGGGCCCCTTGCCTCGCGGGAACGAGATCACCGCTCGGCCTATACGGGCAAATGACCCCCCCCCCTCCCTCCCCCCCCCCCACCCCCCCATCGGGGCCCTCCGCCAGGTCTCGGAGGCCGCTGGAAGGCGCGCAGTCGAGTGAAGCTTTTTCTCTTGCTGGATCGTCCCACCGCGGCGGGGTTGATTGGGTTCTCGACCCCCGCGGCAAGCTGGGCCCTCGTGTAGCGAGGAGCGCCGTGCTGCCGCCGCCTACCGCTACCTTGCCGCTGCCCTGGGGGCCTCTTCCACCCCCCCCCCCTCCCATGGTGGTCTGCTGGAGGCCCCTCTGGAGGAGCGGGGGGGGGTGGCGCGGGCGAGGATGGGCCGTCCCGCGCTCGCATGGAGCGCGGCGTCGCCGCCGCGCCGACGGCGGGGCCTGGCCCGCGCGAGGGTTCCCGAGCCACGCCTGCCGTCGCCGCCGCCGTCGCCGTGGTGGTGGGGCGGCGGTGGCGGGTGGAGGACTGGCGGTCGTCTACGATCGAGGGCGCGAGGTCGCCTCGGCCCCTCCTTCCACCCTGCGTCGGCGCTGTGGGTTTCGCTCGGGGTAGCAGGCCCGCGGTCTCCATGCTACGCGCGCGGGTGCCCTGCCAGCTCCGAGTCGGCGTCTCACCCCAGCGCGCAAGTAGGGGGCTCGCCGTCGGGGCGGGCTCTTGAAGGGCCTGAATCCTTACACGGGGGCGCCCCTCTAGTTGCGGCCGGGGACGGGGGTCTTTTCTCGACCCTGGTCGCCGCGGGGGGCGGCTGCCCTTTGCTCGGTAACCTGTGGATTGCCTGCCCAGGTGTGCCTGGTTCTGCCCAGAGGCCCCAAAGCAGCCCATGTGGGCCCCGCTGGCGCAGGCAGCGGCCAGTTGCTCCTAGGTGGTTGGACGCGCGCCCACGCGCGCACGCACGCGCACGCACACAAACGCACACGAATACACACACACACACACACACACACACACACACACACACACACACACACACACACACACAC
>CAUYUJ010011962.1:0-20174 GCA_963575745.1 Prorocentrum cordatum | reverse complement strand
TCATCACCATCACCATCATCATCAGCATTAGCAGCATCAGCATCATCATCACCACCACCATCATCATCATCATCATCATCATCACCATCATTATCATCCTAGGCCAGTTGTGGAACAACGGGTGATCTGTATACATCTTGGCCCCACACCCCGGAGTGCTGGCCCCAGGTCAGCGCAGAATTATGAACCCGGATATCCGACGATGTGGTGGGGTCGAAGTCCTGGACCGAAAGAACCTTGCCCTCGGTTGGGACAATGGTGATGGTGATGGTGATGACGACGACGATGGCGATGCCAATGCCGATGCTAGTGATGATGGCGATGATGCGAATGATGATGACGAATCTGCTGATGATGGTCTTGATCATGGTGGTGGTTATGACGGTGCTGTGGTACGATGGTGGTTGTGACGACGACGACGGCAACGATGATGATGATGATGACGATGGTGATGAGAATGATGATGATGGTGATAGTGATGGTGATGGTGATGGTGATGGTGATGGTGATGGTGATGGTGATGGTGCTGGTCGTGATGATGATGGTGATGACGATGCTGGTATTGTGACGATGATGATGGTGATGTTGATTATGGTAGTTGGGGTGATGGTGGTGATTGTGGGTATGGTTGTTGACGAGGACGACGATGCGGATGACGTTGATGATACTAACAGATGATGATGACGACGACAATGATGATCATGGTGATGGTGATTGTGGGGGTGATGGTGAAGGTGATAGTGATAATGGTGATGGTGATGGTGATTGTGGTGGTGGTGGTGATTATGGTGGTGCTGTTTTTTACCCATGATTTGACACATCCCACGCTCTTGCAAACATCCCACCCACCCACCCGCAGCTTGGTTTGCAAAACCTCTTAAGACCGACCACGACGATACCGACGACAACGACTACGACGACACCGACGACGTCTCCGACGACTTCGACGACGACGAAGACGACGACGACGCCGACGACGACGAAGACGACGACGACGACGCCAACGAAGACGACGACGAGGGAGGAGGAATGACGACGACGGCGACAACGACGACAACGACGACAACGACGAGGGAGGAGGGAGGACGGCGACGACGTGAACGACGAAGAAGGAGGAAGGACGGCGACGCCGACGACGACAACGACGAGGGAGGAGGGAAGACGACGACGACAAAGACGACGACGACGACGACGGCGACGACATGGGAGGGACGACGACGAGACGCCGACGACGGACGACGACGACGACGAGGGAGGAGGAGGAAGGACGACCACGGCGACAACGACGACGGAGACCACGAGGCCAACGAGGACGACGACGACGAAAACGAGGAAAGACAGAGGACGACGTAGGCGACGACGACGACGACGACGACGCGGGAGGAGGGAGGACGGCGACGACGACGACGACGACGACGACGCAAGAGCGCGCGCGCACGCTTTTGTTGAAAATCCGTGTTTCGAAACCTTGTGTTTTTGTATATTTTTTGGACACACAATTTTGAAATCCTTCCGAAACCGATGGGTTTTTGAAGGTTTTCGGCATACGCGCGCGACGACGCGCGCGTCTGCACTTCGTCCCATTGTTTGCAGAGGCTTCTCGCGACGGCACACGCGCAAGGGCGTTCGACAGATTTCGACAGGCGCGCGCGAAGCCCGTTTAATAGTATTTTGTGAAAATGTAGAAAAACCTATGGTTTTCTTATGATTTCGCAAGACTTCGCGCGGAAGCTTTTTTAGCAAATCAGTGTTGCGAAACCCTGTGTTTTTGTTGGAAACTCGATTGCGAAACCCTTCCGGCACCGAAGGTTTTTGAAGGATGTCGGCATGCGCGCGCGACGACGCGCGCGTGCGCATTTCGTCCCATTTTTGCAAAGGATTCGTGAAACAAGTGTTATGGTAGAGCGAAAAGTGTCACCGCATAGTGTTTTTTTTTTGCAAGGGAACCTCAGGGGGGGGGGGGAACCCTGTTGGCCTGGGACATTGCGATTTCATATTTAGGATGGACATGTGGTCAGAATCATATATGATTTACGTACCCGAAAGGGGGACCGATAACGCCAGGGGGGGTAGAGTCTATTTTCTTGTACGATATTAGGCAATTGACGTCTGTTCGCAGTGAGTTGTCCACTCCGCTGCTCGCGCAAACATCCCACCTGCCCACCCGCAACTTGGTTTGCAAAATCTCTTAAGACCGTGACGGTGGGTACCAATGGCACTTGGCAACGACAGCGACGCCGACGACGACAGCGACAACGACGACAACGACGCCGTCGACAACGACGACGACGACGACGACACCGACGACGTCTCCAACGACTTCGACGGCGCCGACAACGACGACGACGACGACACCGACGACGACGACGACGCCGACGCCGACGACGACGACGACGACGATGACAACGACGACGACGACGATGACGACGCCGACGACGACGAGACGACAAACGACGACACGATTGACAACCGGCCGACACCGAGACACCGACGGACGACGACGAACATCGTCACCGACGCCGACGACGACGACGAAGACGCCGACGACGTCGGACGACGACGAAGAGACGAGACGCGACGGTTAACGACGGACGACGAAAACGACGAAGACGTCAACACGAAACGACGACGCGGAGGCGGGAAGGACGACACCAGCGCAACGACGACACGACGACAACGAGAGGGAGGAGGGGGACGGCGGACGACGCGAACGACGAAGAAGGAGGAAGGACGGCGACGCCGACGACAACGACGAGGGAGGAAGAAAGACGATGAGGACAACGACGACGACGACGACGACGACGACGACGACGACGACGGCGACGAAACAGGAGGGGCGACGACGAGACGCCGACGACGGACGACAACGACGACGAGGGAGGAGGAAGGACGACCACGGCAACAACGACGACGGAAACGACCACGACGCCAAAGAGGACGACGACGACGAAAACGAGGAAAGCCAGAGGACGACGTAGGCGACGACGACGACGACGCGGGAGGAGGACGGCGACGACGACGATGACGACGCAAGAGCGCGCGCGTACGCTTTTGCTGAAAATCCGTGTTGCGAAACCTTGTGTTTTTGTAGGTTTCTTGGACACACGCTTTTGAAATCCTTCCGAAACCGATGGGTTTTGAAGGTTTTCGGCATACGCGCGCGACGACGCGCGCGTCTGCACTTCGTCCCATTGTTTGCAGAGGATTCTGGCGACGGCACACGCGCAAGGGCGTTCGACAGATTTCGACACTCGCGCGCGCGAAGCCCGTTTGGTAGCATGTTGTGAAAATCTTGGGAAAAAAAATGGATTTCTCAAGATGTCGCAAGATCTCGCGCACAAGCTTTTTTAGGGGAAACTCGATTGCGACATCCTTCTGACACCGAAGGTTTTTGAAGGATGTCGGCATGCGCGCGCGACGACGCGAACGTGCGCACTTCGTCCCATTTTTGCAAGGGTTTCGTGAAACAAGGGTTATGTTAGAACGAAAAGTGTCACCGTATAGTGTTTTTTTATTATTATCATTTTTTAAAAGGGGAAAAAAAGGGAACCTCAGGGGGGGAACCCAGTTGGTTTGAGAAATTGCGATTTCATAGTTAGAATGAACATGTGGTCAGAATCATATATGACTTACATAGGTCGCGGGGGGGACGATAACGCCGGCGGGGTAGAGTATATATCTCTTTTTGAAGGGAGAATAGAAAGGAGAATTGATGTGGACGGCGATGCGGATGACGTTGATGATTTGGACAATGAGGATGATGCTGATGATGGTGATGCTGAGGATGGCATCAACGATGTTGTTGGTAATGATGATGGTGATGATGACGACGACGACAACTGCGATGATGGTGGTGATGAGGAGGACGTTCATGGCGATGGTGAAAGCAATGGCGATGGCAATGATGATGGTACGGGTAATGATGGTGCTGGGGATGGTGCTGGTGGTGGCGATGGTGATGGTAATGATGACGGTGGTGATCATGATGATGATAGTGATATTTGTGATTATTGTGACGGTGACGATGATAATGGTGATAATGCGGATTGTGAATTTGATGATGATTGTGATGCTGGTGCTGATGCATGCTGATGATGATGGTAACGCGGACGATGGTGATGGTGATGATGGTGACGATGGCGATGATGGTGGTACTGGTGCTGCTGATGATGATGACGATGGTGATGACGGCGGTGAAGTTGATGATGATGCTGATGGTGCTGATGCGGCGAGTGATGCTGGCGACGATGATGATGATGCTAGTGATTATGATGACGATGTTGATGATGATGACGATGATGCTGACGCTGATGATGACGCTGATGATGGCAATGCTTGTGTATATGGATACGATCGAGGGGTCGATCGCATACCTGAGTCCGTAGGTACAGGCGAAAGAGGAAGAGGTTAGCTACTCTTTGTCCTGGGCGCTGCGCCGAGAGCAGCGCGGTGTGTATACCATGGCATGCAAAGACCTGAGCCGATATGTTAGCGGCATATGACGATACAATGGTAATACGAACGGATTTCACACGCGCGCGCCGCCCCGAGTCCGGCCAGCTCCACGATGGCCTCGGGCCCGCGGGGGGCAACGGCAGGGCTCGGGAGCAGAGGTGCGAGGTCCACTCAATACACCGCCATATCTACCGCACCTCCCAACGTCGCACCGGCTAGGAAGGGAAGAAAGGGGCCAATCCCGCCACGCAGGGTGCTTAGGGGAGTCAACCCGCCTTCGGCGGGCCCAGGACGCGCCCCCCCAAAACGCCTCGGCGCACCCGGGCGACCCCCCGTCGCCGCGGGTGATGAGGCTGGGAGAGCAAGGGATAGGATGACAACTGGAGAACATGACTGCATCCTTCGATGCAGGTGTCTCCACCGGCGCACAGTTGCACGCGCGCAAAGTGTCGCAAATCAAACCATGATGGATCAGAGTTGCGACGACTACTCGATCAAGGCAAACAGAAATTCATTCACGGGACACTCAAGACCCAGAATTATCCCCGGGGCTCTCCAGCCCCAAATCCACGCGATATTACGATCAAAGTTGTGATGACAACTGATCAACTAGGTAGCGTAATGCGCATTGTGCGAGGCGCTCCAGGCCTGAAAAGACACGCGATAATGGCCAAAAATGCGCGTTAGCGTCGCCGAAAAAATATGGCCATTGGGAGAATGCAGCGCGTAGGTCGCACTCAGACGCCTTCCCGCGAAAGAAAATGCACGGGCACAGTTGAACAAATTGTTGGCGGGCGACCTGCCGGCGTGCGTTTATGCCCGAATGCCAATTTGTAGTGCGTGAGATTCGTTCGATAAGATTGTTGGCGGGCGACCTGGCGGTTTATGCCCGAATGCCAAATGGCAGCGTCTGAAGTCAAATATATCGAGTCCAGATGGAAAACATGTAAGATGGAGTATACAGTTAATTTCCAAATATGCACGATGACCTAATCACAGAAAACAAAGCACAATATACAAGAGTATATCTAGATAAGCATACAAAAAAGTCACAAAAACAAAAAAAAACAGCAATGCAATTATTGTCCAATTCCGGTGGTTATATATATATATATATACATATATATATATATTAAAAATATGCAATGCCGATTGTCCCGGACGCGATTGCCGCGCTCGTCAAGGCATCCAATCGCGCGATCACTGTTGATGTCCAGCCAAGCCACATGTATTCACAGCGGCCCTCGTCGATGTAGATCCACCTGTTCAGGATATAAGACCAGTGGCGGTGCGCGACGTGCTGGCAGCGTTCGACACTGCCGAGTCGCGATTTCTTCACGCGACGCTGGCGCGCGGCACTGCGGCCGCGGCCCCTGCGCGGCACTTCTCGCGGGCTCCGCTTCGGGGGCGCAGTGGGTCTCCGCGTGCTCGAAGCGGAGCCGCTGTCTCCAGTCCAGCCAGCGCCATGGGCACGGCCGCCGACGGGGACATTGCGGCGGGGAGGTGCAGGGGCAGGGGCGAGGTGGACAGGGTCGATGACGGAGGCAACGTCAGTGCCCTTCTTGTCTTTCGCGGCGCCCTTCGGGGCCTGCCTCCGGAGCTCAGCCAGCGTCGCGCGGGCCATTGATCCCTGACCTCTCCCAGAGGGAGCGGCAGGGTGATGGGCCCGCGCTGGAAACGCTCGCTTCGGCTGAGTGCTCCAGGGGCCTGCCTCGGCGCATGCCGAATCCACGCTTTCACTGCGATATTGCACAGCATCGCACATGTCATCGATCGCGAATTCCGGTATATTCTGGGCCCTCCTACCGCCAGTCATCCGAGTGTAGAGGGGGGGTCACATTTGGAACCTCTCCACCACATCGAACCACGGGCGACATCAAATTGCGGTCTCGCCCATGTCATCCGCATCGGTTCCGCCCGGGCTCCGACAGGGGGCTTGCCAGCAGCTGTCCACCGGACGCGACGTTTTTCTGCCTTTCCCGCCACCCAGCGACGGGCACCCTTCCTTTCAGCTTCATCGGAGCGGGCGCCTCGGAAACGGGCGCGAACGTCCGCGCGCGCAATCTGCCGTGCGATTTGCTCGTTCAAGTTGCTCATCCACGCGTGAACTCCAGCGAGAAACTCGATCTGAGCGGCCCCCGCCCCCCCGCACTGCTGCGACACACTGCGCGCGTTGCAGGCGTCGCCATCGAAGTTATCGGGGAGATCGCGGCGGCAGCTCCTGCAGCGGCGCTTTCCGTTTTGCACGTCAACGGCGCCGCGCTCAATGAGCTGTTGAATGCGGTCGCGGACGCCACCGCCAGCGCTCAAGAAACGACCGAGATCACGCAGAGCGCGATCTGGGATCAAATGAGCGCGATCGGCGGCCAGATCGGCGGCCGGCGATTCCAAACCTCTGACGGTCATCGGATCGGAGAGGTCACCCGCCGAGATGTTCTCACGAGCGTGGTGTGCTGAGGGCGTGCCCTGATGCTCTGCCATGAGCTGCTCTGGTTCGGCAATGAGCTCGGCGTCCTTCGCGTCCTTCTCGGTGCCTTGCAGATTGTCGTCAGATTTGTTCCTGGTTTGGAGCAACAGCGGACGCTGTGCTACCTGGATCGGCGCAGGACCTGGGGCGCTGGAAGGGTTCGGGAAGGCGGGAGCCTGCGATATCAGCATTCCTGGCTCCAGCGCATTGACGTCGACCATGTCCAACTTCATTGGGGGGTTCAAATATTCATCGTATTTCGGATCGGTCACCACGTCTCTTGCCCATGAGTCAAGCAGAGATTCGAGAGCATGATGGTATTTCAGAATGTCGGGTGGCGGTGCTTCCACAAGACGCTGAGTGACATCTTCCCGGATGGTGGCGCAGAAGTATGGGATACAAAGGAAAAGCACAAACTCTCCATCATCTGCCCAGTCAGTCTGCCTCATCACCGTTAGAATGAAGCGGTTATGTTCGCATGCGTCGGGCAGCTGCTGAGCCCTTGGGTTGCAAAGGTTAAGCGGTAATGGCTCCACCTCGCCGAGCAGTCAGTCTTCACTGAACCATACTTTCTACTGGCTCCAACGGATTATTCCGATAGGGTTCCAAAGACCGCCTGTAGTTCTTCGACGAGCGGGATCGGGGTCAGAATTCTGTTCTCGTCGTTTCCGACAGCTCGACTGTCATCGTGCTCGGCGGCGTCGGGATTATCGTGAGATGCGGGCGCTTCCACCAGCGCCTCAACGACGATGTCATCATCGGGTAGGCCGCGATGTTCGTCTATGACCCACGCGCTGAAGTGATCAAGCATGTCCGACGGGAGATCGGCACGAAGAGGCACGCCAAATCTAAAGCCGCACTGCTCACTGCCGCGATCACGGCACCAAATGTTGACCCAGTATGGACCGTGGCCACAAAACGGGACCATCACACTAATGTGTGGTCCTGTGTGCTCGACGTCAATAATTCGACCATGTGTTCGCCCCTGCTCCAAGATGAGGGCCCTCTGCTTGGTGGCGGGGCATGGGGGGGGCAACGGCTCTGCATCGAGAAGTGCCATAACGACGCGCGTAGATGAAGTCACCGTAGCGAATGTCACCGCGACGCGGCGCACGGTCCCAGGTACCCTGTGGGAAGTCCTTAACGAACGGTTCAAAGTACTGCGTCTTGCAATCTTGCGCGACCTTCCACCAGTGGATGCTCGACTGCGGATCCTGGATGTTCTGTCGTGCAGGAGCCAGTGGGTTCTCATCCTGCGAGGACGCAGGTGTCTCCACCTGCGCATGAACACCAGGGTCAGCGGCAGGTGCGGCCATGCAGATTTCGAGGCGGAGAACGTCTTGCGCGTCGTCCTCGATATTGGCTGGCGCAGCAGTCTGCACGTTCTGCCGGGGAGCATATGGCGCGGCAGAAGAAGAACACTTTGCGATTGCTGGAGCAAATGCAATGGCGGCAGATCCGCGAGGCTCGGGAGAGGCAACGGTAGGTCTGCGATGTGACTGCGGGTTAGGCATGGGCTTCGCTGCAGGTGCCACCACCGGCACAACCTCACAGACTTCGCACTGACTCCGTGGTTCAGGAAGCTTCGCCAGCGGAGGGTGAGTCCATGATTTGCTGTGCTCGGGGAACAGAGGACGTGCACCGACCGCGCGGATGGCGAGGATGGCCATAGGAGGAACAGTCTGGGGACACATGATGGCACCTTGCTCACCAGGCCAGAATTCACATCCAGCCGCAGACGCCGCATGTAGCCAGCGACCCTGGCGCGCGGTTTCGGCATATCCCCGAAGACAAAGGAGCGCGAACTGAAGCAAGCGTTTGTCCGTGCCTGGCGTTCGGCTCCATATCTGTCTTGCGGATGCTAGTCCACGCGTCACGGGTGGTGGCATGATGTAGGTACTTCGCATATGTCCAGGATAGGCGCTTCCACCCCATGTTCCATGGTCTGCTCATTTTGTGCGCAGCGCTGTGCCCGCCGATAGCCCGAAGTGCCTGATCCCACGCAAAATCCTAATCGGGAGCAGTCGGATCGGGACGGCGGACGAAGACCTGGAAGCAGGCTTTGTCATCGTCGATGTGCAACTGCCGGAAGCGAAAGACAACGATGACGTAAAACTCGTCTGCGTTTGGCCGCGGCTGTCCAAGTTGCTGCACTTGGTTCATGTGGGCATGCACCGCTGCCCTCATTCGACCATTGCTGTTTCTATCGAAAATGTCGTTCACGATGTAGTCGAAAGATCGAGAGTAGTTCTCCGCGGCCCAACGTTCAACATCTGGCCGAGTCCATATTTTGACGCGGCAGTCAAGAAATTGGTTCAGGCAATTAGGGCCACCGTTGTCATGACGCAGCGCCGCAGATATTGGGCATCTGTGACTTGTGAGTAGATTGGGCCCCAACTGTTTGGTCTTCACATTGCATAATGGAATCCACTCGTAGTCGGGGAAGCACCCACTATAATGTAAGTCTGGCGCATGCTTGATGACGTAATTCTGATAATATAGACAATCCACGTACTGTTCGCTAGTCGTGCACAACTCGCACTGTCCGTGCCCGCGTAGGCGAGGAGGTGCCCAAGGGAAAAAGGTCAGGCATCTTCTTGCGGATGTCATACTCCCTGGGGGCGACGGAGTCGTTGTACTTGCCCAAGTGTCTGCGCCACTTTCGCGCTGCGAACGAGCGCAACAGTCGCGCGCCCCCATGGCCTTGAGCTTCAAATGCTCCGCGGACCCCATGGATGCCACAGATGGCGGAGCTTCTGCGGGTGTTTCCACCGACGCACAGACATCCGCGGCAGGGACTGCAGGCGGACGCGGTAGAGGCGCAGGCGGCTCCTTTGGGTTAGCCTTTAGGAGCGGCTGAGGCGGCCGAGGTGGCATGGGCGCAGGCGTTGCCACCGACGCAGGCGGCGCGGGCGGCGCGGGCGGCGCGGGCGGCGCGCGGGCGGCGGCCGCTTGGACGCATGGACGTCGCGCACACCGCAGGGGCATCCTCAGGCGGAAGGGGGCGCGTGGGCGGAGGTGGAGGCACGACCGCCGACGCAGCCGCAGGCGCGTCCTGCGACTCCGGAGGCGGAGCCAGGGATTGTCAAAGCGGGCCTCGGCCTCTTGGCGAAACCAGGCCGCGAGCTCGAGGCCTCTCCGCCGCAGCCGCCGCGAGCGGCCACCCGCGGCGCTGTCTTTTAGCTCATAATTGTTGAAGGCGGTCAACATGTGAAAGACACGGCAGCGCGCGCGCTGCAGTGGCTCAGAAATCTTGCCGACGTGACCCGCCATGCCCGACGCGCGCGGGGCTGTCGGCGGCGCCGATGGCAGCTTGGCGCTCGCAGGAGGTCGCCCGGAAAAGTTGCATGGTGCGAGTCCATGGTCGGCAACGCGTGGCGGCATGGGATTGTCAGCGTACCGACGCACGTCGTCGGCGATGGCGGGTCATCCCCTTGGCCAGCGACTGCACTGCCGACCTCTTCCCATGGCACCCTCAAGACTTTCCACATGCCGCTGGCGACGCGCTCACAAACGCCCCGAGGCGGACATCTGAAGCCATCTGTGCCCAGCGCAGGCACGCTAGTCCAAGGGGGGTTCTGGATGCTGACGCAGCGCGTCATCGATGGCCGAGTCCTTGAGGCATAACCCCGCAAAGGTCACCCGGACAAACAGAAATGCCATCCAGGGCGCCGCAGTGGAAGGGTTCGGCTTCGGAGTCTGTTTGCCTGCCAGCAACTCAAGTCTGGCGCGCAACATGGGCTGACGTGGTGAAGAGACCTTGTTTGCTGGAGCGCAACCGGCACTGTCCGCTCCCGCCAGGGCGCTTCTCCATGCAAAGGAGAGAGCTCATCGGGGAGTCCCCCAAGGCACGGCGCCGAGCGAGCTGGGGCTCACACGCGGGCCCGCTGCGGATGTTGCCATCGGCGCAACCAATAGACGCGTCTCCGATCTGCATGCCCTGCAGGTGGTTCGGAGTGGTCGCCATGCTGGTCCGACTCCGGGCGGTAGTTCTGCCTCTGCCACCGAAGGATTGGGAGGGGGGCGCGCGCGGTTGTCTGCGATCTTGATAACGGCCGCGGCAAAGTGCACATCGGGCAACATGCACGCGCGCGCGAGGAACGGTCGCGACAGAGACACTGTTGGACACAAGAGCCCGGCGGCTGGCATCCTTGGCGGTCTCCGCCGTCTTCACGGTCATGCCAGCAGCGGGGGGAACGAGAGACAGCTTCAACAAATCTGCCATAGGTGGGCCTTCTTAGGCTCAAAATGTCATCATGTCAGCGACCTGTTCTTCTATACCTGCGTATCTTAATTGTATATGTTCCTGCTGACACGTCGCCGTGATCCAATCCAAGTTAATACGATGTGTACGATATAGATCACGGAGTGATGGCGTCCGTCCTCTCTGGGCGACCGCAGTCGCTGCCTCGTTATCCTCCGCCACAGTGAGATGGACCAACGGAGGCGGTGTCGGAGTGATCGGGGACCGAGGGGCATGAAGCACGATGTCCTCGTGCATGGCGTTGGGTAATGATGTTGGCGATAGTGGTGTAGCTCTTGTCGACGTCCTGGCGCTCGGAGATGAAGCTCGTGTGGGCGGAGCCCGTCGTGGTGATGTTTTGTGGCGCTTCTTCTCGGCGGCCAGCGATGGGCGGCCTGTCCCGCTGGCCGCGTTCTGCGCCACACCCTCCCCACAATGACAGGAGAGGCAAACCCTCTGCGCGCAGAGCTGCGTCGAGCGCCGCGATCTCTGACTCCGCGGAGGAGTGCGATGCCGAAGTCTGCTTCTTACACGCAGAGTCCAGGGGGGAAACATGCGTTCGGCCCCACCAGCGCAACAGAGACGCCCGTGGTCGACTTCGGCGCGTCGACACAACCCACATAGGAGGCATCCGTGAAGGGCGCGATCGAGATTTGACCCGAGTTGTCACCCATCCATCCCTGAAGACAGTGCAAGCGCGTTGATTAAAAGTAACATACCAAGCGGTGTAGCCGTTTATCGCAAGCGCAACTCCACTTCGTGATCTCCCATACGGACAGAGTGCGTAAGATCGAATATGCAGCAATTGGCAAGGCATGAGGTCTTAACTCGAACACTGGCAGCATCGGGTCCGAAAGCGCCTGCGTCTTCGCAATCTGTGTCAGTGAACGAAGTATCTTCAATACCAAGGGCGTCGGCATGTGGGAGATCGTTGTCAGCAATGCGCGCGGCGCCGCCCGTGGGTTTCTCAACCGACGCACAGGATCTAGAGGCGGGTTTCTCAACCTGCGCGCGAGATCGAGGCGTGGTTGCACGAAGTTTGGGCGACGATGACTGTTTTATTCGCGATCCGGGCGTCCCAGAGAGCTTGGGACCACATTCCAAACATTCGCGATGCACTGGTCAGTAAAGCCAACGCCAAGCATGTCGTGTCGGATCCCACGTACGCTGGACGCCGATGTATACTGCTTGTGGCCATGCTGCGGGAGCATGGGTCGGATCGCAGCCATACGTATGTCGAGGACGTCGCGTGGCACCTGCCATGTGTCCTGACCACATCCCATGTTGTGGTCATACTGAGTCGGTGAGTAAATTTCGATACCGCTGTGTCGCATGAGATCCCATCCCAATTTGAGGTTGGCTGTGGGCCCTGCCAATTTGAAGTCATCAAGGCACACTGACAGGATGAGGTTCAGTGCGTTGTGTTTCGATACACATTCCCAGCCAGGGATGGGGCGGAATCCCACCGACTCGAGGCTTGCACGACCGCTCCCACAAGACAGCGGCCACTAGGTGGCCGTGGAGAGCAAGTCGTAGTCGGCATACAGGATCCTTGCATTTTGCCCAAGACGTGGGTTGTCGCCACTTGGGTAAAGTAGTCCATATATCCTCAGGGTCGATGCGACCGTCTCCGTAGAGTAGAGCTTGAGTGCATGCCCCTAGGGCATCACTCCGTTCCCCTCCGCTGCCAGGCAACCAAGCTGTAGCGTCGCATAGCTTGGAGGCCTCAATATGGGAGGCGCTGGATGCGGCGTCGGCGAAGACAGCGGCCAAGCCACTCCCATCTCTCACGCTGTCGCCTTGTACCACAACGCGCCCCTTGTACTTATGTAGTTCCGGGGGTAGCTCAGCATGTTGCACGGAAGATGGTTCCAGGATGTTGGCGAAGTGAACCTTTCTGGACTCTTTGCGCGCGTTCGTACAACGCCGTCACGCTCCATAACCGGGTCGAGCATCCAGGTTTGCTTTTTTTCTTAGTCGTTCGTACATTGTGCTAGCGGTTATGCCGCATGTTCTTGCTTGCTAAGATTGCGCGTGACGAGGTTGCGGGTGGCGATGCGAGGTCGCTTCCAGCGCGTCGAGCCGAGCTTGCTTCCATGCCCCTGATGGTGGTAGGATGTGCGTGGGATCATGGGCGCCGCGCTGTACTTGTCCGGCAACGCATGCAAGCGTGCGACGCTCGCAGGATTTGCATCCGGCTGTGGACGGTAATAGAAGAAGGCGACGATGTCACGTGGTCCGTCAGGAAGAAAGGCGCGAGTAATGCATATGTCCGCGATGCCCGTCACATTCTCGTCTCGAGTGACGGCTTTGTTGTGTAGGTCGTAGGTAACGCGTCGTTCCACAATGGTCCATGGCGGACCGTCACCGCTGGTGGTCAGAAAATAATAGGCGGTCTTGTCGATTCGTGTCCAGACGCGAAGGGCGGATCGTGACGTGTCTTCCGCGCGCGGAGCACATCCTTGGCGAACTCTCTCCGCCAGCCGATCTGTCTTGGACACGCTGTTCCAATACTCAGATGAGATATGATCTGGTCGGGGGGGCAACCTGGGCGCGGGTTCGGCGGCCGCGAATATTGATATTGCCGTCGGCACGGATCTCCGGCCACCAATGAAAGCGCACTATACCGGCCCGGGGCTCACTGAGGTGGCGGTGGTCGTCGCCACTGCCATCCCATACATCGCGGAAGTATGTCTCGCCCTCGACAGTTGACGCGGTTTCGAAGCAACGGATAAATTCCATCTTATCACCGGGACTGGAATGCCAATCGCATCGTCCGTTGGGCGAAACACTTGTGTCAGTGGTGTGCGGATGCAGCGTGGAATAGCGTGACCGCGCTATTCCCAGTCGTCGGGCTCAGGAGCGGGGGCCGATGTCTCTTGCGCCTCGGGAACGACTGGTTCGGGGGTTTGTGCTCCGGGGCCTCAGATGGTTCTGCCCCGGGGAGCTTCGAAGTACTGGGGTCATCCCACTCCGCTGGGCATTGCAGGACGGGGTCGCCCACTGCTGGCACTCCCAGGGGTCGGGACGTTTGGAACGACATTAACTCGCGCGGTTCTGTTGTGTGATGTCGGAGAAGACGTTCTCGGACAGGAAAACATGTCCCCCGAGGGAATCGCGATGTTCTCCGTCGGGATTCTTAACGTACGCGGCCGCATCGATGACGAGGTAGTCACCGGACCAGCGCCCACCAGAGTGGAGGTGGTAGCCCATGAACAAGCCCTCTCGCGTGGTCTCGTCAAACTTCGCCGCGGACATGCTGGCGTTCGGATTCAAGCATGTCCAGAAGATGCGAGTACCGAAAAGAAACTAGATGTCCCTTGAAGGATTCTCCAGTACGAACTTCATGCGAGGTGAAGTCGGCGCATGCCTCAAGCGCGGAGGCAAGTGCGCGACAGGGTCGAATATTAAAGTCGCGGCCACAGCGCCATGCCTGCACACAGCTTCACTCCAACATTCATGACCCAAGCACGAATAATGGAGCACCGCTCGGGTGCCCTGCAAGACAAACTTGACCGCGCGTTCGGCCATGCCGTTGGTCCGTGGCCGATGTGGCGCGCTTTCTGCAACTCCCCTGAGTTGCCCGCGCAAACGCGCTTCGCTACATCATTCAGACAAGGAGTTCCAGAAATGATGCCTCGGTGGTTTCGGCGCCCTTGTGCTTCGCAGGGCGCGCCACGAAAGCGCCCGCGAATGCGCCCAACGCGACCAGGGCGCAGTTGCCACCACACTTGTCGGCGGCGTCGTCTGCAGCGAGGACAACGCGGTCGGCGGCCAGAGCTTCGCCGAATCGTTGAGGCGCGAACGCCGCGTACTGAATGTCATCTGTAGTAGGGCACGTCGGCGGGCTGGCTCGGCGCCAGCGTCGGCGCGGCGCGCGTCGCGAACCAGGATGCGCGCACAGATCTCGCAGTCAAGGCGCTCGGGGCTGTGAGCGATGTAATGCGACGGGTCGATAGGTGGACGCGGTCTGCCAGGTCGCACAGGCGCGGGCGCAACCGCGGGCGCAACTGCACTCGACGTCGCATCGGCCCGATCCATCGCATATGCAGGCGTATTCACCGGCGCCGCGACATTACGCACAAGCGCGGGTGTGTCTATCCGCGCAGTTGCCGTATCTTCGCGGCGTTTACATGTGAGTGAAATCGGATTGTCAACATTCCGTCGCCGCGTGCGTCGGCTGCGTCCTGCGTCGACGCGCAGGCGAGGTGACACGCAGATGAGGCGGCGAACTATTCTGCAGATTGCTGAAGTCGAGCTCTGGGATTATGTTGTCGACGTTGACTTTGCACCATTGACCGCGAGGGTCTTGTAGTAGGTAACCGAGTTGTGGACCCCAGATGTGTCTGCAGCCGCCCTCGTGCATCAGTTGCCCCGATGGACAATCCGTCATTGCCAGCACCGATCTCGATAATCCAACGTGGTAGTTTAAGTTGGATATGCTCGTTGACGATGCGGTCGCCGGTGGCTATTTCGAGCACGCGTTCTCGTCCTTGACGCACTCGAGTGGTTTCGCGCGGTCGAAGGTCGGCCTTGTCTTGGATGTGATGGGCGGAGCCCCTATGCAAGATCCATGTTCGTGACAGCGCTGCTGTAGACCGTGGCATTGTCTCAGGCGCAGGTGCAGGCGCTGCCACCGGCGCACTGTTGTGGGTCGGCGGTAGGTCCAGCACCGCAGGAAGTCTGGACGTCTGCATGAGCTCGCCATGCAGACGTCGCGCCTCGGTCTGACTGTCGCGCAGCGCGAGTGCGCTAGCTTCCAATCACCAGTCAGGTAAATTGTCCGGCTCGTCGACCTGTTCTCCTCGGCAGTACGAGGCCCCTGTCCATGTGTACATGTTGCGCTGGACTGCGCAAGTAGTTATGTCCACATTGTCGAGGTCGCATCGGATCTGCTGCAGTGATGGATCGGGCAGAATAACATGCCTCTCGCGAGTCACATACGCGCGACCACGTATTCGGTCGCACCGCGCTGCCGCGGGGGATCTGCCGCGGCCACGGGTAGATGGTGATCGGCAGTTGTTACGATACGTGGATCGGCTGCCATTTCCATCACTCCCGGTGCGAGAGCGCCCGCGGCGGCGGCCCCGATTGGAAAGCCGCGATGAAGATCGAGGGCGCCACGGGAAGCGGGGCGACCATCCGCGACCCCCTGGACCGCGCGAGTCGGATCGCCCCCTGCGCCCAGGCGACGGCGACCCTCGTCGCGACCAGCGCGCGCCCATCGGACTGCGGGAGCTCTGTCGCCCCTTTATGGAGCGAAGGTTTGCGGCCCCCCGCATGTCGCGGGGAGGGCGTCCTGCGGCGGCTGTCTCGGCTGAAGGACCGAATGGGGTTTCTCTCGAGAGTCTTCGCGCCAGGGTCGACGCGCGCATTGCGGCGGCCGTTTCCACGCGCCCGGGCCCGCGTGGAAACGAGACTTCGGAATGCGCGGGCACTTGCGAGGATCTCGTAGCGGGCAGGGGCCGTGCATCGCGAAGGCGAAGCAACAAGTCAGTTTGATATCATCCTTCGGCGGTGGGCCAGAGGAGCTGTCAGTGGAAGGTCGTCTGTCGCGGGCGTCTCTGCCGCGGGTAGATGATCGTCGCAGAGGTCGCTGCGTGGAACGGCTGCTGGATCCAGTGCGCAGCATCTTGCACCATTCACCGTTCTTGCAGTCCAGACTTCAACGCTGCACAAATAACGGAATCATGTCGACCCGATTCTATGATGAAGCTGTGCAGATTGTGCTCAAGTCGGCGTAGTTCGAGGTTGAAGAGAACACGTGTCCGAAGCCACTCGCATGTTTTATGGGGGTCGTCGTTAGCCATCTTGTTGTGGTCGTGCAGATCCTGCTTCATCAGGTGGTGTCGGAGTATCTGAGCTCGGAATAACGACTCGAGTACTCGTGTGTCGAATGGTTCGCGGCATTCCAACAAAAGACTACCCCAACCGACTATAAGCCGTTGGAGGTCGTCGTCCCGCATGCGTATCAGTTGTAGACGTTCAAAGTCACGCGTTGCGTGGTCGACCGCAGTGACAATGTAGGATAGTAGCATCGTCCAGTCGATTTGTTTAACCAGTCTGGATACGGCCAGCTTTGTGTTCCTGAGTTGTGAGGTTCTTGATGCGGTACTGGAGCTCAGTATTGAGGTTTGCAGTGAGACCAGCTGCGAGCTCGCAGTCAACAATTTCAAGGTCGCCGCTGTCCTGGAGGTCCTCGCAGGTAGCGGTTGGTTGTTCAGCGACGCATAGGAACGCATAGGCCTTGGCAAGGCGTCCGGAAGCGCTACCAAAGTTGATGCGAACCATACGTTGCCACTCTTGTAGTTGTGTAGTGCGTGGCAATTGTGGTATGCGCAAGGTGCCTGATTCTTTGATTGGGGTGGTACTGCTGAGTGGGAGGTGTGACAAAGTCTGTGTTGGAACTGGTTGGGGTGAAGATGGTGGTCGCACAGGGGAAACGTGACGTGTCTGTGGGGAGGCCGCTGCGGACGTGGCACCTGGCGAGGTGCGTTTCGTGGGTCCTGTGCGGATGTCACCATCGGCATGTGTAAAGACTCGGTCATGTCGATGGCCAGGAAGTGTAGTCTGACGGTGGACCTGAGCGTCGCTAGCGTGGGCTGTCAATGTAGCTTCATTGGTCGTGATGTCATGCTGCATTGTGTGCACATTCTGCTGTATGCCGCGCATATCAACGTTAGTGTCGTGGGCTCGCTGGAAGTACCCCTGTGTCCCGCCGTTGCTCTAAGTCCTGGATTCGTCGATGGTGTGCTTCGCGCTCTTGTTCCAAACGGGCGAATGCTTCCTCAGCCCGTACCTGTTCGGCGTCCCTTTCATGGGAAATCTGGGTGAATCGTAACTGCGTGTGGCCCGCCGCCAGTCCTACCTCGGCCAGTCGGGCGTCGACGGAGGCGAAATCGTAAACCGAAGTCGGGGCGACCAGCTGCGCAGTCCGGGCCCGTACAACAGGCAACTCGTCCTGTGCAATATTTTTGTTCAAGTAATTGCTGTTCGACCGCGGAGATTCGGTTCTCAAGCGTTGGTACACGTCCCATCAGAAGCGTCAAAACGCTGAGCGAGGCCATGTTGGCACCTCGCAAGTCGCCGTGTAACTCAAACGCGGGTGTGGTATGTCGGGGGTGCAGTGTGGCAGGGGTCATATCAACCTGGGTACGAAGTGTGTTGATGTCCTCACGTAGCCGTTGATCCGTTGGTCCGTGCACCTCCGTAGGCGGGATATGTCGGGCCATCAGGAGCTCATCGTGTAATGTCCTGATGGCGCCAGCCACCTTGCCTCTGACGCTCACGAATTGGGCCTCCATCTGAAAGAAGTAATCGTGGATCGTCTGGATTGTACTGGGGTCGGAACCTCGGTGTGACTCCATCTGGTCAACCTGACCTTGGACCTGAATGATGATCGATCGATGTTCAGCGATCCGAACGTTGACCAATGCAAGAGTTCGTTGAAGTTCCTGTCCGAAGGTGGCCGTATGTGCGGCTCGTGTAAGTTTCAACATAGTCTCGAAGTTCCACCGTGCCAGCGGCGGCGGGAGACGCACGCAACACCATGTCGCGGGGCAGGGAACTCTGCCGTGAGCGCCTCTGGGACGGGCTGCGGCTGTTGTCACGGGTAGGAGAGCGAATGTGATACCGTTATGGAGCCCTTCGCTGACATGTACGGCCTGTGCGATTCCTCATGGCACGCACATGCTCGGGCACAGACACGGTAGTGGGCATGTGACCTTAGCCCGGCGGCGGGGGCGCGCGAAAGCGTTGTCTGGAGACGGTTCACTGGCGCCGCCGCTGCGGGTGTTCCCACCGACACAACGTTCATCAGCGAAGGTTGGAAAAGAAGAAGGCGAAGCGAATCCAGCCGCGACTCCGAGGCCAACTGCAGGTGCTCCCACCCGCGCACATGAACAATCAAAGGCGGCGCCAGGAAGCGTTCCAGTGGACGTATCAGGTTCCGCGACAGTATGAGTTCCTCGGCGTGTGAGCGCGCGCGGGAGGCCGTTGCAGTGGAGAGCCTGGTAAGAGCTCGCCAAGAGAAGCCGCGAGCGAGGCGGTGCTGCTTTCTCCTGAGAGGGGGGAAATGGGTATCACAGATTCTCGCGCTCTCTCCTTACTGTCATCGCGACCGCGCGCCGTCGAGGACGCCGCGCGCATAGAGGCACTGCTCCCTTAGGG
The DNA here is from genome assembly GCA_963575745.1 of Prorocentrum cordatum. Taxonomy (NCBI): domain Eukaryota; class Dinophyceae; order Prorocentrales; family Prorocentraceae; genus Prorocentrum; species Prorocentrum cordatum. The sequence continues at coordinate 840 of CAUYUJ010011962.1, read as the reverse complement.
GGGCAGGGCCATGCGGCGGGGTCAACGATGGCGCGAGTCTCAACGGCGAAGAGCGTAAAAAAAATGGGCTGGTAACCTGTGTGTCTGGGGGGTACGACCGAAGGGTCGATCATATACCTGACTCCGTAGGTAAAGGCGAAGGAGGAAGAGGTTAGCTACTCCTTTTCCTGGGCGCCGCGCGGAGAACAGCGCGGTATGTATACCGTAGTATGCCAATACCTGAGCCGATACGTTAGCGGCGTATGACGATATAATGGTGATACGAGCGGACTTCACACACATGTGATGCTGGTGACGATGATGATGCTGCTGATGCTGATGCTGGTGATGATGATGCTGGTGACAATGATGGTGACGAGGCTGATCATGAGAATGAAGATGAAGATGGTGATGCTGATGACGATGATGATGCTGGTGAAGATGATGACGATGATGATGATTATCGCGGTGATGAAGATACCCCGCGCACTCCTGCGCAGCGGCGGCCCGCCGCCCCCCCTCCGCCGCGGCGAGGCACAGCCGCCGCTGCCGCTGCTCGGCGCGGGCCTGCCTCCGCGCCCGAGCGGCGGCGGCCGCCGCGGCTCTCGCCGAGGCGCGCTCGGCAGCGCGCGCCTCGGCGCGGAAGCCCGCGGAATACGACGCCGACGCCACCGACGACGACGACGACGACGACGACGACGACGACGACGACGACGACGACGGCGACGACGACGACGACGACGCGACGGCGACGGCGACGGCGACGCCGACGCCGACGGCGACGACGAAACCGACGCCGACGCCGAGGCCGACGCCGACGCCGACGCCGACGCCGACGCCGACGCCCACGCTGACGCCGAC
>CAUYUJ010011961.1:10000-17500 GCA_963575745.1 Prorocentrum cordatum | reverse complement strand
CAGCTGCATGAGACCGCCGGCCGGCTTTTGCAGTCGCGTCCCAGAGCTCGCGGGCGCGAGCTGGAGCGTTGCGTGGGGCATTGTGTCCATCTATGCTTGCTGTGAAGAGAGCTCTTTTCCATCTTCCAGCGCGTCCGCGCCTTTTCCGAGCGCCAATCGTCTCGTGACGGGTTGCGGGGGGGGGGCGTGGCGAAGGAGGTTCAGGCCTTCGCGGCTCTGCTCTCGTTCTGCTATGCTTGTCTCGATGTGGTGGAGTTTGGAGGTCGCCAGTTCGGATGCATGTGTCTCGGGCTATGCTGCGTCCTGCAGGAGGGCCCCAGCGGGGGCGTCGCCCGCATGGTGGGGGATGGGGAGAAGTCTCGGTGCAGGGCCAAGGTCCCAGCGGTGCACGCTTGCACAATGGCTTTGGGGGTCTCCGGCGCGTCTCCAGGTATATGTGCCACTGCCCCCCCAGCGCCGACCAGGAAAAGGAGGGTGTCGACGGTGTCGAGGACAACCCAGGGAGTTTCAGGCGGTCCCCAGAGCCTGGCTAGATCCCAACCGCCGGCCGTGAAATTCGCCAAGAAAGAAATCGCCATTGCATTGGGCGGTTGTGGAATTGTCGCAGCTGTGCGACATCACCTACGACCATCGCACGACATGGGTAAACGTTACTCTTATCCAGGGGATAATATGTTGCTCGTCTTGGCTGGTGCAAAGGGTGCCCCTCGTCCTTTGGAGTTCTGATGCGTGCTCGCTGGCTGCTCGCCCCATGCGTCGCTGACGAGGTCTTGCTGGCTCATCGATTGCGCCCCTCGAAGCTGAACGCGGCCGATGCTGGCCCGAGGTTCTGGGAGGGCGAAGCCCCCCGCGGGCGCGGGCAAGCTGCTCCTTGTTCGCCCAGGGCCGTGCGAGATGGCCATGTGCTTTGGCTGTCGGGCCCTCAACCTCCTGGCGATGGCCTCCGTGAAGGTGATCGCGTAGAAGTGCTACCTGGGCGCCCTCCGCCTCGTCCTGTTCCTGGCGAGTGCAGGGCGGTCCTTCGGCGCGCCAGGGGATGCGCGCGCGGGGGTGGCGGACCTGGTCGAGGACAGGTTCTTCGCGGGAGGCGTCCGCGCCGAGGCGCAGGTGACTTGCGTCGCTTTCTTGGCGCTCCGCCCTCCAGCCGACGACGGGGGCGCGGGCGCTGCCGCGGGCGGCGCGGACCACGCGGGCCTGGCGGCGCTCGTGTCCAGCCGCGACGGGGGCGCCAGCGCCGTGGGCGGCGGTGGCAGCCATGATTCGCACGATGGCAGGGCGAGGCCAGCCGACCGAGGCGATCACGGCGCTGGTGATCTTCTCGGCATGCCCCCGCCCCTGCGAACGGTGGGGCCTGCGCGCCGAGGGCGCGGCGCCGCCGCGTCCGCCGCCGTCCTAGCAAGACCGCGGCCCTCGACCTCCTCCCAGAAGGACGAGGGGTGGTCTCCGGTGCCCTCGCCGCGAACGGGAGCGCCTCGCTGGGCCGCCCGCGACGCGGCTTCTCCGGGCGGCCTGCTGGCGCGGTGGGCGGCGGCGCAGGAGTGGGGCCGCCTCTTGGCGCGCGCCGTCTTCGGGTGCGTTATGAGGAGGAGCTCGGCCTGCCGGCAAATCTCAGGAGGGAAGTGAACACAGACACAAGGCATCGTCGATTCCCGAGGAAAGTATGGGAACATATGGGAAGCGGGGGGGAAGACGACAACCCAGAACATGTGGGAAACGATGGGAAATCCTGGTATTTGTATTTACTTATCCGTGCGTGTGTCCCAGGGCCCCTTCAATCGGCTCTGGCGCGGAGGTCTGTCAGCAGACCGCCGCGATGGTCTGCGCCCGCTGGCCGAGGTGAAGCAAGGAGGGTGGTGGGCCAGCGAGTCGTCTTTTCGTCGGCGCGAGGTGGCCGCTCGTCACAGGAGCGATCCGGCGCGCTCGTCGCCAGAGTTGCGAGGGTTCTGCCTGTCTGCGAGCGCCGCATTGCCGCTCGACCTTGGATCGTCATTGCTCAAGCGCCTAGAGTCCTTCGAAGAGAGAAAGTTCACTGTTGAGGTCTTCGCGGGCTCGAAGCGCCTCTCGCAAGCTGCTGCCAGACATGTGCATCGTTGCGACGCGGTCGACGTCGACGACGCCCCAGATCAGAACGCCTCACGCTCAGAGCTTTCGAGGCCGACGAACAGCTCATATCACATTCCGACAGCGTGCTTGTCTGGATGGGTACGCCATGTGTGTTTTGGTCCCGGGCAAGGCGGGGGGTGGGCGGGTCTGGCCCCCCCGCCTCCAGCGACTCGCACGACGGGCTGTGCGGCCTCCAGCAGCTCGGTTTCACGGATGCTCAAAAGGTCCATCGTGGAAATCAGTGGATGCGGGTTTCGGTTCGCATCGTCAAGGTAGCCGCTTTGAATTTTATTCAATGTGTAATAGAGAATCCACCTATATTCAAAGTTTGGCTGACGGCGGGATTTCTAAACAAGTTTGTCTCGTCTAGGGTTCCCGGCACATCAGCGTAGTTTCTGCGGTTATGGCACCCCGTGGCAACAACAAAAACCGTGTGCGTTTTCTTTTCAGGCCCCGGGGATCCAAGGCCACCTGATGTGTAAGATGAAAAACAGTAGGTTCTTGTTCTGGGGAATTCCATGAGCAGTTCGTGGGTGAACAAGGTTCAGTTTCGGGCCAGAGTCGCTCAGCCCTACCCTACCCTGTTGTGCGCACGCGTATCCAGGCGCCTTGGTCTCATTGTTCCTTCAGCACTGTTGTATGGAATAATTAAGCTCGTCGTTCACCTCCGTATTCCTCGTGCGTTGTGAACGGGTATCAGGCAGATGTGCTCGTTGCTCATCTTCGTTTGGGTCTTGGAAAACAGGCCCGTTTAGTGACATTGTCAATGCTCGCACGTGGTTGTCTAGGGCAGGCTGGCTTCCGATGCAGGGCAGGCAGTTCTTCCCAACCATCCTGTGGTGTTGGGTCCTCGTTTTGAAGAGACGGTGCCCCGCGTTCCTCTCCTCCTCCTCCCCCCCCCTCATCCATCATCATCATCATCATCATCATCATCATCATCATCATCATCATCATCATCATCATCATCATCATCATCATCATCATCATCATCATCATCATCATCATCATCATCATCATCATCATCATCATCATCATCATCATCATCATCATCATCATCATCATCATCATCATCATCATCATCATCATCATCATCATCATCATCATCACCACCGATTTCGGCACACCCCTCACACGTTTCGTGGCCCCATAGGGAGCTCCACCGAAGGCCCCAGTGGCTGCGTTCGCATGCCTCCCCACCACCCATTTCGGCACACCCCTCACACGTTTCGTGGCCCCATAGGGAGCTCCACCGAAGGCCCCAGTGGCTGCGTTCGCATGCCTCCCCACCACCCATTTCGGCACACCCCTCACACGTTTCGTGGCCCCATAGGGAGCTCCACCGAAGGCCCCAGTGGCTGCGTTCGCATGCCTCCCCACCACCCATTTCGGCACACCCCTCACACGTTTCGTGGCCCCATAGGGAGCTCCACCGAAGGCCCCAGTGGCAGGGTCCGCATGCCTCCCCACCACCCATTTCGGCACACCCCTCACACGTTTCGTGGCCCCATAGGGAGCTCCACCGAAAGGCCCCAGTTAGTGCCGGGTCGGCACACCCCTCACACGTTTCGTGGCCCAACAGGGAGCTCCACCGAAGGCCCCAGTGCTGCCGTCCGCATGCGTCCCGCACACCCATTTCGGCACACCCCTCACACGTTTCGTGGCCCCATAGGGAGCTCCACAGAAGGTCCCAGTGTGTGTGCCCGCATGCGTCCCCCACACACATTTCGGCACACCCTTCACACGTTTCGAGGCCCCATAGGGCGCTCCACCGAAGGTCCCAGTGGGTGTGCCCGCATGCGTCCCGCACACCCATCTCGGCACACCCCTCACACGTTTCGTGGCCCCATAGGGAGCTCCACCGAAGGCCCCAGTGGCTGCGTTCGCATGCCTCCCCACCACCCATTTCGGCACACCCCTCACACGTTACGTGGCCCCATAGGGAGCTCCACCGAAGGCCCCAGTGGCAGGGTCCGCATGCCTCCCCACCACCCATTTCGGCACACCCCTCACACGTTTCGTGGCCCCATAGGGAGCTCCACCGAAGGCCCCAGTGGCAGGGTCCGCATGCATCCCCACCACCCATTTCGGCACACCCCTCACACGTTTCGTGGCCCCATAGGGAGCTCCACCGAAGGCCACAGTGGCAGGGTCGGCACACCCCTCACACGTTTCGTGGCCCCATAGGGAGCTCCACCGAAGGCCCCAGTGGCAGGGTCCGCATGCCTCCCCATCACTCATTTCGGCACACCCCTCACACGTTTCGTGGCCCCATAGGGAGCTCCACCGAAGGCCCCAGTGGAAGGGTCCGCATGCCTCCCCACCACACATTTCGGCACACCCCTCACACGTTTCGTGGCCCCATAGGGAGCTCCACCGAAGGCCCCAGTGGCTGCGTTCGCATGCCTCCCCACCACCCATTTCGGCACACTCGTCACACGTTTCGTGGCCCCATAGGGCGTTTCACGACGGCCCGTGGGAGGGTCGGCACACCCCTCACACGTTTCGTGGCCCCACAGGGAGCTCCACGAAGGCCCCAGTGGCAGGGTCCGCCATGCCTCCCCACCCTCCCATTTTCGGCCACACCCCTCACACGTTTCGTGGCCCATAGGGAGCTCCACCGAGGCCCCAGTGGAAAGGGTCGCATGGCCACCACCACTCATTTCGGCACACCCCTCAACGTTCGTGGCCCCATAGGGAGCTCCACCGAAGGCCCCAGTGCAGGGGTCCGCATGCCGTCCCCACACCCACTTCGGCACACCCCTCACACGTTTCGTGGCCCCATAGGGAGCTCCACCGAAGGCCCCAGTGGCCTGGTTCGTATGCCCCCCCAACACCCATTTCGGCACATCCCTCACACGTTTCGTGGCCCCATGGGGATTTCCATTGAAGGCCCCAGTGACTGGGTTCGCATGCGCCCCCACACACATTTCGGCACACCCCTCACACGTTTCGTGGCACCATAGGGAGCTCCACCGAAGGCCCCAGTGGCTGCGTTCGCATGCCGCCCCCACACCAACGTCGGCACACCCCTCACACGTTTCGTGGCCCCACAGGGAGCTCCACCGAAGGCCCCAGTGGCTGCGTTCGCATGCCGCCCCCACACCAACTTCGGTGCACCCCTCACACGTTTCGTGGCCCCATAAGGAGCTCCACCGAATGCCCCAGTGGCAACGTTCGCATGCCGCCCCCACACCCATTTCGGCACACCCCTCAACCGGTTCGTGGCCCCATAGGGAGATCCACCGAAGACGGTACTCACACCAGCATTACTCACAACTGCATATGGTTGGGTCCCTTGCCAAGCTAATTTTCCCAACCAGCCTGTGTTGTTCCCAACCATCCTGTGGTGTTGGGTCCTCGTTTTGAAGAGACGGTGGCCTGCGTCTCCTCCTCTCCTCCTCTCCTCGTCTCCTCCTCCTCCTCCTCCTCCTCCTCCTCCTCCTCCTCCTCCTCCTCCTCCCACCATCATCATCGTCATCACCCATTTCGGCACACCCCTCACACGTTTCGTGGCACCATAGGGAGCTCCACCGAAGGTCCCAGTGGGTGTGCCCGCATGCGTCCCGCACACACATTTCGGCACACCCCTCACACGTTTCGTGGCCCCATAGGGAGCTCCACCGAAGGCCCCATGGCTGCCGTCCGCATGCGTCCCGCACACCAGGTCGGCCCAACCCCTCCACACGTTCTTGGCCCATAGGGGGCTCCACCCGAAGGGGTCCCAGTGGGTGTGCCCCGCATGCGTCCCGCAATGCCATTTCCCTTTTGGCACCCCCTTCACACGTTTCGTGTGGCCCCATGGGAGCTCCACCGAAGGCCAGTGGGTGTGCCCGGTGTGCCGCATGGTCCCGCCGCGCATTTCGGCAACCTCCTCACTCGTTCGTGGCCCCATTGGGGCTCTACCGAAGGTCTCAGTGGTGTGCCCGCATGTGCGTCCCGCTACACCCATTTCGGCCACCCTCTCACACGTTTCGTGGCCCATAGGGAGCCCCACCGAAGGCCCAGTTGGTGGGTGTGCCCGGCCTTATGCGTGACCGCCATCATTTTCGGTGCACCCTTCACACGCTTCGTGGCCCATAGGGAGTCCACGAACGTCCGGTGGGTTGTGCCCCGCTTGCGTCCCGCACACCCATGTCGGCACACCCCTCACACGTTTCGTGGCCCCATAGGGAGCTCCACCGAAGGTCCCAGTGGGTGTGCCCGCATGCGTCCCGCACACCCATTTCGGCACACCCCTCATACGTTTCGTGGCCCCATAGGGGGCTCCACCGAAGGTCCCAGTGGGTGTGCCCGAATGCGTCCCGCACACCCATTTCGGCACACCCCTCACACGTTTCGTGGCCCCATAGGGAGCTCCACCGAAGGTCTCAGTGGGTGTGCCCGCATGCGTCCCGCACACCCATTTCGGCCCACCCCTCACACGTTTCGTGGCCCCATAGGGAGCTCCACCGAAGGTCTCAGTGGGTGTGCCCGCATGCGTCCCGCACACCCATTTCGGCACACGTTTCGTGGCCTTACAAGGAGCTCCACCGAAGGTCCCAGTGGGTGTGCCCGCATGCGTCCCGCACACCCATTTCGGCACACCCCTCACACGTTTCGTGGCCCCATAGGGAGCTCCACCGAAGGTCCCCGTGGCGCAGTCCACATGCGTCTCCTTTGCCCAGTACAGCGTTACGTGGCCCCATATGGAGCCCCACCGCAGGTCACAGCCAGCCAGCTAGCTCTCTTTGCTCCGCGCAGCGGGCGACCCGCGCGCGTCGCTGGGACTCCTCCGGGGCGACCTGCGCGCGTCGCGGGGGCTCCGTGCTGCGTTCCGCCCAGCGCCTCGCTCGCCCGTCGTCGCTCTGCCCAGCGGCAAGAGCCTTGCCCGCTATCAGCAAGCCAGCTAGCTCTCTTCGCTCCGCGCAGTGGACGACCCGCGCGCGTCGCTGGGACCCCTCCGGGGTGACCTGCGCGCGTCGCGGGGGCTCCGCGCTGCGCTGCTCCCGCAGCCTTGGACTTTTGAGTGCGCGGGCAAAGAGGGTGTAAAGGAAGGGGAGGAAGCGGGCGCGATCCTCGCGGGGGGGCGCGCCGACATTGGCGTCGCGGCGCGCGGGCGATGCCGTCGGGGAGTCCCGGGGAAGCTCCTTGCGGCGGCCACGCCCGGCGTCGCGAGTACTCAGAGGCAGTCATTGTCAAACTATTGACATTCATACACATGTCCACCACGCTTTGTCATATTCGCATTCATGCACGTAGACTCGCTCGCACGCAGATTCATTCACAGTCAGACGCACGCGCGCAGATTCACCCGCGCTCAGTCTCCCTACATACTCAGATCAATCGTTTTCGTTCGCGTTGTGTACCACGCCACTCATGTCGGCACACCCCTAGCACGGTTCGTTGCCTCATAGGGAT
>CAUYUJ010011961.1:0-5000 GCA_963575745.1 Prorocentrum cordatum | reverse complement strand
TGCAGGTGCTGGTGGTGATGATGACGCTGATGATGATGGCGATGTTGCTGATAATGATGATGATGCTGATGCTGATGCTGATAGATGATGCTGCTGCTGATGATGCAGATGTTGATGATGATGCTGATGGTGCAGATGATGCTGATGATGCTGATGATGCTGATGATGCTGATGATGATGATGATGATGATGATGCTGATGCTGATGCTGATGCTGATGCTGATGCTGATGCTGCTGATGATGATGATGAGGATGAGGATGAGGATGAGGATGATGATGATGATGATGATGATGATGATGAGATGATGCTGTGATGATTTTGATGATGATGATGATGATGATGATGATGCTGATGAAGATGCCGTTGAAGATGACGATGGACAAGGGGGATGAGGAGGAGGAGCGGGGAGGAGGCGGAGGAGGGGAGGAGGAGGAGAGGAGGCAGGACGAAGCTGTCGAGGGGGTGGAGGAGGAGGAGGAGGCGGAGGAGGAGGAGGGAGGAAGGAGGAGGAGGAGGAGGGAGGAGGAGGAGGAGGAGGAGGAGGAGCAGGAGCAGGAGCAGGAGCAGGAGCAGGAGCAGGAGCAGGAGCAGTAGCATGAGCAGGATGGTCGCGTCTGGAGACGGTCCGAATAATCAGAGCGAGTTCGAGGACTGCGCCGCATCGTCGATGCATCAGCGATGCTGCTCGATGTGGAACCCGACTTTCTCCACGCTGATGCCGCCGATGCATCGTCGACATCGTCATTGTACCGCCGATGCGTGGTCGATGCCTCGGCGATGCGGCCAGGTCCTCCGCCCCCATCTACTCGGGCCCTATTTTGGAGGCTTCCTTAGAGGGTAAGGAGGAGGAGGAGGAGGAGGAGGAGGAGGAGGAGGAGGAGGACGAGGAGGAGGAGGAGGAGGAGGAGGAGGGCCGCGTCTGGAGACAGCTGGGCCGCCTCATGATTGACCCCTCCGCACCTCGCGGCGGGCACCTGACAGGCTGCGATGCCCAGCGAGGGAGAGAGAGAGAGAGAGAGAGAGGGAGACAGAGGGAGGGAGGACAGGTAGATGCTCGTTCTGGGGACCTTCCCAGGACCACTCCCTCCACTCAAGCGTCGATTCTATGCGGAACGTCCGTCCGTCGAGCTGGAGTCGAACTTGAGTCGAGCTTGAGAGTCGAGCTTGAGAGTCGAGCTAGGGTCGAAGAGATCCGTCAGGTGGGCCCCAGAGAGGCCCACGCAGCGAGCACCTGCGGCAGGAGAGGCACGCGGACGACGACGGAGCGCGCAGGCAGGAGGCCGGGGCCGGCAGGGCCAGGCATGCGGGAGAGGGCAGGCGGGGCACGCAGGCTCGTGTGCTCGAGCCGGCAGGCAAGGTGGGAAACGTGGCCAGGGCCAGCCTTTCCCATTTGCCGCCGCCGCCTCCTCCTCCTCCTTCTCCTCCTCCTCCTCCTTCTCTTCCTCCCCCTCCGTCTCCTCCTCCTCCTCCTCTTCCTCCTTCTCCTCCTCGTCCTCCTCCTCCTCCTCCTCCTCCTCCTCCTCCTCCTCCTCCTCCTCCTCCTCCTCCCCTTCTCCCCAGCCGGTATCGTGCTGTGTGTTTTTCGGATGCAGCTCCTGGGAGGTCAAATTCTGATTTTGCCCTGGGGCTTAATCCGGCTTGATCCCGCTTAATCCCGCTTAATCCGGCCTAATCACGCTTAGTCCGAGGCCCACTCTGGCGTAACAGCTCCCCAATGGGGCTTATACAATCCTTATTCATCTTTCCGACGAAAACCTCCCAGTAGTTGCCTCCTAAGTGTTTGCGTCGCTGTGGAGGCGGCTGTGCACTCCTCGCAGCAGCCACTCCGTGCCTGCGTCCGTGCTGCTGTGGGAGCTGTGCCGTGCCTGCGGCGTCCCGTGGCTGCGCGTTGCTTGTGGTGCTCGATGCCGGGTGCTTGAGCCTCTGTCAGCACGCAGTTCAGAGAATTTTGTAGCAGGGCGGCGTGTCGGAGTGCTGCTGCAGCTGCGGGCGTTGCTGCCGACTCGGTTCCGACCCTGCCAGACACGTCGCGCTGCTCTTTGCTGCCCGGTTCCGGGCGGGAGCTCGCACACGGCTTCAGCGATCAGCATCCGAATGGGGAGCAGGGGTGGGGGGCCACATGCGAACCCTACCCCTACCTCCCACGATTTCTGAGGGGGAGGATGGGGTTCACTTCGCTCGGGAACCCCACCCTTCCCCGAGCGAAGTGAACCCCACCCTTCCCCTCAGAAATCGTGGGGGGTAGGGGTAGGGTTCGCATGCGGTCCCCTAAGAGGACAGCCGACTGACGGATGAGGGCTGAGAGTGGGAGAGGGGGAGGGGCCATACTTGGACGACCAGAAGGAGGGATGAGGAGAAGACGGGGTAGGATCAAGAGTCGGGCCTGTCCCTCTACAGGAGGAGTATTCAAAAATAGTTACAAAATTGTAAGGGGACGTTTTTTTGAGCATGTTGTGACCATTCTGGAGTATTTTTGCATTTTTAAAAAATTTTTCGTCGAAGATCCCCCTGAATGGGGGACACGCCCGACTTGAGGGTAGGAGGAGGGGTGACAGGGAAGAGGCAGGCAGGATCGTGACGAGCGGCAGGGCGACGAAGGGGACGGCAGCGCAGCGAGCCTCGGCTCGCGGGCTCCCCCTGGGGTGTGGACACGGCGGGGGCCCCTGGCCGGGCGCGCCGCTCCGCTGGTCCCGGCCCTTCGACCGCACCGCGGCGCGACGCGCTGTTTGCGTCCTGGTCCCCGGGCGTCTGCGTCCCGGGCTTCTCCTCGACCCAGACATGATCGCGTCGTAACAAAAATCAGGACGGGAGGTTTTGGCATATTTTCGGCCTCGGGGGGCCCTCGCCGGGCCTCGGGACCGTCAAAGAACAACTCAGGACGAAGAACCGGCCCTGGGGAAAAGGCCGGGACTTCCGGGGACGCCGTCCTGAAAAAATCAGGACGTCGCATGTCTGGGGACGCCTCGCGCCCCACGGAGCGGAGCGACGCGCTGCCAGCTGGCAGGGCGGCGTGTGCCGCCGGGGGCCGTCGCCGCGGCGCGCGCAGCGCAGGCCTCGGAGCGCAGCGGTCCGCCGCCATGGCGGCCGCGAAAGAGAGCGGCGAGCCCGGCGCCTCCGACCTGCCCGGGCTGCTCGCCCGGGCGGGTGCCGCCCTGGCCGGGGACGGGTGGCGCGACGCGGCGGCGCTCTACTCGAGCGCGATCAAGGCCCTGCGGGCGCAGATCACGCAGCACGGCGGCGCCTCGTCAGCTGGCCGGAAGGCCGGGGCAGGCCGGCTTCGAGGAGGGGGGCAGGTGGGATGGCAGGGGTGGCCCAAAAGGAGGGGGGGCGGAGAGGAGGGCCCTGAAGGGGCCCTCTGGGGCCCCGTGTGGAGCCAGCAGGGGCTCAGGAGGGGCCCGCAAAAGGGGCCTCGTGAGGGCCTTCTTCTTCACCCCCCACGTGGGTCCCCCCCCACGGCCACCCGCCCGAGGAGAGGAAGAGGTACCGAGTTCGTTGCCCTTCTCTCGTCGCCGCGGCCGGATTGGCCCAGGAGTCCTGTCGGAGCGCGTCCTTGAAGAAGTCCCGGGAGCAGCGGTGTCGGCAGCTTTGTCCCCCAAGGGGTGCGAGCTCTTCGATGAGCACCGTCAGCATCACCCAACACACACACACACATTGTGTGTGCGTCGTCGCCCCTTCAGGGGCGACGCGCGCGCAGAGCGATCTTACAGTGAGCGGCCCGAATAAGGAACACTGACCTTTCAAAAGGGGCTCGGCCGTTCCTTAGGTCTGCATGCGTTCTTCATCCTTCCTCGTGCGTTGTTTATTATGTATCGTTCCTCATGCGGTATTCCTTGGGACAAAAAGTGGGGCTTCGTTCCTCATGCATCGTTCCTTGGGTCAGGCCGATGACTGCAGTGTAATTATGCTCGGTGGCGGGCGCAGTCTGGCTAGAGCGCCTGGGTAGCGATGTTGACCAGCGCGGGCCCCAAGCAGTGGTTGCCTGCAGTAGGTACGGCGCAATAGAGGCACAGTCCACCCGCACGGTTAGGGATGTGCACCCTTCCCAAGGGTACCCTTGCATCTTTGCCTCCTCGGTCCATCCTGGACCACTTTCGTGGGCCGCGCCCCGCTCGAGAATCTTCGGAATGTCCGTCCTGTCAAGGCCCTTGCATCCCTATCGCGCATCTTTACGATACGGGCCGACTGTAGTGCAATCAATGCGGTGCAATCTAGGTGGCGCAGTTCATGTGGTGCAATATATGTGGTGCAAGTTATTCAAAGCAATGCAAAGCAACGCAAGGCTATGCAAGTCAATGCAACGCAATGCAGAGCAATGCAGAGCAATGCAGAGCAATGTGCGGAAATTCAAATCAACGCAAATCAATGAAATCAATGCAAGGCAATGCAGAGCGACGCCAATCAAAGCGCAGCAATGCAAGCCAAGTACTGCGATGCAGCGCAATGCAAAGCAACGCAAAACAATGCAAAACAACGTACGTAAAGCAATGCGCAACAACGTACTGCCATGGATTGCAATACAAAACAATGCGGAGGAGGAGGAGGAGGAGGAGGAGGGGGAGGGGGAGGGGGGGGGGAAGGGAGGCGGAGGAGGCGGAGGAGGCGGAGGAGGCGGAGGAGGAGGAGGAGGAGGATTTTTGGGTCGCCGGATGCACCCGCAGGGGCGCGAAGGTGGCCGTGCTTCGCGCGCGCGCGTCGCGGTCCAGGCCGGAGCAGCTGCCCTCTCCTCGTGTGGACGACGACCAATGGAGATGAAGCATGTTGCCAAATAATTCCCAGGTGTCTTAAACATGTATTAAGCATATTTTAAACATGCGTTAAACATATGTTAAACATGTTTGACACATGTTGTTGAACACTATTAGAACATGTTTCAAACAGTTTGAACAGTTTTATTGTTCAGTGATAGCATTGTTCGGGTGTCCATTGTCATGACATGCGCCACTCTCCTCCGGGCCCCCTGCACCAGCATCTGAATTAACCAATGGGATGACCGCGAAGG
>CAUYUJ010011960.1:12500-20185 GCA_963575745.1 Prorocentrum cordatum | reverse complement strand
GGAGGAGGAGGGGGCGGAGGAAAAAGGAGGAGGAGGAAGAGGAACAGGAGGAGGATGAGGAGGAGGAGAAGGAGGAGGATGAGCAGGAGGAGGAGCAGGAGGCGGAGCATGAGGAGGCGGAGGCGGAGGCGGAGGATGAGGAGGATGAGGAGGATTGTAGGAGGATGAGGAGGATGTGGAGGGGAGAAGAGGGAGAAGAGCGAGCGGAGGTGGAGGAGGAGGTAGAGGAGGAGGAGGAGGAGGAGGGAGGAGGAGGAGGTAGCAGGAGGAGGAGGAGGAGGAGGAGGGAGAAGGAGGAGGAGGAGGAGGAGGAGGAGGGAACAAGGGAACAATCCATGAGGCGCCATCTAGTCTCCCGCAGACGCCTCGATGAGACATGCGGCCCCGTCACCGCACCCGAGGCGCGTCGGCGCCTGGACCTCCAACGCCGTCCACACGTTGAAATAATAGACGTATGCGGCGGGGGAAGGGCGACGCGACCGCGACGGGGGGGGGGACGGGGGCCAGACAAAATCACTCATCAGGGGGGGACCCCTTTGAGCTTCGAGCCAGTCTTCGGGTGCAACCCACCCCGAATGTTGGCAAGATACCTCCTCGCACTGACAGGGAGGACCCCCGAACACGGGGGCTTGCAAATAGCTCTAAGCTTGGGCCCAAGCCTTTGGGCACAGTAGGAGCCACAGGCCGTGCAGAAGATATAGGGCCCCACCTGCTCCATCACATGGCCAAGTGCAGTGAAGCACTCGAACTGACGCACCTCCTCCCCCTCCCGAGGCCTGGGCGCTGAGACCACTCCAACCTCGGGCACAGCCGACCCACAGGAGGGCACCGCACCAGAACCCCCAGCCCCCAGGAATACCGGAGCGCCCGAAATCGCGGTCTGGACAGCCTCAGGCCTGGCCAGGGGGGCGGCGGCAGCGTACAGCCCGTTATTGGAAAGCGCCAGGCGAGCACGCTCGCGCTCAATAGGGGAGTGGTTGCACTCACGCCCAGATCCTTGGGTGAGCCACCTTGTGGAAGCCTCCGTCTTGGCTCTGGCCAGACAGGATCGACAAACCATGAATTCACCAGATTTCCAGAAATCGTGCTCCTGGATTCTAAGGAGGGGCGAAGCGAGGTGGCGAGCGACCGCAACATCCGCTTCACGAAGGGCCTGCATCTGCCCCCCCCCCCCCCATACCACCACCACGCGACCTCCTTATGCGCTGCGTGCTGGGCAGCGGCCCAGCTAAAAAACCTTGGCATTGTGCCGACCAATCGCCAACTGGTCAGCCCAATACTCAACAAACGAGTCAGAAACCTTGTGAGACCTGGCTCCAGCCTTGGCGAATAAGTCCGCCCACGTGTTACCAAACCACCAGGACACAAGCCGCTGATTACGCTCAAGGAACTCATCCAGAGTGAGATGGGCGGGCGCCCAAGAATATGAAGGTGTCTTGGGATTAGAACGGCCCTAGGCAGCACTAACAATTTTCCTACATATGTCAGCGTGGGCCGCCGGCGCAGAGGCATGCTCCTCAGACCATTCGACCCCCTCGCGCACAGCCCCCAGGAGATCGGAAACCGAAAGCGCTAAACGCGGCAGCAACTGAAGCCCTCGCAATAGCGCATATCGTCCAGATCGGCCGACCGTCTGGATGGATCCTGGCAGAGGGCCCTACGCAGCCCTAACAGGGAGACCAAAGTCTCCCATCTGCGCCAGTGACCACCCACAGCGTCGAAATTCAGGCCAAGAGCTGCGCGTGCCTGACCCGTCAAGAAACGCAGTGGGACCCCAACTCTCAGGCTTCGACCCCCAGTCCCCCCAGAACAAGGTGGGAGGCTCGGAGGACGGAGAGGGGGGCTCAGGGGGGCCTGGGGGAGCCCAATGCAAAATATGAGCAGCTGAAAACTATCCTGCCCCAGAGCATTGACTCCTTCCTCAGAAAGCATACCATGTTTTTTCTTGTTTTTCCAGATCCTCAGACCAGGCTGGCAGACCGCCAGCATCATTCTGTTCAAACAAATTCGGGCACGCATACCAGAGATGACCAAGATCTCCAACGGCACCTCGTTGTCGGCAGTCTGGATGTGGGCAAAGAGGCGTGCTCAACCATCCGCGTTGGTGCCGCTTCTGCACAGACATGTATCCACCAGCCCACAAGCACCGTAGAGCACCAGCGACCTGGGCATGTTGAATCGTAGCCGCCTTGCCTCCCACGGCAAGGTTGACGGCTCGCATCCACACTGTCTCATTACCTTCAAGATGCTCCGCCTGGTGCTCAAGAACCCTCCGTCCTTGCCAACGCTGCACGCCAAGCCGAAGGAGCTTGTGAATATCCTTGGGAGGCATTCTCAACAGCGAAATGACGATGCCCGTGTCGCTGACGATGGAGGTGCTGCTGGCCATGTCCAACCCCGCTCGTCGAAGTGATAGCCACGTGGCCGCGATGGGACCTCGAACTCCCTGCCAGCCTGGATCACGTCCACCCCAAAGATCCTGCAACACACGCCAATACCGTTCGAGCGTGCCCATGTCCAACCGCAAATCGAACACGAAGCAGGCGTACATGTACACCATGTTGAGCGTCGCGTCGAAGATGGGATCCATGTACTTGTCCTTCTGCGTGGCCAAATAGGCCGTGACGCTGACGCCCTTGGCATGAACTCCAGCTATCACCCCAGCCGTCTGCCGTAACTGCTTCAAGTCACAATCCGGCACTCCTGAGACAGAGCTGCCATGTGCAGCACCAGCAAGCAATCCAGAACGCCAAATGGCCCCCACTTTGGAGCCTGCAGCAGCTTGAAGGATTTTGACGCGTCCCATCCTCTTCTGCAGTTTGCCCAAGCGACCCTTGGCCACCGTGCGAATCACCTTGCCTCCGACCATGTCATGCCCAAGATTGCGCATCTGCTTCCGTCGCGTGAGCCTCAACATCTTAGCCCATGGCAGAAATCTCTTGAGCACCGCGCGAGTCGTGCCCACGTAACCTGACTTCACGGTTTGAACAAGTAAGCCCAGACTTCGCATACCACTCTTAAAGGTTCTGGTGACCTTGATCAGCTCGGTCATCCCGTCCAGGTCCTGGCCAACCAACTGCAAGGTGCAATCGTCAACCAACGCACGAGGGTGCACAGTAGGACAGATCTCCTGTACACTGATCAGCGTGCGAATCATGAGCACTGTGAGCAACGCGGTCGCATGTGTGCAGCCAGGAAGAATACCTTGATCCACCTCGCGCATGTAAGAGATCGAGCCAAAAGCCTTCACAGCCCTCGGCATCTTATATGAGGTGACCAGCTGCCACGGCAAACGCAAAGGGAATCCAACTCCACGCGCTTCACGAAAGAGGCTGGATACCTTCACCTTGTCGAAACACTTACACATGTCCATCATGACCGTAAGCGAGTGCTCCCCAAGGAGCTGGGACATTTCCGCCATGGCATTGTGGAGAAACGCAGACCCCGAAGAAGAAAAGCCTTGCGTGTTTCCCCAAATCATCTCCGATGGGACTCGTTTCAGCCACTGACGTGACCGGGGGCGCCGAACTCTGGCCCACACTCGCACAATAGTATGAATCAGCGCCACCAGACGTGTACCTCCACCGTCCTTTGGAATGCGAGCCATCTCAGAGTGGATACGTCCAACTGGCCATGAAAGCAGGCACTCGCACCTCATGAAGAACGATACCATCGCATCCAAACCTTGCCGTGACAAGAAGCACAGCGATCTCGGCTGGATCTTCGAAGGTCCTGCTGCCGCCTTCCACTTGAACGTCAAAATGGCCTCTACCATCATGTCCGTGGTGATGTGCAGTAACAATTCCCATTCACCACTATCAGACGGCAGAGAAATGTCGCTGTCGTCGTGAACTGACCACACCTTCATCCACTTGCTCATCTCACGATCTGCCAACCCATGAGGGGGCTGCTCAGACCCAGCTTCGATGATCCCCTGGGTCGCCTGCAAACGAGTGAAGCGATGCGCTCCACTTGCGCCCCTCCCAAAGGCAGAGTCGACGAACCTTTTCCATCGAGCGCGATCGACCTTCTCATGTGCGGCGGGCAATCTACCATGCTCCGTCTCGATGAGGGCATAGACCTGGTCAAACTCAGTACATGCAATAATCGTAAACACAAGGGTATACGTGAAGAATTCCGACACCCATGCAGGAAGCAACTTGAGCGTGCTTTCACACCCACGAACGCCATGCATACACCTCATGAACCCCACCAGCGCTGTAGCCAGCGCAGAATGATCAGCAAGACCGTTCACAATTCTGTTCCCATCTTGCCAGACTAGGAGCTTGCCAACCAGCTTCGCGACATACTCCTTGACCCTCCGACACTGAACGATCCAGCGATGAGCCGCCACCCAGGCCCGTAGCTCAGGTCCATGTTGCAACCGTGCCAATGGAGGTCGCCATCTGGACTGCACCGCCTGGGTAGCCAGAGGGCCACCGCGCCCTGACGTCGATGCAGCCTTTGACCCATGAGCTCAAATTCAATGCCAGCCAATAGCGCATCCCAAGCAAGGCCCAGGTCATCCTTGGTCTGGGCGTAAAACACTTGTCTCTCCACGTCCCTCCAGTCGCAAGGAAACCTCTCGCATCCAATCGGCGGCGCCTTGGGAAAGGGAACAGGCTCAACGACACGTCGTACCCAAGCAGGCCGATCCTCCGCAAGTATGGGTAGCACCACAGGCAGATGCACCTTCGTGTTGCTGTCGTCCACCACGCGAGGCCTGCAAACACGAGTGCCCAAGTTGGCGCACACGATGGCGTAGTCATACACACTTCCAGGCTGTGCAAGCAGGCAAGTGGGTCCCGATGGCGCCGCTGCAGCGCCCCGAACGCCCTATAACCAACCAGAAGAGAGCATATCTGGAGTGAGATTCCAATCGCCCATCACAGTCCAGTCACATCCAAAGGCATTCAACACCGAAAGATAACGAGCCGTCTTGACTAGTAGTGCCTCATTGGCCGCACTCATGCCTTCTCCTGAGATGAAGTAGACAGCCACGATCACAACGCCACCTGGCACTATCCAAGAAACGTCAGCAGCAGCAATGCGACCTGGCTCAATAACATGGCCAGGAAGCGCAGGCGGAGCCTTGACCACGATGTGAGTGGGAGCCAAGATCGCAACCCCACCTGACTTGCCGTCAGCCCCCGTCTGCACAGCACCTCCAAAGACGCCGTGATACCCAAGGTCGCGAACATGCGCCTGCAGAGCGGGTAGGTGCTGCGATAACGTGCGATGCTTCTGCACAACGCAAATCTTGGACCTACACGTCTCCATAAATATCTTGAACGGCCCAGGGCCCTCCACATTGACTGTAGTGATGTCACCCTTCAACTTGAGGTCATGCTTGGGCCGTTCCTCGCACTCCATCTGTACACACATGGCAGTACTCCCCTCTCTGCTCTTTCAAAATCCCACCAGACACGTCGGCCGCCTCGATGCCTGATGCGACACTGCTTCCAGTCGATCCTCGAGCCGCACCAGGAACTCGTTCGTCGACAATAAATGTTACGACCAGGGGGCTCGACCGTCCCCCTGTCGCGTCCTGACACTTGTTTTTCTGAATCTGCGTGCAGCTCAAGGTTTGGAGGAGAAGTCGCGGCCCCTGAGCCGCATGCCACCCCCGAAGGTCGGTACCCTGTGGCTCCTATCACCGAGCGGCCTGGTGGCGCTGCGCCGTGCGTGCCCGCGGCCTCCGCCGCAGGTCGGTACTCGCTAGCGCCCCAGCGGCCACTGGGTGGAGCTGAGCAGCGCGTGCCTTCGGGGGGCGTGGAACACGAGGTAGAGCCAGCCGCCATCCGCGACGCAGTCCATGTCCTCGAGCTTGCTGTAGTGGAGACACCATTGCCAGTGTCGCCCGCAGCGCCACAAGACGAAACCAACGCCCTCGTAGTAACTCGTAGTAGCAGATGCCGAACCCGTGCCAAAGCTCGACTGAATGCCGAAGAACTCGCCCTGGTCGAACCCTACGTCGTCGAAGCAATCATAGTCCTGAACGGACCTTGCAGCGCTATCATCGACACCAGTGGGCCCATCAATAGCAGGGCGCAGCGCAGCTCCATCAGGCTGCAGATGAAAAAGGGGGATCCCATTCCTCGGCATCTCAAGAAGGTGCATGCACGACTGCAAGTCGCTGTCGACCTTGATTAAAGAGAGGCATCTGAACCAAACGACCAGCAGCAGCCCTAAGGCCTTCCAAGTCCTTGGGGCTGTGCTCCGCGAGGTCCGCGGGATACAACGCCTCAAGAGACGCCCTGAGCTCCTCCTCCTTGGCGTCGGCGATGATGTCGGCCAGCGGCCTGGGTGGTTCGGCGGGCCGACGGGCCTCCGCACCGAGCCCGCCTGCGACTCCGTCCCCGTCTGCAGCTGCGCCCGAGCCTGCGCCGGCAGCAGTCGCTTGTGCGGGAGGGTGCTCGGCGACGCCGTCGGCCCGCTCCGCCGCCTCCAGGGGGACTGTCTCCATCAGAATCTGGCCCATGCTGGCCGACAGGGCCTGTGCCAGGCCACCAGCCTGCTCGGCTGCGAGCCCCAGCGCCTCGAGCATTTTGCCCAAGGCGTCCACATCGACACGCATGCCCTTGCCCTTCTCCTGCAAAGCGGCCTCCTCAGGAGCAAGCGGGGCCCGCTTCGTGAGCTCCTGCACCTGCGCACTGAGAGCGACCACTTCCTTCTCCTGCTCCTCAAGGTCCTGCTGGGCCAGCTCCAGGCTCTCCTGGACCTCCTTAAGCTGCTGCTGTCTTGCCGCAGCCAGCTCACGAGAAGCATCAGCCCTTTTTCTCCGCCGGCTTGAGCCGATTCGACATCGTTTGAAGCTTGGCATACATGGGACGCGACTCCTGCAACTTGGCGTGCAGCCGCTCCTTCTCCTCTCGCAGCGTTCCCACATACGCACTCGCCTTCGAGTCAGAGCTGTACTTGGACACGAACGCCAGCTGCTCCTCAATCTCCTTGAGCCTCTTGCGCATGTCCGCCTCGTCGTCCTTGCCGTCATCAACCAGCATGGCGTCCCCAGACAGGGGAGCGCTCCTTTTGACCTCCGCCTGAAGCATACGGATCCTCGCTTCCAGCTCCCGAATCTTGCTTTGCCCAGCGGCGTCAGCCTGCTGAGCCTGGGTCTTCCATGGGGCCTCAGGGGGCTTGGCGCGGAATGAAGGCTCCAGCGGCTGTGCATTCCCGCCGAACGTGACTCCTTTCGCTAGCCCGCACAGCACACACTTCTTCGCATGCGCCATGTTCCACCACTGCTTGCCCGTACGATCGTTTTTGCAACTCTTGCAAAACCACTTGCACGCAATCTGCTCCCGAGGCCCCATTGCGTCGTCGTCTTTTTAGAGAGCCTGCTCACCTGCGGGGCCGCAGGAGGCAGCCGATCAGCTGGGGCGGACCAGCTGTCGGATAGTGAAAAGATTAATAGCTGCCGCGGACTAGCGGTATCCAGTCTTGCCAATGCGGCTTCCGCCAGCCAACTCATCAGTCTTGAGCCAAAATGGCTACGGAAGAGGAGGAGGAGGAGGAGGAGGAGGAGGAGGAGGAGGAGGAGGAGGAGGAGGAGGGGGGACGAGGTCGTCGACGGCTTCAGGAGGAGCCACGACGCGGAGGAGGAGGAGGAGGAGGTGGAGGAGGAGAACACGGAGGAGCAGGAGGGGGAAGAGGAGCAGGAGGAGGAGGAGGAGGAGGAGGAG
>CAUYUJ010011960.1:0-7500 GCA_963575745.1 Prorocentrum cordatum | reverse complement strand
AGCCCGCCTCCAACCAAGAACGACGGAGGGAGGTGTACCATGGACCTTATCCGAGTACCTGGTCTTGGAAAAGGCCGAGGTCAAGGCCATCTTGCGGGCCCATTTCTTGCACCAACGATTGCCCCGAGCCAGCTTGCCAAGACGCTGTAACCTACGCTCGGCCCCGGCTCTCCTGCTGGCTTGCTTGGGCCTGGATGCCCTGACTCGGCCTCGGTCTATGCCTAGATCCGCAGCAACACTCTTGGCCTGCACGCGCGCTCCTTGGTCGGCGAAGAAATCCTTGAGTCTCGCAGCCAAGGGACCCGAGGACGAAATGATGGCCGACTTGGGAGCAATCTGGAGTTTGATCGCGCGCAGGCCGTGGACCAATTCCAGGCCCACCTTTGAGAGCTCACAAAAAACTCTCTCACTGTCACCGTACATGCATTGCACTACGTCATCTACCCAGGTGTGCAGTGTTGGTAGAGGTCTGCCCGTGGCTATCTTACTGCAGACGAAATGCAGGGCAGCTCTACCTAGGTCGACCGCACCACTGCTGCCTGGGATCAAGGACATTCCTGGCTGCACCGCAAGTGAAAAACCTCCAGCCTCTCTCAAAAACCTGGAAGCCATGTGGACCTGGAGCTCCAGGGCCAAATAGCAAGGGGGAAAGTCGAGCTCTAGAGCGTGCTCCAGGACAAGATCCCAGCGGAGGCTGTCATAGAAACCTTTAACATCCCAGAGCAGACTCGCGCTCTGGTGGTCTGGCAGACTAGAGTGAGCAGCCTGCTCATCCCTGAACAATCTGAGCAGCGCGGCCTGCAGGGCTGAGTTTCCTGCCAGGGCCGTGCCCCACGGTCCTGCTCGCTCCTTGGTCCAACCAGCTCGGTCCGAGGAACGCAAACGCCCCCAGAAGCGGACAATCCAAGCAAGCAGGCCAATCGCACGGTCGGAATCCACGTCTTTGACCTGGAGCGTGACTAAAACAACTAGCGCCTGCCAAGGCCAGCTGACCCTTTGCTCCACTAGGTTATAGAAATCCGCCAGCTGCTGCAGACCCAGCGGCGGCAACCACTGGAAATCTTTCTTGGACAGCCTATCAACACCAGGCGCTTTTTCAGGCAGGGCCGAGATGACCCTACGGAGCCAGTCGGCTCCAAGCGGGGGCCGCGGGTTCTGCTTGGCCCTGGCCTGGGCCTTCTGCCAAAGAGCTCGGACCCTGGGAAAACTCAAGCTGTCTCCTGCCCACTTGCGCGACCATATGTCGGCCTTCACGGCCATCCTCTGACAAGAGTCCAGAGCCGTCACCCCCCGAGCCCTAACCTCCCCCACAAACACCGACTTATCCCTAATACGGTTATACAGACCTCGACCTCCAGCCTGGTCCTGCTGCATAACCCACTGGTGGAAATAGGTTAGGGTATTATTCAAAACAGCTCTCTGCGCTCGCACCGAATTCTGCTTGGCTCTAACTTCGAAATCTCTGATCGTCTGGTCCGAAGCTTCTCTGAGAACACGAAGGCCACGGACCCATTCAGCGCGAGTTCTAGCAGGGAGAGGCAGCGCGGCAGAAACAGGCGTTGATGCTGCCATATCCCTGAGTCTGTCAAAGAGCCTACTCGGCCTGTGCTTGGTTCGGTCGCCCAGGGAACCCACCAGATCAGAGAGCAGAAAACTAACCGTGGCCCACCAATGGGCCACAGGATCCCGAGACGACACGAAATGGGCTCCCTGGGCCTCAGGTCGCTTCTGCAATTCCTTTAAAACCGCACGGCCCTTAAATCTCTGCTGATCTTTCGGATGCACATCTAGCATGGCACAGAAAAAACCCTCGAAGCGTGCAACCCAACCTGCGAAGGCTGCTCCTACATGCATGGCCGCGTCCACGTCCAAGTTGTATGCGAACGAGTCCCTTACGTAGCTGGGCACCTTCGCGGGGTCCACTGGATGCTGGAGAGCCTCCCACAGGTGGTTTTGCTGTTCCTGACCGATCGTGAGCAGGGGGTGACCCTCCGCGTCCTGCGTCATGGTGTCTTCTGAACCTCTGGTCTGCCCAGGATTCGCAGCGGCTACCCCCTCTAACTCCTCGTCGGCCTCAGGCTCTCCTGGTTCCTGGTGCTCTTCATCTGGCTCATCTGGTTGCTCATCACAAGCTTCGTCAAACTCAATTCCCCAGTCATCATTAGTGAGGTAGACGACAGGTGGCGGCATCTTGAATCCAATCACTTTGCGTCGTAGTGGAACAGGTGGTGCTGGAACCTCCGGCTGTGCTGTCTCTGCCTGCTTCAACTTCAGCTTCCTCGAGCGCTTGCTGGTGGGGTCCTTCTGCTTCTTGGGCACAGACGGATAGACAAATCGTTCTGGTAACTGAAGCACCCACCTCCAAGCTTGATCGAGTTTCAGCCTTAGACTGAGATGCAGACCAAAGTGTGCCTTACCTCCTTCGAAACATGCCGTGTCGTCCACCTTGAAACTATCAACGAACCTTACCATTGACTCCGATAACACCATAAAATCTATCAATCTCTTCTTTCCCAAGGTACACGTATAGTCTGCTCCATCAGCTGTGCGAATGATGCCATCGACAAGCTTGGGCCAGCCCACCTTGACTAACTCCTGCGGCTCTGCATTGAAGTCTCCTATGGCCAGCCAAGGCGTGCGCAAGCATTGTATCAGCTGGCCCATCTGGATGAGCTTGTCTATGTTGGTGCCAGTCAAACCTATGCCAGCGGTGAGATACACTCCGATGATCGTGACGGCCTGGCCACCTATCTTCAGCTGGAACGCTACCAGGTCCTTGAAGTCTATCCCCTGTTGCTTGGTGAAATCTGGCTCGTCTAACATCCTGAGTCCCAGCTGCTGGTCCTGCTTGTTGGCCAGATGGCGAAACGTCTGGAACTGGTACCGCTTCAAGACTCCTGCCGAGATACCCGCTGCTCGCTTCACTCCTTGAGCTTGGTACGATGGGGCAACCAATGCTTGGTAACCAGCGTTATCCCACTCATGCAGGACCTCCTGGCACTCTTCTGGCAGGCGATGAAGCTCTGGAAACATGAGAATATCGTGAGCCCTCTCCTTCAGCAGCCCCTTGGTCGGGTACCCCCATCCAGAGAGATTGCGCATGTACAAACTCTTCACGTCACTGGCCCCAACATCAGGAACACGTCCCCCCTCCCTGACCCGCGCTTGCCTTGTAGCCCCCCACCACGGCCTCCACCTCGCGCTCGAGGCGGGCCTGCTGTGGGTCCAGGCTGCCGCTTCCTCCAGCGGCCGCGGGCTGGGGAGGCGGCCTCTGGCCATCTCCTGGGTCAGGGCCTGGGGGAGACGGCGCTGATGCTGGTGCCCCACCTCCTGAGCCAGCTGCTTCAGCTTCCGCTGGAGCCTCTGGCGCCTTACGCTTCTTCCGCGCCCGCTCCACGACGTCTGCGAGACGCGCCTTGTGCTCGTCGATCCTCGCCTGTAGGGCCCCGTACGACGCCTGGACCGCCTCGGACAGTGCCTTCTGCAGCTGCTGCTTGGCCTCGTCCAGCACCTTGAGGTCTTCCTCCTGCACCTCGAGACCTGACAATGACTCGAAGTTGATCTCCAGGTCCAGTTTGCCGTCCAGGACCTGCTGCACGTCGACTGTGGCCGCCGCCTTCGTCGGGAGCTGAGGGAGGAACTGCTTGGCTGCCGCAATCTCCTCTCGCTCAGCTCGGTGTACTTCCTCTGTGGCCTCTTTGAGATCCTTCTCGCTCTTCTCCAAGTCCCTTTTGTGGCGGATCCACGCAGCCTTGACCTTGTCCAACTGCTTCCTGGCTCTGTTGACGCGGGCTGTGGCCTGCTGCAGTCCCTGTCCTGGCTGCAGCGGTGGCTTGGGGGCGGGCGCCTCCAGCTCTTGCAAGATCCCCTGAGCCGCCCCTCGGACCCGTTCTGGCAGAAGTGCGGCCAGTCGGCGGAGCTGTGCTGCTGGAGATTCGCTTTGGGCCTGCTGCTGCCCACCACCGCCACGAGACCAACCAGGATGAGGAGAGACAATATCTTCATCAGAGAACTGACCACCACACACACACGTCCAATTCTTCGACTTGAGACGGTCCTGGAAGAGTTTCCTGCCGCAACTGCTGCACTCCACCATGGGCCGTCCCTTACGGTTTCCCCACCAGCCCGACCTGGACGTACCGCTGCTGGGCTGGAAGGTCTGCTGTCCACTCGGCAAAGGTGGGTAACCGTGCCACAGGTCTTCCTCATCGATCCGTCCTTTTCCTTTCCCATTGGCCTTGAACCAAGGGTTGTAGAGAAACTTATTGTGCCACGGCGCATTGCGCTGCACAACCATCTGCGTGCCGTAACTGTGCCAAAATCTTGGGGCTAGCCCCAATACAATACACAGATATGAGCTGTTGGGGCCGCGTGCGTCTCTGGGACGCCCCCTTGCCACAATACTCTCGTCCGCGCTGCAGGACCCTGAGCCACCGCTACGGACTTGAGCCAAAATGGCTACGGAGAGGCCTACAAGGGACCCCCAAGAGGCTCCGAAGATTCCTTCAACTATCAGCCAGTGTTGACTCCAAATAGAAAGGAGGACAGGAGGAGGACGAGAGGAGGATGGGAGGAGGACGAAAGGAGGACGGGAGCAGGACGGGAGGAGGACAGAAGGAGCAACATCAAGCAAGCGCAAGCAAGCAAGCGGAAGCAAGCAAGCGCAAGCGAGCAATAACAAGCAAGCAATAGCCAGCGATCAAGTGCAAGCAAGCAAGGGCAAGCAAGAGCAAGCAAGCGAGAGCAAGCACGCAAGAGCAAGCAAGCACGTGCCATTGGAAAAGGGGGTGCCATTGGAAACATGGGGGGTGCTAGGAGCGCTGAGAGGTGGTGCATAGGCATAGGCATAGGCATAGGCATAGGCATAGGCATGGGCATAGGCATAGGCATAGGCATAGGAGTAGGCACAGGAGTTCGGGGGGGTTCGTAGGCATAGGCATAACTATAGGAATTAGGGGGGGCCATAGGAACTAGGGGGGGCAACGGACCAATTACATAGTAGAGAATGAGTTAGAACTCCTATAGTGCAAGCCTATTTGGAACACAGCTTCAGGCACGGACGAGGAGGAAGAGCGACGCGGAGGGAAGAGGGCAGCGAGGCTGTGGTCAGGGAGGGGACGCAGACGACCCGCTCCAGTTCAGCCTCCTGCCTGAACGGAACTGGGGCCTGAACTAGATATCCTTCCTGCTGCGCTGCGGCGCTGGCACGGCGGCGGGGTCTGCCGCGGGCGGCTGGATGGCCCCAACACACAAGTCAGGGCGCCGAGACGGCCCCTAAAAAAACCTCAACAAGCCAGCCCCAGGACTGCCACGATACGGCCCGATAATCATTCCAACTGGCCCAAGATCTCCTCAAGAGAGTCCTGGCACGGCCTCGAAACCTGACCTGAGGGCCCGACTACCCGCCGAAGATTGCCCCAACACCCCTGGAATCCACAAGGTACCAGCAAGAGGCCCCATGAAACCCTCAAGATGCGCCCAAAGAGCCCTTTAGCAAGCTAATGGGGAGCAAACTGTCCGCCCGAGATGGCCTCACGAGAGCCTCAGAAAGCCCACAAATCCGCCGATCCGGCGTGTGAGTTACAAGGAGTCTCAGCTACAGCCTCGAGGCTGAGCCTCAGCCTCCGGGGGGGTTGCCGGGGTGGCTCTGCCGGGGAAGGGGGGGTGGGGGGGGGCGGGGGGGCGAGTTTCCGGCGGATGCGTTTTTTGACGACCCTCACAAGGATCGTGGCCTCCGAGGGGGTTCCGAACTCGAGTGCCACCCCTCCCGCACCAAGAGGCTCCGAAGAAGCCTCCAAGAGGCCCCAAGGGGCCCAGAAGAGGCCCCCAAGAAGCCCCAAGAGACTCTCAAGAGACCCCCAAGAGGCCCCCAAGTGGCCCCAAGAGGCCCAAGAGGCCCCCGAGAAGCCCCAAGAAGCCTCCAAGAGGCCCCCAGAGGTCCCGGCCAACCACGATATCCCAACCAGCGTCCATGAGGCCTCTGACCCACCACCCACGCACGGTGGTGGGATAGGCCGAAGGCCACTGGATCCGCCGCCCCCTGTGGTCTTGCCACAGGGGTGCACGGCGTGCTGGACGATTCAGGTTTTGGTTTTGGTTCTTTTTCTAAAAGAACTCCCCAGTGGGCTTCGGCCCGTCCCGCCGGCCACCCGTAAGTTTCCGAAAATCCATATGTCAATGCCTTTGTTGCCCCAACTTGGCCCAAGATGGCCTCCAAGACGGCCAAGATGGCCCAAGATGGCCTCCAAGATGCCTCCAAGACGGCCAAGATGGCCTCCAAGACGGGTAAAATGGCTCCAAGATGCCTCCAAGACGGCCCAAGATGCCCTCCAAGACGGCCAAGATGGCCCCAAGATGCCTCCAAGATGGCCCAAGAGGCCTCCAAGACGTTCTCCAGGAGAGCCCGAAGAGGCCAAAATCATTTGTTTTCCTTAGGTTTTTCAAGGTTTTTTGCGTTTTCTTCTTTTCGGCCTTCCGACGGCCCAAGAGGCCCCCAAGATCGCCCAAGAGGCCTCCAAGAAGGCCCTATGACGGCCCAAGGGCCCCCCAAGACGGCCCCAAGAGCGCCCCAAGACGGCCCAAGAGGCCTCCAAGACGCCCAACATGGCCTCCAAGACGGCACTGAAGCGCCCCAAGAGGGCCCCAAGACGGCCCAGAGAGGCCCCCAAGACGGCTCCAGACGGCGTCAGACGGACCAGGAACGCCCTAAGACGGCCAAAGAGACCCCCAGGAAGCCCCCATAGGCCCCCAAGAGGCCCAAGGAGGCCCCCAAGATGCCTCCAAGAGGCCTCGAAGAGGCCCCCAAAAAGCCCCCAACAGACCCCAAGGGTGCCCCAAGAGACTCCTAACAACCCTCATCCTCCTACTCTATTTCTTCCTCTTCCTCTTCCTGTTCATAATCATTCTCTCCCATGTGTTCCCCGAAAGCTTTCCAAACCGACTCGGGGAACTCATGGTTCGATAGCTTGGCCAAGCTCTAATCCAACTTTCGGCCACATCGGCGTTTCCAAAAAGGCAGGGGGCGGCGGTGATTCGCCGTAGGCGTCTTCGATAAATGCGGAATGAAAGGGGGAAGGAAGGGAAAAGAGAGGAGGGACGAGGGCGAAGGAGGATCACATCAGTCGGAGCGCCCCGGATCGGCGGCACTGGCCGAAGGCCACTACAATAGCGCCAGAGGGCCCCAACAGACATCCCAAACGACCTCAAGACGGCCCAGGATCCCGCGGCCCCGTACCGCCTCAAGAGAACCCGAATCCGGCCTCTGCACTCGCTCCGACAGCCAGAAGCCCGCTGGAGAAGGCCGAAAGACCTCCCCAAATGCCCCACATCCCCCAAGACGCACCGCGAAGCCCCCTGCCGGGCCCCAAGAGGCCAACACACTCTTCTGCCAACGAGGGACGCGGTAATGCCCCAGAGAGCTCCGAGACGGCCCAGGAGGGCGCCAGCCCAAGACCGCCCCAAGAGAGCTGCAAACTGGCCCCACCACCCAACCAGACGGCC
>CAUYUJ010011959.1:0-20186 GCA_963575745.1 Prorocentrum cordatum | reverse complement strand
TGGTGATGGGATGATGACCACGGCGTTTGATGATTTTATATGTTTGATGATGATGATGATGATGATGATGATGATGATGATGATGATGATGATGATGATGATGATGATGATGATGATGATGGTGATGGTGATGAAGATGATGATGATGATGATGACAATGATGACGATGATGATGATGATGATGATGATGATGATGATGATGATGATGATGATGATGATGGACGAGGAGGAGGAGGAGGAGGAGGAGGCGGAGCCGGAGGAGGAGGAGGAGGAGGAGGAGGAGGAGGAGGAGGAGGAGGTGGCGGAGGATGAGGAGGAGGAGGAGGAGGAGGAGGGGGAGGGGGTGGAGGAGGAGGAGTGGGAGGGGGAGGAGGAGGAGGATGTGGAGGAGGAGGAGGAGGAGGAGGAGGAGGGAGGAGAGGAGGAGGAGGAGGAGGCCCTCTGAGCTCGCCGCCGATCCGAGGGCCCCCTTTTTGGGCCGCCGACCGTCGGCTCCTGCGCCGGCGCGGCGTCTGGGGCTGGCGCTGGCGGCGGCCCTGGTCGCGCCTCTGTGCTGGCGGCCAGGGCAGGGCTTCCTCGCGCAGCGGGGCTCCGCCGCGCTGGCGCGGCGCGGGGCTGTGCAGGCGCTGCTGCTGCAGGTGGCCGCGCCGCAGGCGGCCTCGGCCGCCACGAGGCTGGAGGGGCGGGAACTGGGCATCCCTGTGAGAACAAAAAGCGGCACAAACATAAACTTTCCACAGTCCGTACGGATTTCTTGGGCCCGCGTTGGGGACCCCCTGGCGGCGCCTCCGGCGCCGGCCCTGGCGCAGAGCCAAGAAATCCGCGAAGACCTTCGAAAGTTTATGTTTGTGCCGTTTCTTGGTTCTTCTAATCCCGACGATGATGCCGAAGGAGGCGCCGAGCATCCCGACCTTTGGGGTGAGCGGCTTGCCGAAGAGCAAGGCCGAGCTGGAGAGAAAGGCCGAGATCGACGCGAAGCCGTACTTCCGCATCGTGCGTCCCACCGACGTGAAGCTAAAGAAGCTCTTCGCCTTCAATCTCCCGAAAATCCCGGGGGTGCTCTGGGGCCAGTTCGATAAGGGTGGCCAGATTAAAAGGTCTAACAAGGCTGCTTTCAGCACGAAGTTCGCTGGTAAAAAGAAGCCCCCAGCTCGAAGAAACAAAAAGACGCTATAAACATACACTTTCGGAGCTCCGCGCGGATTCTTGGATCTGCGCTGGGACCCCTTGGCGGCGCCGCCCCTGGCGCGTTCCGCGCGGATCCGAGAAATCCGCGCGGACCTCCAACAGTTTATGTTTATGCCGTTGTTTGTTCTTCCACCAACGCTCATCTCAGCCGTGCCCACGAACAAGAGTGCAGCAGAGTATGCGGATGCCATCCGTGCGACGAACTTTACGGACACGGCCATACAGGCGAAGCGGTCCCAGGAGGGCACCGGCATCCTGAAGGACGTGACGACAGACAGCTACATAGATCTAGAGCTGATCGTTTGGGAGAAGGACATCGAAGAGGAAAAAACTGCGTAACATAAATTTTGGGCGCTCCGCGCGGATGTCTTGGATCCGCGCTGGGTCCCCCCAGCGGCGCCTCTGGCGCCGCCCCTGGCGCGCTCGGCGCGCCAGGGAGGGGGTCTAGCGCAGATCCAAGAAATCCGCGCGGAGTGCCGAACATTTATGTAGATGGCGCTTTTTGTTCTTCTAGGACAGGAGCAAGCCATATAAGTCGCACAACTTCGTGCGGATTTTCTTCAGCCCAGACCGACAGGCGGACGTGGCTTTTTCGGTGAACATCCCCGAAGAGCAGCTCGAGGACCACAGGGACCTGCCGTCGCTGATCTTCGACAGCGTCGTGGTGCAGCCGTCCCAGGACGAGGGGGAAGGGTACATTCCCGAAGACTCAGCCCCGCCTGAACTTGTGCGGTGAGGTGGCGAAAAAGGCCGCGCATGGCAGCACGCTGCTGGGGGTCGCAACTTCGGGACTGGTGCCGAAGGCGCGGGGGGCACGGGGAAGGGGGAGGGGTCGCAGCTTCGAGGCAGTGCTGAAGGGGGGGCATTGGTGGGTGGACGGGAAGGGGGAGGGGGCGGGGCGAGTGGTGCAGGGAGCAGTGGAAGGGGATGGGGGAGGAGGAGGAGGAGGAGGAGGAGGAGGAGGAGGACTATAGTGTCGTGCAGATGCCCTTAAGGGTAGGCATAACCCCGTTACTCCTTTACTGGAGCGTAGCTGCTGATATCGGGGATCGGCCTGGGGAGTGCGACGAGCCCCCCAGCGGCTGCAGACCTCCCGCCGCCGCGAGGGCCCCTCCGACAGGCAACCGTCTGCCCTTGCCGAGGTGACCACCTCGGCGCTCCCCCTAGCTTCCCTGATTCTGCCAAGGTGGGAGCGGGCAAAAGGCCGAGCAAATCCAACACCAATGGCTAGAGCCAACATGGTGCCGGAGGCCGCACTCGGCTTGGAAGGGCGTTCCGGCCCATCCGTTATTATCTGCTCGGGTGTGGACCGATTCTAATTTTTTTTAGAATAGGTCAGTGCCCCCCCTCCTTCAGGCGGGGGGCTAAGGCCATGCCCTGGCCAGCTCAGACGCCCATTCCTGGGGACGTGAGGGAGACAGAGATGTTAACAAAGTTGCCCCCCCCACCTTCGAGCGGGGGGCTCAGGCTACGGATAGAACAATGACCGTAACGAGAGCACAATCTCGCGCTTGTGCAAAAGGATCGAGGACATGAGGTTCCCCGATGATGCCGTGCCGTACGTAGACATTGAGAATTGCGGCATGGTCTCGAGGTGCTGGGCAGCAGGGTCGACACAGTTATTACTGGACTCGAGTCTGCCAAGTTCTGCCTCTACTGCGAGGGCCACGTTTAGAGGACATGTGAAGTGGAACTTGAGCTCAGACTTTCATTAGGGTGCCTGCTCGGATCGAACCCCCTGAACAGGTGCCTGGGATTAGGCTCGACGCGTGCCACGGGGTTCTGGCTCGGACTAAGCCCCCGAGGAAGGGCCCAGGGCATTTGCCGCCAGGGAACAGCGGCAGCTGGAGGTGTAGCAGGGTAGTGGGAAGGGACGAAAGAGGAGGAAACAGAGGAAAGGAAAAGGCAGGGACGCCAGGGACTGGCGGAAGATGGAGGGGAGAACGGAGATTAGGTGAGGCGCATGTGTGTTCAGGACTACCAGCTGTCGCCGGGTGCGTCCTTGAGGCAACGGCCTCGCGACGGGGGCAATCGCGCAACATCTAAGGATGCACGAGTCCTGGTCTTGCCGCCGGGGAGCGGCGAAAAGAGGAGGGGGGGAGGAAGGGGGGAAACGGAAATTCGAAAAAATGGGCGGGCGTACACCTGCCTTTCCGCCGGGCGCGCGTTTGATGCACTTGCCTGGCGACAAGGGCCACCGCGCAGGATCTGAGGGTGCACGAAACCTGCCCTTGCCGCCAGGGAGTGGCGGAGGATGGAACGGGAGTGGAAGGATGGGCGGAGTCGAAAAAGTGCGCAGGACTACCGGCCTTGCCGCCGGGTGCGTCCTTGAGGCGACTGCCTCGTGACAGCCGCGTGCGCGCAGAATCTGGCGATGCACGCGGCCCAGTCTTGCCGCCAGGGAGCGTCGGATGTCGGTCGAGCCTGGCGCCAGCTCGGCGCAGTGGCGAAATTTTCAAGCAGGAGCGGTGCAACTTCACAAGTTCGCTGGGGACAAATATGGGAAAGGGGGGGGAAGGGGGGGGCGAGAGTGGCACGTGAGAGTGCGCAGGACTAACGGCCTCGCCGCAGAACGCGTCGTTGAGGCAACAGCCTCGCGACAAGGACCAGCGTGCAGGATCTGAGGATGCACGTGGCCCGGTCCTGCCGCCAGGGGGTAGCGGAAGATGGGGGGGGAGAGGGGATGAGGGGGGCGCGCGTGGGCGCGCAGGACTACCGGCCTTGCCGCTGGTTGCGTCCTTGAGGCAACAGCTTCGCGACTGAGGAAAAGCACCGACTCTAAAGATTCACTCCAACCAGCCTTGCCGCCAAGTAGCGGCGGAAGAGGGGGGGAGAGGGAAATGAGGGGATGCTCGAAAATGTGCAGGACTACCGGCCTCGCCGCCATGCGCGCCCTGAAGGCAACTGCTTCGCGACGAGGGCAATCGCGCAGGACCTGAGGATGCGCGAAGCCCCGACATTGAACACCTGCGTTCGCTTGCACCACGGCCTCCCCGCCCGGACGCGGCCAACAAGCAGTGATCAGCGCGGGGAGATGAAAGCCTGCAGAACCGCAGGCTTTGCCGCTTAGCTTTGTTCCTGAGGCAACTGCCTAGCGACGATGGCATGAACGGCTGCGGGCTTTGCCGCTGAGGCAACTGCCTCGCGACGATGGCATGAACGGGTAACTGGCGGACGCGCGCATCCCAGTTTCCCCGCGCGACTACAGCCAGATGATAACGATCAACCCAAGAGTGTGAGAGCTTGCAGGACCGCTGGATTTGCCGCCAAGCTTTGTCCTTGAGGCAGCTGCCTCGCGACGACGGCATGAATGGGCAACCAGCGGACGCGCGCGCCCCAGTCTTCCCGCCAACCGAATGCCAGAAGGTAGCGATTGCAGGACCAGTGGCTTTGCCGCCAAGCTCTGTCCTTGAGGCAGCTGCCTCGCGACCAACCCAGGAAAGTAGTGGCGTGCAGTGGCGCTGGTTTTGTCGGCAAGTTTTTGTCGGGAACTAAACAGTCCTCGGAAATTGGCGGCTTCGCGGTGAAGCACCTAGAGGGGCAACCCTCGAGTGAAGACCTCGAGGCAGACACCTCGAACTCGAAACTTCCTTCTAAGCGGGATCGCGAGGTGGGTGCGCCCATGTTCCGACCACCAATGCGAGCTCCATCTTGTACGACCTCTGGGTACCCATCGAGGTAGTTGACTCGACGTGAAGATCCCGCCCGACGGTCGAACGCGCTCGCAAGAGCCCCCAGGCCGGGGCCGGGCACCTACAGGAACGTCGGACCGAATGAAAGCTTCACCGAGGGCCCCCCCGAGCGCACCCTGCCAAAGGTGGCCCAGAATACGAGTCTCTGGCCGAATTATCAGCGTTGAGCCACATTGCGGCACTGAGGAGGGGGGGGGGGGTATGGATGAGGTCGGGGAGCTCATCCTCGCCCTCCTCGCTCCTGGGCGCGGTCATTTTCATTGGGCACCTCTCTGGCGCCTTCGCCCGCGGAGTGTAGTGCGCCACAAGGCCGCCAGCCACAGTGGACCCGCCAGCATTCCACTGTTCTCTCCGCGTTCCAGTGCGTTGGGCGCGCGAAGCGCGCGAGCATCCTCCGAATCCTCCGAGGTCGAGGGGAGGGACGAGAAGAGAGGATAATCTTTGGAGGTTAAGGCTGACGTGGCGCGTGCAAGCGCGGGCCGTGAGACCCGCGCAGCACGAGAGGGCGGCATCGCCATGGCGGCCTGGCGTCTCGGAGCTCCCCTTTCCAGCCCGCGGCGCGAGCCTGATGCCGCCATGCCTGCGCGCCGCGCAGCAGCCTGCGAGGCGCGCAGCGCCGGGCCGTGTCCTGGAGACGCGTGCCTCGTAAAGAGGCATTTAGGACTACCGGCGTTGCCGCCGGTCTGTGTCCAGGAGGTCAGAACCTCCGACGTGCCGGATTGGAGCAATGGCCGGCAATATCGCTGGTTTGTGACTTGGGAGCACCCGCTTCGGAAGGGCAAGTGCAGGACTGCCGGCATTACCGCCGGGCTGTGTCCTGGTGGGCAAAACTTCCGACGTGAAGATAGCTCCGCCAGCACTATCACTGGGCCATGTCCTGGAGGCACATGCCTCGCGCAAGGAAATGAACATGCGCAGGGCCGCCGGCATTGCCGCCAGGCTGTGTCCGAGAGGGCAAAGCTACCGACGTGTTGATTGACAAAAACAGCGCCGGCATTTTCGCCGCGCCGTGTCCACGAGGCGCGTGCTTCTTAAGGAAGGTGTGTGGGACCGCCGCCATTGCCGCCGGGCTGGAGGTCAAAACCTCCGACGTTTTCTTCGGGACCAGAATGGCGGCGCCGACAGTCAGCTGGTGTTGACCTTCCTCAGGAGGGCCCTGCCGAGCCTGTCAAAATGGCAAAATCCAACCATGTCGAGGGCTGCCGTGTTCGCAACGGCACTGGGGCCGTCAAGCGGTCGCCGAAACGGGCCCCCCAAAGAGGAACAGGTGGGGTGCCAGCTGGAGCTAGCTGGATGTGGCCACCTGCATGCCCGAACATTACCGCTCTGGTAATTAATGGACATCGATCGTAACACGACCTCCCTGGGGAGAGCCGTGCTTGGCCGGCAGGTGGGGCCATTAGATCCCACGCCACTGTCGCCCAGGCACGCGGGGAGGGGCCTTAGATGCCCTAGAAGAGAAATGGGACCGCGCTTCACCAGATTGTCCCAATTGGAACACAGGTGACACAAGGAGAACACCTCGAGGTAGGTGAAAATCCCGAGGTGGAAACCTCGAAGAGAAGACCTCGAGCTGAAGACCTCGACGGGAATGTAATGAGGTGAAGAACAGGAGGAGGAGGAGAGGAGGAGGAGGGGAGGAGGAGGAGGAGGGGGAGGAGGAGAGGAGGAGGAGGAGGAGGAGGAGGAGGGGGGGGGGGACGGGGACGGGGGGGACGGGGACGGGGGAGGAGGAGCAGGAGGGGCAGGAGCAGGAGCAGGAGGAGGAGCAGGAGGAGCAGGAGGAGCAGGAGGAGCAGGAGGAGGAGGAGGAGGAGGAGGAGGAGGAGGAGGAGGAGGGGGAGGAAGAGCAGGAGCAGGAGCAGGAGGAGCAGGAGGAGGAGGAGCAGGAGGAGCAGGAGGAGGAGGAACAGCAGGAGGCGGAGGAGGAGGAGGAGCAGGAGGAGCAGGACGAGGAGCAGGAGCAGGAGCAGGAGGAGGAGGAGGAGTGCTCAGGATGGTCTCTCGCGCCCGTCGGCGGCCAACGCGTCTCTTTTTCGTTCGTAACGGCTCCGGGCCTGTTGAAGGCAACCCCCCCCGGCAGACCGGTGCCCACAATCGCACGGACGATATGCCATCGTCTTGTAACGCGATCAGCTCAGCTGTAAGCGGGGGTACAGGTCGAGATCCACTCAGGACCGCCCCCCTCATCCCCCTCAGATTCTCCTTTGTTCTCCCTCGTCGATGTCCACTTCCTCCGCCCGCTACTCTCCTCGTGCTCTTCCTCCATCCTTTCCTGCTCGTCGTTGTGCTTGTTTTCCTCCTCGTTGTCCTCCTCCTCCCCTCGCTGCCCTCCCAGTTATCCACGCTGTCATTTTCGTCCTACGTCGCCTTGTCTTCGCCCTCGTCCTTGTTTTCGATGACGCATACGGCGAATCACCGCCGCCCCCTGTCTTTCGGGATACGCCAATGTGGCCAAGCGTGTGGGCAAACTTTGGCCACGCTGTCGGACCATGCGTTCCCCCGGCCGTTGTGGAAGGCCCTCGGGGAACACGTGGTGGAGGAAGTGGAGGATGAGGAGAGGGAGGAAAGTGGAGGATGAGGAAAGGGATCAGGAGACCTCTTGGGAGTTTCTTGGAGCCTCCTGGGAGCTTCTGTTGGCCTCTTGGAGGCTTCGTGGGGGCATCATCGGGCCTCTTGGAGGCCTTTGGGGGCTTCATGGGGGCCTCTTTGGCCGTCTTGCGGCGTTCCTGGCACGTCTGAAGCCATCGGAAGCCGGCTTGGGAGCCTCTCTGGCCCGTCTTGGGGCTGTCTTGAGGTGCTTCAGGTTCGTCTCGAAGGCCATCTTGGGCTTCTCGGAGGTCTCTTGGGCCGTCTTGGGGCCCTTTGGGGGTCGTCTTGGGGGCCTCTTGGCCCAGCCTGGGGCCATCTTGGCGGCCCCTTGGGCGATTTTGGGGCAAGTTTGGGGGGCTCTTGGGTCGTTTCGTTCCGTCGGAAGGCTGTTTGGCTTTAAAGCTTCGGGGGAAAATCAACGAGTTTGGCTTCTTTGGGCCTTCATGGAGGACCTCTTGGAGGCCTTGGGCCGTCTTGGGGGCCTCTTGGGCGCTGCTTGGGCCGTCCTGGCATCTTGGGCCCGTCCTGGAGGCCATCCTGGGCCTATGTTGGGCTCTCCTTGGGCCATCTTGTGGAGGCGATGGGGCCAATGGACTTGGGTCCTTGGGATCCTTCCAGGTGGCCGGCGGGCTGGGCCGAGACCCTGAGGGCGGAGCTCTTCAGGACGGGCGGGCGTGGCCTCACAAGCCCGGGCTGGCCAGGAGGAGGAGGAGGAGGAGGAGGAGGAGGAGGAGGAGGAGGAGGAGGGGGAGGAGGAGAGGAGGAGGAGGAGGAGGAGGAGGAGGGAGGAAGGAGGAGGAGGAAGAGGAGGGAGGAGGACGGAGGAGGAGGAGGGAGGAGGAGGAGGAGGAGGGGGAGGAAGGAGGAGGAGGAGGAGGAGGAGGAGGAGGAGGAGGAGGAGGAGGAGGAGGAGAGGAGGAGGAGGAGGAAGAGGAGGAGAGGAGGAGGAGGGGGAGGGGGAGAAGGAGGAGGAGGAGGAGGAGGGGGAGAAGGAGGAGGAGGTGGAGGAGGAGGAGAAGGAGGAGGAGGGGGAGGACGAGGAGGAGGAGGAGGAGGAGGAGGAGGAGGAAGAGGGGAGCGCCCGCGGCGCGTCCTCTCCGCAGGGTGTTAAAAGAAGAACGCCACTCTTGCCGACGCTGGGTCTTTGCCTATGCCTGCGACACTGTCTCTGTCTTGATCTTATTCCAGGTCTGCTTTTTTTTTTTTCTCTCTCTCTCTCTCTCTTTCTCTCTCTCTCTCTCTCTTTCTCTCTCTCTCTCTCTCTTTCTGTCGCTCTCGTGCCCCCTGTTTTTCGTTTTTTTCCCCAGGAGGGGCTCCAGGGTTCTCTTTTGGTATGTTAAGGAAGGGGGGACGCCGGCGGATTTCCGCTCGATGAAAAGCGAGGTGAAGTCCAATTCGGCGTGAGCAAATGCGTTTCGCGCGTGCCCGCGCGAGAAAAGTGCGCCCCCCATCTCGGATCCTCGATAAATAACCGGGTCTGCAGACACCCGTTCTCCTTCGTAGAAAAGAAGGTGTGGCGCAGTTTCAGCTGAATTCTGAAGACGAACCAAGGTCTGGAGCCCCGACCTGGACGCAAAAAATATGAAAATGCTGACTTTTTGCGTGCCCGCTCGAGGATGGCGCGTCCTGCGCGCAGAAATTCTGGGGATGTCTCGAGCGAAACGCTCGTTTTGCAAAATTTGACGGGCCTGGGCGCTCCAGGGTGCGTGGATCGCAAACCCAGCGTAGTTTACGAGGGATCGCGGCTTTGGGAGCGCGGACGCCGCGTAATTTACGAGGGCTCGGGGCCGTGGGAGCGCGGATCCAGCATAGTTTACTAGGGATCGTGGCACTGGGAGTGCGGGGGCTGCGTAATTTACGAGAGGGTGCGGCTTTTGGAGCGCAAATCCGAGGTAATTCATGAGAAATCGCGTCTTTGGGAGATCCCGCGTGCGTGCCGAGGGATTGCGGCCTTGGGAGCGCGGGTGCCGTGTAATTTACGAGGGATCGTGGCCCTGGGAGCGCGGGCGCCACGTAATTCACGAGGGATCGTTCCGAAGCGCGTCCCCTTGGCAAGTCCCGCGGTGCGTCCCCCTGGCACGTCCCCTGGCACGTCGCCTGGCGCGTCCCTTGGGACGTTCCGCGGCACGTCCTCCTGGCATGTCTCCTTGTCAATGAGCTCTGGGGCAGCTACTATGTGCTCAGGCAGCTCGAGCTTAAGATCCAGATCAGTTCGGTCAGGACTCGGATGCAAAGGAGGACTCGATCCACAACATTGTAGAGCACAATCGCGGCATGGCACATCGCAATTCAGCACGGCGCAGCACAGCATATCTCTCGACACGGTTCATCCAGATCGATACATTCAGCATTGCAACCTGGCACGTTCTGTTGCGCTTCCCGTGGCGAGTCCCCCTGGCACGTCGCGCGGCGCGCCCCTTGGCACGTCCTGTGGCACGTCCTGGCGCGGGTGCCGCGTAATTTACGAGGGAAAGAGCATCGGAGACAGACAGCATGGCCAGGACCCTCCGCAGTGACCGCAGCGCCCCGCCTGGCGTCAGGCTGAGGAATCAGAGATTTCCCCGCGCACACGTCGCTGCAACCCTTCCGACCACATGCACAGGGCAGGTTTCTGGCTGCTTTGCGCACCAGGCCAGCTCTGTGCCCGACGGTGCGCTCTTTCTGCTGGCCCACCGCCGACGCAGCACGCCCCCGGCGACGCAAAGGCAGGACTGCGCCCTGCTCTCCGGCCCGGTCGCGCCCCAGGCGCGCGGAGTTGCCTCCGACGGGGCGTGCACCAGGAATCTGTAAGCCACGAGGCACAGAACGCGGCACGCGGCCTCGCATGGGCAGCGTGCGCGCTACGGGCCTCGCGGGGCCCCACCCCAGAGAGGCGACCGCGACGCGCGCGCAGCCGCGCGCGCGGACGGGCCTCCCGAGGCCGCCCCAGCGCCACGCGCACACGGTGCGGTGGTCCAAGGCCGCCGAGCACGTGCCCGTCAGCGCCAGAGCCTGGCTGGGAGGCAAGCTGCCGCGCATGGGCGGACTGCGGACAAGAGAGAGAGAGCAGGAGCCCAGAAGCGGCAGCCGCACGAACAGAGCAGCACCAGCATCCCTCCCCTCACGGCCCCGCATCCCGACCTTCTCCCCGCCCCAAGGACGAGGAGAGGGCAGGGGTGCGGGGCAGACGCAGGAGCAGCATTCGTGCCAGCCCACAAACGCTGCGACAGTGCGAGCACTGTCCCCGCGTTTGCGGGCTCACCACGACGGCCCAAGAGGCGCCCAAGACAGCCCAAGAGGGCCCCAAGAAGGGCCAAGAGGGGGAACCCGAATCGACAATTCGAGCCTTCCGCCCCAGTGGGCCCCCAGGAGGCCCCAAACGGCCCAGAAGAGGCCCCCAAACAAACCAAAAACGGCCCCCAAGAGGCCCACAAGAGGCCCCAAGAGGCTTCAAAACGCTTCTACGAGGCTTGTGTCATTTCAGGGGGGTTGTTTACTCGTTGTCCTCCTGCTCCCCTCGCTGCCCTCCCCGTCATCCACGCTGTCATCCTTGTCGTCCGCCGCCTTGTCCTCGCCATCATCCCTTTCTTTTTTCCCACCCTGCCAGCCCAACGGACAACGTCTGCACTTCCGTTCTTACCCGATCAGGTTTACCAAGCTACGAGCCCAAGAGGCAAAGTCGGCATTTCCCGTTCTTGTCCGATCAGGCGATCAGGTTTTTCTGCAGCGCCGACCCAGTAAACCCACGAATGCCCGCAGGGCCGGCAGGCCGGCGGCGGGCTATCTGTGTCAGACCGTCGCTGCAGCCGTACCTGAGCGCGCTCCGTTCTCTGGTTGTTTCGGGGGCCCAGCCGCATTCAGCTTGGTGTTGTTCCAGTCGGCTTCGGGCCGTTGTCGCTGCAGCGCGCAAGCTGGCATTGTGCCTTCGGTTGTCTCGTCTCTGGCTTCTGTCCTCTCCCTACCCTTGCCCCATTCCCTTCCCTGCCCTCTGCCCCTTCGTCTACTCTCTGGTGTCACCAGCCTGGGTCTCGCACGCTTCCAGCTTCGTGTGCTGGCCTGTTGGCGTCGCTGCGGCTGCTGGGGCCAGTCGCCACTGCCGCGCGCAAGCAAACACTCTGCCGTTTGCTGTCCCGACCCCTTTTGCTCATTGCCCTCCTCCTCCCCCCCCCGCTCCCCAACCCTACCCTCCTCCTGCTCTCCCTGCTCCCCCGTGCCCTCCCACGCTCTTCTCCCCAACCTTCCCTTTGCTCTCTGCCCCCCGCCTCCGCCTCCTCGCCCTGGCCACTCCAATATCTGGTCGCTTGGGTCGCTGGCGACATTCGGCCATACCTTTGGGTCGGCCTTTTGGGGTCGGCTTGGGCCGTTGCCACAGCAGCATGCGGGCATAGAATATCTTGGGTCGCTGGCGACAGTCGGCCATACCTTTGGAGCGGCCTTTTGGGGTCGGCTTGGGCCGTTGCCGCAGCATGCGGGTATAGAATATGTTTTGCCCCATTCTTGTGTTTGCAGCTGCTCAACACGAAAGCGGCTCCTCTCTCCCTGGCTTTTGTGTGAGCGGGCCTCCCTTTCTCCCGCACGCTGTGTTGTGGCACATTCGACTTTAAAAGCTTATATTGCGAAGGCCTCCGGCCGGTGCCGCCGACCCTGAAAGGGGACGTCGTCGACGACGACGAGGACGACGACGACGACGACGACGACGACGACGACGACGACGACGACGACGACGACGACGACGGCGGCGGCGGCGGCGGCGGCGGCGGCGGCGGCGCTGACATGGGCCAGAGTTCTCAGTGATGTTTCCGGGGGTCTCTTCGCAAGGCTCTCGGGGCACAGAGAGGCCCAGTCAATCTATACGAGCTGGCCCGTACATGGGCGAGGCTCAGGGCAGTGGCCTGAACGAGCACGCGCGGAACGGAGAGCAAATGTTGTGCCTCCGAGGGGGAGGGGAGGAGAGGAGGAGTAGGAATTCGGGGGCCTCTTGGGAGCCTCTTGGAGGCTTCTTGGGAGTCTCTTGGGGCCTCCTGGCGACCTCGTGAGGGCGTTTTGGAGCTTCTGGGGAACTTCTTGGAGCCTCCTGAGCCTCTCGGGGCCGAGGGCTCGAAATGTCCGTTCGGGTCCCTCGTCTGGGTACGCTCTTGGAGCCCTCTTGGGGGCCTCTTGGGCCGTCTTGGGACGATCTTGGGTGCCTCTTGGGCAGTCTTGGAGCGGCGGGAAGCGGAAAAGGTGGAAACTTTCAAATAGTTAAACAACGGAAGGGCAATCATTGAATTTTGCCTCTGGGGGCCTCCTTCGGGAGTGCTCTTGGAGGCTTCTCGTGGCTTCTTGCGCGAAGGCGTTTTGGACCGGTCGAGCGGCGAATTTGGGTTCTTTCTTGGTCAATCTCGGGTGACTTCGGTCACTCTTGGCCTGTCTGGGTAGTCTCTGGGGCCCCAGGACTTCAGGTGGGGACGTGTACCTGACCCCCCAATCCAGACCCCTCACCCCGACGGAGGAGGGATCAAAGGGAAGGGTTTTCTGTTTGATTCGGTTTCTTTCGCCGACATGCGTGGGGAGGAGGGCGCAGGGAACGGAGACGACGTGGGCGACGACTGACGGCGACGACGACTCGAACAGACAAGCCCTTCATGCACGCCGACAGGGCCGACGGATTTCATGTTTGTTTTGTCGGGACGTGTTCGATTTTTCTAATCAAATTGCTGTTGCCGCAGCGTTGGCGTCATTTCAGGATCGGCGCTGTGTCCCCGTCGCTCCGAATGGCGCTCTCGCCCACGCGCGGCCCACGTTTCTCGAGTGCTTCCTCGTCGTTGTCGGCTCCCTCCTTCCCCCTCCCCCGCCTTCCCCCTGGTCCCCCTGGTCCTCCTGCTCCCGCTCCTCCTGCTCCTGCTCCTGCTCCCGCTGCTGCTGCTGCTGCTGCTGCTGCTGCTGCTGCTGCTGTTCCTGTTCCTCCTGCGCCCACTTCCTCCTCCTGCTCATCCGCTCCCCCCGCACCCCTGAATGTACACAGCTCGTCGGAGGACAGGAAAATCAGCACTATTCAGGAGGGAACAAAAACACACACACAGACACCATGAATCGTCACTTCCCGAGAAACTATAGGAAAATATGGAAAGTGTGTGTGTGTGTGTGTGCGTGTGTGCGTGTGTGCGTGTGTGCGTGTGTGCGTGTGTGCGTGTGTGCGTGTGTGCGTGTGTGCGTGTGTGCGCGTGTGCGCGTGTGCGCGTGTGCGCGTGTGCGCGTGTGCGCG
Organism: Prorocentrum cordatum; assembly: GCA_963575745.1. Classification (NCBI taxonomy): domain Eukaryota; class Dinophyceae; order Prorocentrales; family Prorocentraceae; genus Prorocentrum; species Prorocentrum cordatum. The sequence continues at coordinate 6,491 of CAUYUJ010011959.1, read as the reverse complement.
TGTGCGCGTGTGCGCGTGTGCGCGTGTGCGCGTGTGCGCGTGTGCGCGTGTGCGCGTGTGCGCGTGCGCGTGTGCGCGTGTGCGCGTGTGCGCGTGTGCGCGTGTGTGCGTGCGCGCGTGCGCGTGTGCGCGTGCGCGTGTGCGCGTGCGCGTGTGCGCGTGTGCGCGTGTGCGCGTGTGCGCGTGTGCGCGTGTGCGCGTGTGCGCGTGCGCGCGTGCGCGCGTGTGCGTGTGTGCGTGTGCGTGTGCGTGTGCGTGTGCGTGTGCGTGTGCGTGTGCGTGTGCGTGTGCGTGTGCATGTGCGTGTGCGTGTGTGTGTGGTGTGTGTGTGTGTGTGCGTGTGTGTGTGTGTGTGTGTGTGTGTGTGTGTGTGGTTGTGTGGTGGGGGGGAGGGTGGAGGGGGGGAGGGGGGGGGGGGCAAAAACCCAGAACATGTGAGGAAATATGGGGATCCTGTTATTCGTCTTTGTTTATTCTCTTGCACAGGGTGTCTAGAGCTCCGACCACTTCATTCCGCGTCGCGACGCACACCCACCTCCCCCTCCTCACGCACCATATCACAACCTCCTCTCCCCCAGTGGGTGCCCCGCCCACTGCTCCCTCCGCCACGACAACTTTATTCCGCGTCGCGACGCACACCGCCTCCACCACCTTCCCCCTCGCGCCCCCAGCGCCCCAGTCGGCACCCCGCCCAGTGCCCTCCGCCCCGAGAACTTGATTCCACGTCGCGACGCACACCACCTCACCCACCCCTCCCTCCGCGTCCTCAGCGCCACAGTGGAACCACCGCTCCGTGGCCCTTCTGCCCCGAGCTCCTCCCCGCGCCCCCAGCGCTCCACTGGGAGCCCCGCCCACGCCCCCCTCCGCCACGAACGCTTTATCCCGCGTCGCGACACACACACCACATCCCCCACTTTCATCCCCGCGTCTCCAGCGCCCCAGTGGGAACGACGCCCCGTGCACCCCCCGCCCCAACAGCGTTTTCCGCGTCGCGACGCCCCCCCCCCTCTCCCCCCCCCAACGTCCCCAGTGCCTCAGTGCGACCCCCGACCTCCCCTCCACCACCCACGTCCCCAGCGCCAGAGTGGTACCACCGCGCCGTGGTTCTCTGCCCCGAACCCCCCGCGTCCCCAGTCCTCCAGAGGAGACCCCGCCCATTGCCCCCTTCGCCACGGACGCTTTGTTCCGCGTAGCGACGCACACAGCCTCCCCGACCACCCTCTCTGCGTCACCAGCGCCTCCGCCCCGTGCCCCCCCTCGCCCCGGAAAGTTTACCTCGCGTCGCGACACACACCACTCCCCCCTCTCCCGTCTCCAGCGCTCCAGTTGGACACCCGCCCCTTGGCCCTCCTTGCCCCAAGCCCCGCTCAGTGCCCCTCCGCCCCGACCATTGGGCCCCGTGTCGCTACGCACCCACCCCCCACGCGTCCCCAGCGCCCCTCTAGGAGCCCAGCCCAGTCACCCCGAGCCTCCCCGCGTCCTCAGCGCTCCAGTAGGAGCCCCGCCGCTCCCCCCTCCACCCCGCGCCCCCAGCGCTCCAGTCGGCCCGAGCCCAGCACACCGCCTTCGTCGCCCCGGCAAATACATTCCGTATTGCATTGCGACGCGCACCACCCCCACCCCGCCGCGTTCCCAGCGTCCCAGTGGAACCTCCGCCCCGTGGCCCTCTGCCCCGAACCGCCCCAGCGCTCCAGTGCCCCCTCCGCCCCGGACGTTTTTTTTTTTTTTTTTTTTTTTTTTTTTTTTTTTTTTTTTTTTTTGTTTCTTCATCTCACGTCGCGACTCAGCCCCCCCGCGTGCCCAGCGCCCCAGTGGGCGCGCGCCCCGTGGCCATCTGCCCCGACAATTTTACCCAGCGTCGCGACGCACACCACCTCCCCTTCTCCTCCCCGAGTTCCCTGCGCCCCAACAGGACCTCCGCCCCGAGCTTCTTTGTCCCGAGCACTTTCTTCCGCGTCGCGACGCACACCCCCTCCCCTCCCTTCCTCTCCGCGCCCCAAGCGCCCCAAGCACCCGGAGGCGCTCCTGAGCCGCCTCCGGGTGACCCGCCTCCGGGTGACCCGGAGGCGCTCCGAGGCCGTCTCCGGGTCACCCGGAGGCGCTCCGCAGCCGCCTCCGGGTGACCCGGAAACGGTCCAGACCCGGAGGCGCTCGAAGCCGCCTCCGGGACCGCCTCCGGGTTCAGAGCCGCCTCCGCCCCCCCCCCCTCGCCAGGGGGTGATGTCTTTGCCCCCTCCCCTCCCGCCCCTTCTCCTCCTCCGTCCTCCTCCTTCCCCCTCCTCCTCCTCCTCCTCCTCCTCCTCCTCCTCCTCCTCCTCCTCCTCCTCTCCTCCTCCTCCTCCTCCTCCTACTCCTCCTCCTCTCCTCCTCCTCCTCCTCCTCCTCCTCCTCCTCCTCCTCCTCCTCCTCCTCCTCCTCTCTCCTCCTCCTCCTCCCCTCCTCCCCCTCCCTCCCCCTCCCCCTCCCCTCCCCCCTCCCCCCTCCCTCCTCCCCCTCCCCCTCCCCTCCCTTTCTATGCTAGAGCCATGGCGCACATGATATTTGTTTGTGTGTCACAGGGCCCCATCAACTATGCGAAGAGGTAAGATATCAGATCAGGCGCGAGGCACCTGGCTCTCCAGCTCTCTCTCTCTCTCTCTCTCTCTCTCTCTCTCTCTCTCTCTCTGCCCTGCCGTACCTTCTGTACTTCCGGCTGGCAGTTCTGCGTTTCCTTACCCTCATGTTTCGGTCGTTTGGGCTCTGGCAATTTTCGCGAGCACCACCTACGACGTGGAGGACGCACGTCGTCTGTCATTTTGTTTGATTTGACAGAAGGCCGACGGGTGAATCGCAAATGCGGCAAAACTTGGTCGATGAGCATTCGCTTTCAGTCTTGGTGCGCGCGCCTGGCTGCCTGAAAGCAGCTACCGTGGTCTGGCACCACTGTGCGGCGAGTGGACATTCGCTGATTGTGCCAACGGGGCAGCTGTGAACACGCCACGGCCTCCTTGCCTCTAAGCGGTCGCACTCTTGGCAAACCCCGCCCAAGATAGAAGTCAAGTATGTCTCCCCCTTCCCGGCATCCGGCTGCTCTGCTTGTCCGACGCGTGGGCCCCGAAGAGGTCTGGACCACTTCGCTACGGATAGTTTTCCATCCGGTGTCGTTTTTGTTAATTTCGAGGCCCTGCGAGGGCACCTGCAGTCCGCGAGCGACCAAAATCACCCGCTCAAAGCGCCGTCGGCCCCCCGCGCGCGCAGGTGCCCACCACCTTTGTTGCACTGGCGGCGTGGCCGACGAAGTCGTGGGGCGTTCGTCGCCCGAGTTGCGACTTTCAGCACGGCGCGATGGGTCGAAGCCACGCACTGCCAGCAAGGCGGCCCACCGTGCAAGAGCGCCAAGCAAATCCGAAACAGTGTGGCTGGCGGTAATCTGTTTGTTCTTCAAGATTCACAACATCCAACCTGAGCCCGCAGACCAGGAAGGTGAAAGACAAGTCGCCCGCAAAGGGCTAAGGTGAGTCGATGCGAAGGTGAGGCTGGCGACCTTGTCCACCACTGGCAGGGGGGAAGGTCGCTCCAGGCCGATAGCAAGACAGGGACCGAGTACAGCGCTTGGGTTGGACACTTGTTCCGTTTTCCGTATAGTTTTTCTTGTTTGCTCTGTTGTGCCTTCTGTTTTGTCCCAACAGCGTTTGAATGTTCATCAGTTTGATTGAGCGTTTTTTCCTGGGAACGTCCTGCTGCGATTGCAAAAGCTTCGCTTGGCTTGCTCAGCTCACTTTGATTACTACTCTGATTTATTTCCCCTTGTTCTGTATATTTCGTTACTTTTTTCTATTCGAGCCGTCTTTCTTTTTCTATTCCTGGACTGCGCTTGGCAAGGGTGCGAGTTCTGGCTTGATGCTTTGTTTTGTTGTTCAGGTTGTTAGTCGTTTTCGGTGGCCTACTGATGTGCGTAAGGCCTGGCTTTTTTTTGTTCGTCCCCGGTGTTTTGACGCACCGTTCCTGTAGTCTCGGCGGGGGCGCACAGCCGCTGGCTGGTGCCCGACGCTGCGGCCCGCAAGACCCTGTGCCTCCTGTCTCACCTTGCGGCCTGCTCAGCCCCGCGCGCTCTGGCCGTGTCGTCCGCGCCCCAGCAAGTTCGGTCTGGGAGGCGGGGGGGGCGCCGGCGGTGTGCAGCCGCCAGTGGCCCGCGTTCCTGGGGGCTCGAGTGGATGGAGGCGCCAGGGGCGCAGAGGCCGCCGCCCCCTCTCTTTGATGTTTGCTTCCTTTGTGTCGCGGCGGGGGGCAGACAGGTGACCACTTCCTGTGCTGCGCCAGCCGCGCGCTCCGGGGTGCCGCCGGCCGAGGCGGCAACGTCGGCGCGCGGCGCGCCGGGGCGGCGGGCGGCCGCGCGCGGACGCGGACGCCGCCAGCGTATGAAACTGAAACTGGAACTGAACAGATGCGCGCGCCACGGGGATCGCGCGCAAGGCAGGTCGCGCCGCGCCCTGGCGTTTTGTCGCAGTGCTGGTGCCCTGCCAGTGCTAGCGCCCCGCTTGTGGTCGACTGCGCGGGGTCTTTCCTGCGCGCCGACAACCTTCGGGCTTCCTCGCGCCCGTCGGGTGTTCAGGTCTCGCAGACAGCGCGGAAATGCGGGCGACCCACCAAGGGTGACAGGCAGTTCAGGATGGCTGGGCACAGGCAGCCCGAACTAGGTAGACCAAGAGTTTGGTCACCCGCGCAAGCGAGCTCCAATTCTGCTGCGAACGCACTCCGCGCCTGCTGCGCGGGCCCGTCGGCCGGGCTGCCTCGGCGCCACCGCGGTGCAATTATTCAGGCGCGAGCGGGGTGCGCATTGCGACCTGCGCGTTGGTCCCCCTTGGGCCGCGGCACGGCTGGCCTGCCGCGCCCCTGCTGAGCGAGACGCGGGCGCCCGCGGAGTTGGGTTGGAAGCCCTGGTTGGCCTTCACTCGGGAGTGGTGCCGGCCGCCCCCAGCGCCCCCCACGCGTGTCGCTCGGGGGGCCCAGGCGCTGGGTGCCACTGACTAATAAGGTCGCCGTGTCACCCCCGCCCCGTTGCATTATGCCGTTGCTGCCTTTCTGTCGCGCTGCACTGCGAGTCACTGCTGTGGACTCCGTGCGACGGGGGCAGGGGCGGCGGCGGCGGTTGCTGCGGAGCGCCCGCCTCGCGCTAGTGCTTGCGCGAGCTTGCGGGAGTTGGCGACTCAGAGACCGTCGGGGGCCGACCGCGACTGCGTCGCCGACCCCCGCTGGGGGAGGGAGGAGTGGGGAGGGGGAGACGGACACCATTACTTAGTAGATTTGTGGGGGCGTGCAATTCGCCGTCGCTGCGATTTTTGGACGACTTGACCTGTCGCATGCTCCCCCCCTGGAGCTGTCCGCGCGTTCGCGTCTTGTGGTGCGCGTCCCGGTTGCGTGCGCATCTCCTTTGCGCTTCCACAATAACCGTGGCTCTAGCCCTGCGTGGCAGCGCCCCGCTCGGAGATGCTGGCTGCCCCGTGCCCCCCCTTTTTAATATGCAACTGTTAGCCGCCCTGTTCTCGTCTGTGTCTTCTTGTTGCGTTTATATGATTATGTTTCTTCTTCTTCTTCTTCTTCTTCTTATTCTTCTTCTTCTTCTTCTTCTTCTTCTTCTTCTTCTTATTCTTCTTCTTCTTCTTCTTCTTCTTCTTCTTCTTCGTCTTCTTATTCTTCTTCTTCTTCTTCTTCTTCTTCTTTGTATTCTTTGTATTCTTCTTTTTCTTCTTCTTCTTCTTCTTCTTCTTCTTCTTCTTCTTCTTCTTCTTCTTCTTCTTCTTCTTCTTCTTCTTGTTCTTCTTATTTGTATTATTCATTATTACTCTTTGTTTTTTCTTCTTCTGCTTTTCTTATGTTTATTATTCGTCTTGTTCTTTTTGTTCTTGTTCTCATTATTATTATTATCCTTATTATTAGGATTCCTCTTCTTCAGCTTGCCCGCCCTCATGGTGACACCACTAGATTAGTGAACGTATTCGTATTTTTATTATTATTATTATTATTATTGTTGTTATTATTATTCTCTTTCACAGGGTGTCTAGAGCTCCGACCACTTTATTTCGGCACCGCACCACCCCTCCCCGCTCCGCCCCCTCCCCCGCGCCGTCTCAGCGCCCCCCCGCGGCTCCAGCGCCCGCCCAGTGCCCACTCCGCCACGACACTTTATTTCGGCACCGCACCCCCCCTCACCGCTCCGCCCCCTCCCCCGCGCCGTCTCAGCGCCCCCGCGCGGCTCCAGCGCCCGCCCAGTGCCCCCTCCGCCCCGACCACTTTATTTCGGCACCGCACCCCCCCCCCGCTCCGCCCCCTCCCCCGCGCCGTCTCAGCCCCCCCGCGCGGCTCCAGCGCCCGCCCAGTGCCCCCTCCGCCTCGACCACTTGATTTCGGCACCGCACCCCCCCCCGCTCCGCCCCCTCCCCCGCGCCGTCTCAGCGCCCCCCCGCGGCTCCAGCGCCCGCCCAGTGCCTCCTCCGCCCCGACCACTTTATTTC
>CAUYUJ010011958.1:411053-460600 GCA_963575745.1 Prorocentrum cordatum | reverse complement strand
CATTCGCATTCGTGTCATCGGTCTCTCCGCAGGGTGCTTTATCGCGCGAAAAGCTGCAACGAGAACCTGAAGGCTCGCATACATGCGTTTGCACGCACAACCCCAACGAGCCCCCATCTAAGTACGCCCCGACACCCACACTCAGGCGGCGTATTCACCGATGCCCAAGGCTTTGCGCCCCCGCGCACGATCGGCAGCACCTGCCTCCACAAGGCGATTATTCGACCGATCAACCGCACCCTTACACATCTTGGCGTTGTCCAAGAGCAACGTGAACGAATCCGCGGCCTGCTCCGCCTTCTTCACGAGCTTCTCCATCTTCTTGTATGCAGCGTCTGCCTTTCGAGTGGGCATGGACGGGGTTCAGACGCGGCGTTGACACGCCGTTGCTAAGTGCGACCGTTCGCCCAACCGCTTGAGACCATGCGACCACAGTCGCAACGCCAAGCCATTACACAACCAATTTCACACCCTGACATCATGATAGTACATACCTGCGTGTCAACGCAACCGAACGCGCATGCATACGACTGCATTGGGCGTTGCCTCAACGCCCCCCCCTCCCCCCCCCCCCCCATAGTGTCACAAGTGCGCCCTTCGACGCGAACTACTCGCAGCCGATTGCAATGCGTTTCAACACAACCGAACATGCATACAACTGCATCGGGTGATGCCCAAACGTTTATGCTCTAATCAGCAAATATATTTCGACGTGAATGGATTGCAACCACTTGCAACATGTCATGCATGAGATACTGGCTGCCTTGCGGTCCGCCGTTTTGGACATATTCTGGCAATGCTGCTTGTGCCTGATCAGGGTATCCAACCTTTCATTGAAGTGATCCGTGTCCTCCTTGCGGTGCTTGGCACGCAGCGCCTTCAAGTCGGCTGACATGGCAGGCATAGTCGCGTACACACGCGCGCGCGCCGCAGCTTACAAGCTGCGTTCTCTCAGCCCTCAACCAACTCGGCTGCGTGAAAACGCATGTAGTCTGCGACGCGGTCGCATGGCATGAGTGCCAACCATGTGACCACACATCACTGCCCTACTCATACCCCCCCCCCCCCCCACACACACACACACACACACACACACACACACACACTACATCGACGCCGTGATCGGGCACTCCCGTTGCATGTCCACCCCCAGCCGCCTCCTCATCTCGACCCCTCTCCTGTTCACACCTCTCGCGCCCCCCCCCCCCAGCTTACTACATGTCGCCAACGATGGCGGGGCTGAACGTTTGGCAAACCGTCAGCAGCATTTGTGGTTCATTCGCCCACCTTTGCGAACCAGTTCACGCGTGGCTTATGCGTCCCCATTTGTGGTTCACGTGTCCATGGGGAAATCAGCGAAGACGATCGCGATGGAAGCGCAGGTGCGCTTTGAGCTGCAGGATGAAAAGCAGGAACGCCAGCGGTCAGTGAAGACTGCCAAGGCGGCATTGAAGCATGCCAAAGCAGCGAAGACGCTGGCTGAGAAGAAGGCAGGCGGTTGTTAACTAACAACAACACAAGGGCCCCTCGAGGCCAGGGGGGAGGGGATGGGCTCTCGAGCCCACCCCCTTAGTCAGTCCCGCCCGCCTCCGTGCGATCGCCCCCCTCCCTCCCCCCCGATAGGCAGAGAGGAGGTTCAATGCGTTTTTGAAGAGCAAGGTCGCGTGGATGAACGCGCTGCTCGACGCGGATGATGCGAGCGCGGCCCACGTTCGGGCCGAGACTGAGCTGGCGCGCGCCGAGCGCGATGCCCGCTAGGGGTGTGGGGGCGACGGACGACGGGTGGAGGGGTCAGAGAAAAAACCTGCATGCATCAATGCAAGATGAGTCTGGGATGATAATGTCGGCATGATAGCGCAGGTGCCTCGTCCCCCTCCCCATCTTCCCCCTTCTCCTCCTCCTCCTTCCTCCTCCGCCTCCTCCTCCCCCCTCCCTCCCAATCCTCATCCTCATCTCCATCCTCGTCCTCCCCATCACATCGTTCCCTCTTCGTCCCTCCTCGTCGTTGTCCTCCTGTTGCTGCTGGTGCTGATGCTCTTGCCCATCCTACTACGCTACTAAGCCGTGCCCCCCCCCCCCCCCCCCACCCCCCCCCCCCCCCCCCCCCCCCCACCCCCCATCGCTCCCTCACAACTGCTTCGCACTCTGAATGGCATTGGTGCTATGCGTTTCCGCCTTTTCGCGTCATAGGATCATCCGACGCCTCACGATATCTGTAGGATGACGCAGCGCCAAAACCCCAAGAGGAACCACATATAGAGCCCCAAGGCCGCAACGGGGAGGAGGAGAGGGATGAGGAGGGGAATATGAGGAGGATGAGGCGGAAGAGGAGGAGGATACGGAGGATCGCGACTTTGGGATGCTCCCGACTGGTGAGGTTAAATCCAGAACGCCAGTTCTGTGAGTGATGTCTTGGACCGTCCCCTCGGCATCAGCGCGCGCGCACTTAACGAAAATGATGATGAGACAGATGATGATAACAACTGCAGGTGGTCTGCGCTCTTCGTTCGAGTCGGATGGGCTGGCGGGGATACGCGACGCGGCAACACTTACATCGCCATATACGCGTCGGTTCTATGTATGCCAAGATGCATGCAACCCGTTGCAGGTGGTAGACTCGCACTGCCATCCGACACCAATCTTCGATGCGTGGGGCATTGCAAGTTGGCATCAGTTGGTGTCGGGTTCCCGTTTCGAATATAGATCACACAGGCCCGCGTCGCATAGCCATTTGGGCTCGATCGCGATCGATCGCGATCTATCGCGAGGCGCGATCTTTCGCGAGGCGCGACTTATCGCGAGGCGCGAGGCGCGAAGGTTCGGAACTGTCGTCTTATGACGACGGTTCCGAACCTCCGCGCGGAACTGCAGCACATGTCAGAGTGGGTATCGACACAAATCGCATGTGGCCTGTGCCCATCAGCCGTGGCCCAGCACCAGTACGACAGCCTCCTCATGAAGATCAACAACCTGTCACAGATCAGCACTGACGAGGCGACAGCCTTGGTGAAAACAATCAGGGAGCACTCGCTGAACACTTGGACTCAAGAGAACATCGCACGCTTGTGCCAGAGCGTCGGGACCAAGACAGGCATGTTGTCAATGCCAGGCGGATCCAAGCAATGGCAAGATATTAGCATTGCATCGAGGGTCTTCACGGCGAGCGAGATCAAATCGCTGAAGAGCGGCGACCTGAGTGAGAAGGCGTGCACACGCCTGGTCGCCGCTCGGTGCAAGCTGATCGGCGCCCACACGCTCTCCGAGAGCTCCAAGGGCAAGATGGCCGCGCTCGTGGCGTGGGGCAGCGGCAAGGGGCACGGGGGCGATTGGCTCAGGCTCCTCGGAGAGGTGAAGGGTGCCATCTCCAAGGCCATCACGTGCAAGGGTTGGTCCACGCTTGGGTACGCCACGGTGTGGACCTTCGACCGCATCGAGGACATGTCGGCTGAGCCGTGGTGGAAATCAGCTTACAAGGACGATGGGCCCGCCTTGGAGGAGATCCAGACGGACGCGCCAGACTACGTGAGGAAGTCGAGCAGGCGTTACGCGGCGAAGACCTCGCCTGCAGCTGCAGCGCCCCCAATGACAGCCCCAGACCCTACGGCTGGCGGGCAGCTGCAAGTCATGCAGGCCCTGTTCGGTGCACCGCTGTGCGCGGCGCTCTTCGCCAACTCGGCGGCCGCGGCTCTCAGGCCGCCCGAGCCGCCTGCGCAGCCGCGCGTGGAGCTGGAGCCCCCGAAGCCAAAGCTCCCGCCGCGCGAGGAGCCGCAGCAGGAGCCGAAGCTTCCGCCGCGCGAGGAGCCGCGTGATGAGCCGCGCGATGCTGAGCCCGAGCCAGACCTGACCGACGAGGAGGAGAAGCTCAGGGCGCCCCTCGCCAAGAAGGCCAAGACCGCCAAGGCGAGGAAGCGCCCCTCCGCGGCTGGCGATGGCGTCGGCGACGCCGAGGGCGGGGCAGGCGTCGAAGACGCCGAGGGGGCTGTGCCAATGAAGAAGGCGCGGCCCCCTGCCATGCGGCGACCCGCGGCTGCCGTGCCAAAGCCAGCCGTGCTGCCCAAGCCGCCGACGTGCGAGTGCAACGCGCCGTACAGGTGCGGCTACGTGATCTACAAGCCTTCACAGCAGGTGTTCAGGGCCGTTGTGGGGAGGGCAGATCGCCGCGTCCGCTTCGACCGCAATGCGACGATGAATCGCATTGAGGCTTGGAGCGCGGCGCCGGCGTGGATCGACGCCAAGTGTTAGGTGCTCGACGCGGGGAGGGGGAGGACCAGGGGGTTGTTGAGGACCAGCAGGGCTGGGAGCTCGCATCGCAGCTGCAGCGCGGCGGTGGGCGGCGCCACATCGACGAACTCCATCTTGCTTGTATGACGTTGCACCATGATGTCTAAAACACAAGTCTGTTGCGATCTGTTCATCGCAAGTCGCATGCATCAATATGCAACACTCCTTTCTCTTGCGAGCTACCGTCGCACTTCGTATGCATCACTATGCACCTACATGTCCTTCTGATGCGACGTCGTATCATGCCATATGCATCGGTATGCAACGTGCACTTCTGTTGTGATCTATCGCCTCGCTGCATTCAGATGCATCATGCAGCGTGCCCCTACCATAACGCGACGCATGCATCCTATGATGCGCATTGGCATCGTTATCGAGTCTGTAGCCATTTGGGCTGAAACCATGGCCGCTTCCGCCGCCAGGAAACGCAAGGCGGATGAGGCGCTGGTGGAGCTCCACAGGGGCTCATACCTGTCACAGCGTGCTCTGTCGGGTGTCCTAAAATATGTGCGAGACCATGGGTTGCCCGACAACATTTCACGGAGCTCACAATACAGGGCAAACGAAAACATCATTGCCAAAGAGTCGAACGCATATGGGTACGTCTTGCGTTGCATAGACACGCCTTTAGTCAGTGGTAGAACTTTCGAGAACTGGGTGTGCTGTCCTGGGCCATTTTTTGTATTCCTGCTGCAAGGCTAGCGCTCCAGTCAGGGAGATGTTTCGCCGCTCACTTCAGGAGCACCCATGCAGCTTGGCGTCGCCGTGGCACATCATTTTATATTTCGATGGTATTTCACCGCGAGACCCCCTGGCGAAGGGGGAAGATTATCGGGGGGTTGATGCTGTTTACTGGTCGTTCGCTGAGTTCGACGAGTCATTGGGTAACGAAGATGCGTGGTTCACGCTTAGCACTGCGCGGTGCGCAAAAATAAAAAGCATCCCAGGTGGCATCGGGCAGTGCATCAAGATGACCCTCAAAGAAGTTTTTTAAAATTCTGCTGGTGGTTTCAATTTTGAGACGAGCGGTGTTACATTAGACGTGTCAGAGAACGGCGACGCAACGTCGCACGCGACGATCGTCGCGAAGCTGTCGTGCGTCATAGGGGACGAAGAGGCATTGCGGGAACTACACGTGAACAAAGGGCACGCTGGTTCCAAACCCTGTGCGTAATGTCGCAACGTCTTGAATAGAAAGTTTGATTATTTGACATATGATGTATCTGGTTTCTTTGTGACAGACGCGTGCTTGGATGCGTCGAAGATACGCAGAAACGATGACGCGACAATCATCGCGATCCTGGAACGACTTCGGCCCGATTGGGATAAATATCAGCGGGGGGAGTTTTCAGAGGGGCAGTACACGACCATCACACAGCACAAAGGATGGAACTTCCACCCCGAACACATAGCGTTGGACCCAGGTTTGCGATATCTCCCTGCGTCATTCATTTGCTTTGACTGGATGCATATTTATTTTGTGTCTGGTATATTCGACAGAGAAGTAAAAGCACTTTTAGGGCATGCGCAGTTCAAGTGTTTGTGTGATGCAATGGAGTTGCATGAGTATTTCATGAAGTGGACGTGGCCGAGTAAATAAACACCACTCAGCCGCAACTGTATGGGAGACTGGTGAGCTCCAAGCAAGTGCCTCAGAAGAGATCTCTGCGTCGCCTGTTGTGCGCAGGTATATTCGGCAAGTAATTGCCGTGCATCCTTCATCGGATCAAGTGGCCCCCCAGATCGCAAGTATGCTGGCATTGCAAGATGCCGTTGACATAATCATCACGGCGGCGCGGCGGCTTCCAGTCACGACCGCGCAGATAGAGTCAGCGATAGTGAAACATCTTCGGTGCATCAGGACGCATATGGTGAAAGCTATTGGGTGTATAAGCACCATATGGCAACACATTTGCCAGAAATGTTTGAAAAACATGGGTCGCTCAGTTGCTTTGTCCAGGAACGCAAGCACAATAACGTAAAACGTTTCGCCAAAGACCACATGTGCAAGAAGGGGCCAGAGAAGGCTCTCATGGTCCAACTCACTGCGCAGCACGCGCACGATTTAAAGACATGCGTGTTTCACCTGGCTTAGTCGACCCAACGAAAGCAACACAGAAGCTGCTGAATGCGTTGAAACGCATGTGCCCTGGGACGCAGACGGCCGTCTCCAGCATCGAAGCCATGACAGATTTCGGCCGCATCAAGCGCGGTGATATCGTACTTCTGGGGTCGGGCGGGATGCATGCAGCAATGCAAGTGTGGTTTCACGTGAAATGCGACGATGGCGAGTCGCAGGTGCTTGTCCAGCAGCTTGCAACTAAGCATGTGAACGCCGCTGAAGGTTTTTCCAGACACATCTTTTTAGATGATACAGACCCTTTTCTGATGCCTCTGACCTCGCTGAAAACTCCTGTGATTTACAGGAAAATAGAGAACGACATCACGTGCATTTGGCCAGTAGAATACAAATCGCGATGTTGCTAACATGATGCGCTGCGGACCGTCGCGTTTGCCCCAGGACGATAAAAAAATCTGAAGGCCCCTGAGCAGATCCAAATCGACGAAGCGCCCAATCATGATGCCCCAATTTCCAACTACATGAGATGCAAAAACATAATATAAACATTAAAAAACAGCTTCAAACTGGCCAAACCTAATTAGTTATAACTCCGTTAATAACAATTAGAAGTTCCGCTAACTGTTACTAACTACGCAGGGCCTTCAGGCAGCGCGGGCGGTCGCGCGTCGAGGGGCGGCGACGGCGGCAGCCCCCGGGATCGCAGTGAGCGCGGCGGAGACCGCAGCGGCGACGAGAGCCGCGACCGCCAGGGGAACACGCCATCCATCTAGGCGTGGAGCACCCCACATCCCGACGCCAGCGCCCGCGGCATCGCGGGCTGCGGGCTGAAGACGGCGGCCCATCGAGGCGGACCGCTACTCGGGCCAGGCCCGTGAGTGAGAGGTTGTTTGAACTTGGCGCGCGCGTCGCGCGCTTTCTGGCCCCGCCCGCGCAGCGCGTCCTGCGCGCTGCGCGGGCGGGGCCACACTTGCGCTCTGCGCCCGGCGCATCATGCGCCGCTTCTTTTTCTCGCTCTTTTGCGCTATTCGCGCACGCGCCGCGCCCGCGCTCTGGGTGCGCGGGGCGCGGAAGGCCTCAAGGTTGCAGGCTAGTGGCCGCGCGCGCGAGGTCTTCGCGGCCTCAGGGTCCGCCCTCGCACTTCGGGCTGGGCGACCCCGCGCGCGCGGCTGCGCTCTCTCTTCTCGTGGCCATGCGGCCGCAGGCGTGCCAGAGCGCGAGCGCGTGGTCCGTCAGGGCCCACGCGCACGCGTCGGGCGTGAGCCGTCAGGGCCCACGCCCGGGCGGAGATGCGTGTCGCCACGCTGCCATGAATAAAATACCGTCGCCCTGTCCTGGTCCCTCTCTCGCCCCCTCCTCTCCTCCTCTCCCTCCGTTGAGTGCGCGCGTATCTCACTTAACTTGCATAGTCTGATTGGTTGTAGACTGCAGGTTAAGTGGGAGGGGGTGTGGGCTCAGGTAGTCATTTTGGGTCCGTAGCGTTCGGCTCAGGCCGACGCGCGGGTGCCCACCCACCCCGCTTTGCTCCCAGACGCCTGCGCTGGCCATGCGGCCGCAGGCGTGCCAGAGCGCGAGCGCGTGGTCCGTCAGGGCCACGCGCACGCGTCGGGCGTGAGCCGTCAGGGCCCACGCCCGGGTGGAGATGCGCGTCGCCACGCTGCCATGAGTAAAATACCCTCGCCCTGTCCTGGTCCCTCTCTCGTCCCCTCCTCTCCTCCTCTCCCTCCGTTGAGTGCACGCGTATCTCACTTAACTTTAGATATAGTCTAATATGCTTGCCTTCCTTCCTCCTCCTTTTCCTCCTCCTCCTCCTCCTCCGCTGACGCTGCTTAGCCGGCGCGTCGGGCCCATCGCTGAAAGCGATCGCGCCTTGTCTCACTCTTTGGCACTGCGGCGGACCAGCTTCGAGGAGGAAAACCAAAAAAACAATAACCGAACACGGGTTTCCGTAGTTGCCGATGCGGGATTCCATAATTGCCGACACGGGTAACCAGAATTGCCGACACGGGTTGCCATAACTGGCAGCACGGGTTCCCATAATTGATAACACGGGTTCAATTGCCGACGGACATCCATAATTGATAGCAGAGGGTTTCGTAACCGCCTTATTTGTTGTTTCTCTCTTTCTGTTTTTTTTTTTTTTCCGGGTTTTTTTCTTCCGACATGTTTCTTTTCTTGTTCGTTATGTGTTTGTTTCCCGTGGTTTTTGTTTGTTTGTGTTTTGTTTTGTGGTTTTGCTCTTTTTGTTTTCTCTCTTTTTTTTGTATGTTTCTTTTTTTTTTGTTTTCACTCATCATTGAATATTCTGCCTTTTTTTTAGGGTCCAATGCTCGCAAACCGAATGGAGGTGAGACGCATAACGTTACTAGGTTGGAAATGTGCTAGCGCCCACGGAGGAGAAACCGAGAGGAAGAGGATACCTCGCCATAGTCAGGCGGATTATTTTCTATTGAATCTTAATCGGCATCGAATGAAGGGGATTTGAAAGAAAAACCTTAATTTGAATTAGTATAGTATTCCGTAAGAACTTCACACATATTTGGTAACCGCCTGCGATTTACGAATAATACAATTTTTCTTCAAGCGTTAGTAAGCGTCCGAAGGTACGTTTTCGCGGTTGCTGGCAAAATGTGTTGCCTGTCGCAGACATACAAGGGCAATTGCCGAGAGAGAGAGAGAGAGAGAGAAAAAAAAAAAAAAAAAAAAAGAGAGAGAAACATATATATTATATATATATATATATATATATATATATAAAAAAAAAATAACACATAAAACGAAAATACTATTGTTTTTTTTTCTGAATTCTTTTGTTTTATCGTTATTTCCTATTCCCCGCACGTTACGGATTCGCATTCCACGAAATTCTTACGGAAACCAACAAAATTAATGCGATTTCGGCATTTTATGCGATTTCGGCAGTTTAATGCGATTTCGGCATTGGTTGCGCTTCTTGATAGTCATTAGTGGGAGGTGGGACCACGAAGCCTTGGATCGATCGCGATATTGCCTCGACTTCTGCATCCAAGTCCGACCTTGGCTCCGACTCGGGCGCCCATCGCGGCATCGTCTGCGGACTTTCCGACTTTTATCCCGACCCCGGCTCCAACCGATCATCCATTGCCCGATCGATTATGCCCGACTCCCATTCCCACCCCATTTCCGACGGACGAAATATTGGAGCGGCGAACTATCCAGGATGCATAAGAACGACGATGGGGCAGGAAAACACGTGCAAGATGAGGAATCAAATGAAGAGGATGAGGGAGACGACGATGACAGAATGAACGGCGAAACGAATCAAAAGGAAAAGGACCACACTACCGATGCTTATCTATGGTCTCCAACTCCGGCTTCGATATCGGGCACTACGACGGCTACAACACGACCACCTTGTCCGACTTCGGTGCCTATGGCAGTACGGGTCATTCCCCCGCCCGCCCTCCCCTCCTCCGAGACGGAACCCGATAAGAGGTCCCACGAAAGCTTGCAAAATAGATGCGAAGATAGTCCCATTGGAGGCTCATGTGGGGGGTCGTTCAGAACTTCAGAAGGCAAACTTGTGAGCATAAGGTACCACGATGGTTCCCAAAAAAAAACCACCTGGGGCCTCGACACTAACGTTCCGACCCCGATTACATTTCTGACTCCCGCATTCGACCTTCCGACTCCGGCTGAGACTTCCGACCCCATCGCTATTGATGTTCATCTGTGGTCCCCAACTCCAGCATCGAGTTTGGATACTGCGACGGGTACAACACGAACACCTTGTCCATCTTCGGTACGTACTGCAATACAGGGGATAAATGTCATAAAGCACGGACTCATATATATTATTACATACGGCAGTACAAGGTTACATTACATGCTGGAGAAAAAATCGGGGAAGCAGCGCATCCAGGGCCGCAGGTAATACAATTATGCTTGCGATGGTGTGTGGCATTCCATATTGCAGCAACGCCTCAAATGCAACATAATAGAATGGTGCGCGCCATGGTGGCAATGGCCGGCAATTGCAACCAATTGCTGCCCGACGTGGTCCCGATGGAGGTATCGATTCCCCACTTTACGATGCTCGGCATTTTTAAGCATACGAAGACCACGAGCACCCCGGGTTTCGGTAACCAGAGCAGGGTTTCGGTAACCTGGGAAGGGTTTCGGCAACCTGGGGAAGGGTTTCGGCAACAGGGGAGAGGGTTTCGGCAACCTGGGCAAGGGTTTTGGTAACGGGGGGGAGGGTTTCGGTAACGGGGGGGAGGGTTTCGGTAACAGGGGGGAGGGTTTCGGTAACAGGGGGGGGAGGGTTTCGGTAACAGGGGGGGGAGGGTTTCGGTAACAGGGGGGAGGGTTTCGGTAACAAGGGGGAGGGGGTTCGGCAACGGAAGGCGCGTGGACACGAAATCAACACAAAATAAAACATACAGACCGGGCCTCCCGGGGGCCGCGAGGCTCCTCCAGAGATCCGCGGCCCGGGGCCTCCTCCCATGCCTCCGAGGAAGTCTGGGCCCGGGGCCTCTTCCCATGCCTTCAGGGAGATCTGGGCCTGGGGCCTCCTCCCGGGGCCTCCTGCCAGGGCCTCGCCGCAGCTGCCGACGCCGTCGCCGCCGCCGCCGCCGTCGTCGTCGTGTTCCTCCTCCCCCTCCTCCTCCTCCTCCTCCTCCTCCTCTCCTCCTCTTTCTCCTCCTCCCCCCCCCTTGTCTTCGTTTTCGTCCTCGTCGTCTTTGTCGTCTTCGTCGTTCTCGTCATCCTCGTCGTCGTCCTCGTCGTCCTCGTCGTCGGCCTCGTCGGCTTCGTCGTCGTCGTCGTCGCCGTCCTCGTCGTATCTCGTCGTCCTCGTCATCCTCGTCGTCGTTCTCGTCGTCCTCGTCGTCCTCGTCGTCGGCCTCGTCGGCTTCGTCGTCGTCGTCGTCGTCGCCGTCCTCGTCGTATCTCGTCGTCCTCGTCGTCGGCCTCTTCGGCCTCGTCGGCTTCGTCGGCCTCGTCGGCCTCGTCGACCTCTTCGGCTTCGTCGGTCTCGTCGGTTTCGTCGGCCTCTTCGGCCTCGCCGGCTTCGTCGGCCTTGTCGTCTTTGGCTTCCACAGCTTCTAGTTTTACTCGTTCATCCACATGCTCCTGAGAGCGCGGCCCGGTCTTGCGAGAGCCACGTTCTCAGTAAGGATTCCCTTCGCTCTTTGCGCTGGCGCACTCCCGCCTCTCTTGGAAAGAGGTTATGGTTAGTAGTGGTCGTTTAGTTTCGTTTTCTTTCTCCTCCTCCTGCTCTTCCTCCTCCTCCTCTTCATGTTGCCTCTCTTGTTTCTCGTCGCTTTTTCCATGGTGTTTCTTCGTCATGTTCCACCGTCATCGCCAAATTCAAACGCATCGCGGTTATTCTACCACGCATCACATGTCGATTGCGTTTTTTCTTCTCACTTTTCCGCAGTCGCCTTTGTTTGTTCATCACCCCTCCTCTGCAAGCCTTGCTTGTTTTTTCCTCTGCGTTCGCGGAGCCAGAATGCAAACGTTTGGCCATGGCAGCTGGCCAGGAATACGTAGGCGACTCTAAAGTCACGCGCGGGGTACCCGGCACTGTCCTAAGGGTGGGGCGGGGATGGGGCGTCGAGCGGTAGAGGACGAGGATGAGGAGGAGGCCGTGGAGGAAGGAGACACGCCAGGGGGAGGAGGGAGGATAAGCGGGAAGGCGAGGGAATGAGTGGGAGGAGAATGAGGAGGAGGCGGCTGCAGCTCAGCCGCCAATCTTCCAAGCCTGTACGCCTAAACGCAAATGCTCAGTCACTTTCATCCCTGGAACGAAAAAGTAGCCCTTCTCCAGATGCGCGAGTACGAAACTCGGGGCAGTGCGCGTCTGATATACTGGCACACCCAATACTCGCGCCACGTCCCTGATGATCACCTCTGCTGGCGTCCCGCGAGCCACGCGCATGGAGGTAAGGACGGCTTTACCTGATTGTATGACAACTTCCACCAAATCTGCATCAGACGACAGTTCGATTATTTCGTCTTCAAATCCGTCGTGCAACTCTTCGTCTTCGTCGTCCTCATCGTAGTCACTGGTTTCCTCGCATTGGTCATCGTAGACGCGCTGCGCTATAGGCTGGCGCACAGCCACGGGCTGCATGTCCAGGCGGTCCCGAAATATCACTTCCAGGTCGCAATCATCAAGAAGAACAGCTTCCCGCTCAACGATATCACAAGGAATAAGATCGTGGGCGAGATGAAACGTAGTCGAAGTCCTGGGGGAAGCAAACGAAAAGCAAAAAGATGTGTTCTGTATGCCTTCCTATTCCTCCTCCGTTTCCTCCTCTGCCCTCCCCATCTGGACATGTTGCCCTATATTATGTCTTTTGCCCGGCCGTGGCGACGAGAAGGTATCAAATATCGATGCGTCAAGTTTGTTTGCGCCGTAGTGTCATCGCCAACGCACGTTGCTGGCTGAGCTCTTGTATCACGCGGTCGTACACCACGTCGGCGGTCGAGCCGCGGCGCAAGAACATCTGAAAGAACGGGAGGGGAGGGCCAACCAGTTCTCCAGCGCGTGTTTTTTTTTTTTTTTTTTTTTTTTTTTTTTTTTTTTTTTTTTTTTTTTTTTTTTTTTTTTTCTTTTTTTCTTTTTTTTTTTTTTTTTTTTTTTGTTTTTTTTTTTTTTTTTTTTTTTTTTTTTTGCTGTTTTTTTTGTTTTTTTCTTTTTTCTTTTTTTTTTTTTTTTTTTTTTCTTTTTTGTTTTTTTTTGCTTTTTTTTTTGTTTTTTTTTTTTTTTTTTTTTTTTTTTTTTTTGTTTTTTGTTTTTTTTTTTTTTTTTTTTTTTTTTTTTTTTTTTTTTTGTTTTTTTTTTTTTTTTTTTTTTTTCTTTTTTTTTTTTTTCTTCGTGGCCCACTGTGACGCGAATGTCATCATCTCCAAAAACTGTCTCTTCGTCGAGGTCCTTCTCCTTCTCCAACTTCACGCCCTGGTCGGGGTCGACGTCCTCCACTCCATCCGAGACGGGCGGGCGAAGGCGACGACGAAACTTAGTGGGCCTGGCAGCAACCGGAACTGGTTCAGCAGCGGCGGGAGCCACGGCCCGCGACGCCGCGGATCCAAGGGCTGGTTGGCCCCGCGGGCGGCGGCCATGTCCTCGGCCGGCGCCCCGGCGATGCTTTTCTGAGGATTTAATTGTAGACGGTTTCCCGCGCTTGCGGCCACGCGGGCGCACATCGGGAAGGTGTTCCTCATATTCCAGATGGTGTTGAAGTGCGATGGTATGTTCGGTCTGACCTCTGATGATGAAATCTTGGTGCATGTCCACCAATTCGCCATCGTCGTACAGTGTCACCAAGGTGTAGTGCCGAGTATAATATAATATTTGCTTGGCATCAAAATCGTCTGGCCCATCGCCAAATCGCATCTCCAGGTAGCGCCAGGCTTCGTCTCTTGTAGTGGGCGCCACCGTGGGGGATAACGCTTCAAATATTCGTTTGAACTTCTCTTCGTTGTAGTCGCCTCCCTGGTATTTCGGGCACACCCACACTTTATTCCCAAAGGAATCTGTAGTTTCAAGACAGAACTGCCCTTCGCTCATCATTTCAATCCGCCACCGTGCCAGCGGTGTCTGCCATGGGGCCTCTATTTGTCTCCCTCTCCTTCCTTTTCCTCATCCTCTTCTTTTTCCCCACCCCACAGGTTGGGGTCGTTAGATTTTAAGAACAGGCATCCCGGCCCGCCCACCCACCATGGCATAACATGCGGGCGCCAGGGCCCGACCTCGGCTGCCCGATAGGCCCCAGGGGCCTCGCTGCGCCTTCCGGGGCCCAAGCGCCTCGCCAGCGGGGCGAGCGCCGTCGTCGTCGTCGTCGTCGTCGTCGTCGTCGTCGTCGTCGTCGTCGTCGTCGTCGTCGTCGTCGTCGTCGTCGTCGTCGTCGTCGTCGTCGTGTCGGTCGTCGTTCGTCCGTCGTTCGTCGTTCGTCGGTCATTCGTCGTTCGTCGTTCGCCTGCCGTTCGTCGGTTCGTCGTCGTCGTCGTCTTCGTCGTCGCGGTCCCCTCTCCCTTTCGTTTTCCTCGTCGTCGTCGGTCGTCGGTCGTCCGTCGTCGTCGTCCGTCGTCGTGTCGTCGTCTTCGTCCTTTCGTCGTCGTCGTCGTTCGTCGTCGTCGTCGTTCCGTCGTCCGTCGCCCGTCGTCGTCGTTGCCGTCGTCCGTCGTCCCGTTACGTCCGTTTCGTCTTCGTCCGTCGTCAGTCGTCGTCGTCGTCGTTCAGTTGTCGTCGTTCCGTCGTCCGACTTTCGGTCGGTCGTCGTCCAAGATGGCCTCTGCGCTTATGACTCGGTTGTTCCGTCCGTCGTCGTCGTCCGTCGTCCGTCGTCCGTCGTCGTTCGTCGTTCGTCGTCGTCGTCGTCGTCGTCGTCGTCGTTGTCGTCGTCGTCCGTCGTCCGTCGTCCGTCGTCCGTCGTCCGTCGTCCGTCGTCCGTCGTCCGTCGTCGTCGTCCGTCGTCCGTCGTCTGTCGTCGTCGTCCGTCGTCGTCGTCCGTCGTCCGCCGTCGTCGGTCGTCGTCGTCGTCGTCGTCGTCGGTCGTCCGTCGTCGTCGTCCGTCGTCCGTCGTCGTCGTCGTTCGTCGTCGTCGTCGTCGTCGTCGTCCGTCGTCCGTCGTCCGTCGTCCGTCGTCCGTCGTCGTCGTCCGTCGTCCGTCGTCGTCGTCGTCGTCCGTCGTCGTCCGTCGTCGTCCGTCGTCGATCTGCGTAGATTTTTTCGGTTTTACGTCATCTTACGGTCTTTAGATATTTTTCGAAGATTTGAGGCCCCGGGAGCCGCTTTCGAGCTCCGGGGCAAGGAGGGCAGAGGGACAGGGGGCAGGAGGAGGCAGGAGGCAGGAGGAGGAAGGAGGAGGAGGAGGAGGAGGAGGAGTAGGAGGAGGAGGGAGTAGGAGGAGGACACCCGCCGAAGGTTTGGGTGAGGATCCCTGGAAGCAAAATAATTTCATTCTCTATTTCCCTCCTCGCTCCTTCCCGTCCCGCTCCTCTCCCTTTTCCCCGTGCTGCTCCTACTCCTCGTTCTCCTCGTCGCTCCTCTTCGTCCCTCCTCCTCGTTGCTCCCTTCCGCCCTCTCTCCACGATGGCCTGAATAATTGCAGACGCTCCGCGTATCCCCACCAACGCGGGGACGGGCTGTGCCGCAGGCAGTTGGATAATCCCCACTGCCACCATTCTGCGTATCTGTTTCTCTTTGCCCAGCGGGTCGTCGGCCGGCGAACCCCTGGGACCCAAGGTTCCTTTGCCTTTCAGGAGTGCCAGGCTTGGTCTGGATGGTGATCGCCCGTTCGACACCTTAGCGCGCACGTCCTTGAAGTGGTCGGTATCATGCCACGTTTGGACCGCCCTTTCCAGATACTTGATCTCCTTGGCAGGTCGCAGGTTGGGGGAGAGCGAGTGCGAGATAAAAAGAGAGAGAGGGGGCGGAGGGACAAAGACAGGGAGAGAAAGGGAATGGGAGAGGGAAAAAAGACAGAGATACAGGAATATGTATATGTGTGTGTGTGTTTGCATGCATGCATGCATGTCTGTACATATATGTGGTTGGATGCATAAATGTCGAAGGGAGTATTGTCACACATGTTGTTTGCTTGCCTGCGGAGTGGCCCAAAAGAAGTTCCCATGTTGTTATGATATTCCTATCGGTGGCTACCGCTGCCTATATGCACGGACAATATTCCGACTTCATGAGATGTGTATTCTGCGCGAGTGGGCAATCATTTGATTTCTTGAACGGGATCTTGCGCGAGTGAGGAGCCGCGACAACTCCTCAACAAGATCTTACATGAATGAGAGACAGTGGGAATTCTTAAACGCACCATCTTGAATACACTCGCTGGCTACACCCATGCTGTTCCGTTGTGCTGGGAACTCTGCGCGTCAATGAAAACAATTGGAACCTCAATGTATATACGTAAAGAGAAATACAGAGAGACAGAGACAGAGACAGAGAGAGCTGAGACATAGACAGACAGAGAAAGAGTGAGAGAGATACAGCCTGGAAAGAGAGAAAGACCTACCACGTACTGGTGTTTTGGTGTAAACAGCAGAGCGGACGGGCGGCGATGTAGAACAGGAAAGCCCCAGGGGGATTGGAGGGAGAAGAGCGGCAGGAGAGGAATATGGAAAAAAGGAGCAAGATGGGGAAGTGGAGGGAGGAGGAGAGGGGCGCGAGAGAGAGAGAGAGCGAGAGGGAATAGGGGGAACAGACGTGACACCCAGTCCTCCAATACATCAGCCTTCTTCGGCTTGTCTTTGGCTGTAGCGTCCACTGCCTTCCAGAAGGATTCAATGCAATTGTTGGAGTACGAAGAGAAGGAGGGGTCACAGCGCGACAGATGGCACTGCCATGGAGCAGTCAGCAACCCATTCACGATGTCAAAATGTTCCTGCACCATGTAATCAACGAAGCGGCCTTCGCCTTTAGATCGAAGATCTGCGTGAATCCCTCGCCACGCGGCGTCGAACAGCAAAGGGTCCAGAAAGCATGTGCGGTGGACGTTCTCCCGGATCTCCCAAGCATAACTCTGATGATCCCACTTTTTCGTCGCAGGCGCTTGCAACATGTTCTTCTTCACGTGCTCCACGCACCGAACAGAAAGAGCTTGCGGGAACCGCTGGCCGAATACACTTGCCAAAGCGGGCCCGCCGTCCAGGTAGACAGCACCAGTGCGTTCCACCAGGTCGATCTGGCACCACTCCCTGATGGTATTCACGGCGGTTGTAACAAGTGCTGACACAGCTGGGACGTTCTCTGTGGGCGATAGCGCAAATGCAATTGGCACAAATGTTTCGCGCCACTCGTTCTCAACATAATGAACACCAAGCCAGCCAAGCGAAATCAGTTTGTATTTCTGTATTCCTTTGTCATGGGTTGCATCGCAACACAACTTTACCTTGTATCCGGCTGGTTGACCATTTAGAAATTCTTTGAACAAGTCTGCCAAATATGCGCACCGAAGTGTGACTATCTTAGCTTCTGGCTTGGATTCTGAAGGGTCGCACGAAATGCGCCACGGCTGATCTCCTCCCCGCGGCCGTAAATCATCCATAAAGTGTTTCCATTCGCTGGGCGATTTCGCCCCCACGCCGTGCGAAGCAGCGCGGTCTCCACTCCGTATGTCGTATACTTGCGTGGCTTTGGGGATCATTGTAGCTGTTGTTCCGGCTGCGATTCGTTGGCTTTTTTGCGTAGCGAAAGGGAAAGGATTCTTAGCCATTGCTTTTGCTGTTCGTAGCTTGTCTTTGCGAACTTGTTGCGTGGATGGTTTGCTTGGACAAGGCTTTGCGCGGAATGTCGAGACGACCCCGCCCACGCAACTGTACTTTATCTTAGTGTTGCATGGGTCACCGTTCTCATATGCGTGCTGTTTGCATGAGATTTGGACGTGCTCCTCCTCGTCGCCCTGCTCATCGACGCGGGACCTGAAGTTCCCGATGTGCACCGCCTTGCCGTCGAACTCCTGCAACGGTCCACTCTCTCAACGACCCTTTCGATTTTCTTTGATCCACCGCTCCCCGCAGCCCTTGGGAATTTCTGACGCTTCGCGTATCCCGACCAGCCCATCCAGAAACGATGCCCAGGAGAGCTGACGGGAGAAGGGAGGAAAAGACGCACATAGTGAAATAGCGTGGGCAACAACGGTGCAGTGGGAGATCTCTGGTAGCGAATGGTACGGGTGCCGCTGTTGGTGCTTGTTTTTTTTTTTTTTTTATGTTGTTTTTTTTGTTTTTGTTTTGTTGATTTGGGTGTTTTGTGGGTTGTGTGTTTTTTTTTTTGTTTGTGTTTTTGTTGTTGTGGTTGTTTTTGTTCGTTTGTTGTGTGTTGTGTGGTTTTGTTTTGCCCTGTTCTTTTTTGTTCGTTTTGTTTTGTTTTTGTTTGTTTATCTTGTTGCTGGATGGATTTGTGGTGGTGGTGGTGGTGATGAGTGCTGCTGGTGCGTTGGTGCTGCTGGTGTTGTTGTTGGTTTTCGCATTGTTGGTGCTGCTGCTGGTGCTGCTGCTGGTGCCGTTGTTTCTGTTGGTGGTGGTGGTGGTGCTGTTGCTGCTGGTGCTGCTGACGTTGCTGCTGGCGTTGCTGGTTTTCGTGCTGCCCGGCCGTGGCGGCGAGGAGGCCCCCCGAAGGCTGACCTCGAGGGTCGAGACCTCGACGTGCACCCCCTCCCCCCCCCACCCCCCTTCAGTCTTCCCCGCCGCCGTCGCCGTTGCCGCCGCCGCCATCTTGGGGGAGATCGATCAAAGAGATGGGCGGCGTAAATCTCAACACCCCCGTCGGAGGCTCAAACAAGGCGTCTTTGATCCACCGCTCCCCACAGCCCTTGGGAATTTCCGACGCTTCGCGCATCCCGACCAGCCCATCCAGATACGATGCCCAGGAGAGCTGACGGGAGAAGGGAGGAAAAGACGCACATAGTGAAATAGCGTGGGCAACAACGGTGCATCGGGAGATCTCTGGTAGCGAATGGTACGGGTGCCGCTGTTGGTGTTGTTGCTGCTGCTGGTATTGGTGGTGGTGGTGGTTGGTGCTGCTGGTGCTGCTGGTGCTGCTGGTGTTGTTGTTTTCGCACTGCTGGTGCTGTTGCTGGTGCCGTTGCTTCTGTTGGTGGTGGTGGTGGTGCTGTTGCTGCTGGCGCTGCTGGCGCTGCTGCTGGCGTTGCTGGTTTTCGTGCTGCCCGGCCGTGGCGGCGAGGAGGCCCCCCGAAGGCTGACCTCGAGGGTCGAGACCTCGACGTGTACCCCCTCCCCCTTCCCGCCCCCCTTCAGTCTTCCCCGCCGCCGTCGCCGTTGCCGCCGCCGCCGCCATCTTGGGGGAGATCGATCAAAGAGATGGGCGGCGTAAATCTCAACACCCCCCTCGGAGGCTCAAACAAGGCGTTTTGGGCCCCTCTTGGGCCCCTCTTGGGCGTCTTGGGCCCATCTTGGGCCATCTTGAGGTATGTTGGGTCATCTTGGAAGCCATCTTGGGCTCTGAGGCCCTCTTGGAGCCATCTTGAGCCAAGAAGGACCCTCTGCCACCTCGGGCCCCCCGCCGTCCAGACCCAGGGAGGGGGGGGAAGTAAACCTCCCGAGCAGGGGAAGGAAAAAGGTTGGAAACAGGAAACGATCATCCTCTTACCACCTACCCTTGCTCTGGAATCTTTGGCGCCCTCGCAACCCCATTATCCCTCCCTCCCTCCCTAATTTCGCCTTCTTCTCCAAAGCATCGGGCCCCTCCCGCCCCCCCAATTCGCAGGGGGGCCACCCCGCGGACCCCAGAGAGAATTTGCCCCAGATGTGGAAGATACGGCTTCGGAGATTTTTGTATCCAGGACGCCCTGCGGAACACTCGGCGAGGCGTGGCTGCAGGAACTGGTTTTGACCGAGTGTTGAAACCAACGGCCAGCAAACGCAAGGGAGGCATCTGCCCCGGACTGAGGGCATACACGGAAATTCGCATTCAAGTTGCCCTCCAGAAAACTTTTTGCGGGGCCCAGCCGACGTAGATCCTTCAGCTCAGGCCGCGCGCAGTTGATGCGACGTCTTTCGGGGGGCACGTTTGTCCAGGCTCTCGGCCGCGCGTGCGTCTGCACACGTGAATTGCGTTATTCGGAACAGGATTTGGCTCCAAGATAATGCCAGGCTCCAACGCGATCCTGATGTGATAGCCCTGGATGCATGGTTCCAGCATGGCCCCAGGCTTTTGGCTCTAAGAGGGCCCCCGGGCGGCTTCAAGATTACCTCCCAGATGGCCCTGGAGGCGTGGCTCCAGGGTGGCTCGTCATCTTCGTCGTGTTCGTATCTCCTCCTAACCTTCGTCATCGTTATCCTCCCTTGCCTTCCTACTCTCGTTTTTGTTTTCGTCGTCCAAACGCCCCCCCGTTACGTCGCAGTCCTGGCGCACGAAGGTTTCGAAGTCCATCTCTATGCACTGCGGATGGCCAAATTGAGACCAGAACGGTGTCCAGCAAGCATCTTGAACTCCTGGTGGCCCGTCGGCGTCGCGCATGCCAGAGGAGTTCGCCTTCACTTCCATTTTCGGGAATTGATTTACGTGTTCCGTGGTATTATGCACGTCATTGGCTCGACCTTTGCCCGGGCGAGCAGGACCAGCAGGGTTTGCAGCATTTGGTTGTGCATGTGCTTTCTTGACCTCGACGACGACGACGACGACGACGACGACGACGACAACGCCGTATGACGATCCCGGAGGGAGAGGGGCAGACAGGCAGACAGACAGACAGACAGACAGACAGGCAGGCAGGCAGACCGACTGACTGACTGACTGAAAGACAAAGAGAGGGACGGACAGAGAAAGAGAGAGAGTGAGAGAGGGAGGGAGAAAGAGAGAGAGAGAGAGAGAGAGAAAGAGAGAGAGAGAGAGAGAGAGAGAGAGATGCCTCCACCTGTGGCGGTGTCCGCGAGGAACCAGTTGACGCAGCAGAGAACCGACCTTGGCCACCGTGCGGATCATGGTGGCCTTCCACAGCCAGTTCAAAATCAACTTCCTGGGGAGCCATGTTTTGCGTATGCACGATGCCTCGCAGAACTGACGAACAACCAGGCAATATACATAATATGTGGAAAAGCTTTGTTATTTTGCAATTTCCCCGCTAGTCCTCTTGAGGCGATAGCCGCCTGGCCAACGATGCCTTCCACAAGCGCTCAGCCGTGGGCCTGTCCACAGCACCGCGGACAGATAACGGAACTGGTACCTCGGTCCGTCCAGTTGGGGCACGCGACCTCGCAGGTTGTTTTCTTTCTCTGCGTTCGACTTTGGTGGCAATCGGCGGGCCCTGCGCGAGACCGAAAGCATTTCTCTGCCCTCTTTTGTCGATCTGTTCCCACTTTGACACTCCAGTCACCGATTCGATCTTCGCCATGTCGCAATACCGTTCCTCGAACTGCTTGTCCCGGTGTTGTTTGATGACTTCACGGTATTTGCTGGCTAATACATATTGCGTGTACCTGGGCAAAGGCTGAACAACGAACTCTTTTCTTCGTGCCCCTTCCTCCTCATGACGTCGCCGTCGCTGTCACGTCACCATCCATCATCCCTCCCCTGTCCGATTGCAAGCAGAAAATGCCAGAATCGGGCGCAAATACTAGAAGCACAATTTTCGTCATTATTTGCACGTGGTGGGCACCGCTGCGCCGAAATACTGGCTCCAGTAACTGAGTCCTCTTGCGGCCCATTGGCCCAGTAATTCGCCAATTGCCGCTGGAATTCTTCATTGTATTCCTGCGAAAGCACAATGAAATTATATATATATATATATATATATGTATATATATATATATATATACATATATATATATGTATATATTTATACAGATACACGTACATATGTATACAGAGGTACATAACACATAAGTACATATACATCTATACATGTACAGGCACAACGAACCGTGCAAGTCCGTCTCGGTAATCATCCGGTGGGCCCGCAGGAACCTCGACATCTTTACTTCGCTGAAGGTGTCCCAGTCCACCGCAAACCTGAGGCGTCGCTCTCCGCATATCCTACCCCCCACCTCTTGTTTTTCCCAGGCGTCGACCTGGCAGAAACAGCATGGATCGCAATCGAACGGTATGTCGGTACGCCTTCATGGGAATGCATGCGGGTAGTCATGGTGTGGGCATTGAGGCAATGACACGCTCGAGCTGGCTCGCACTGGAGACCTGCCAGGGCAGTATAGTGGCCACCCTCCCCGCCGATACTCACGAGCACGACGCCAGATTGACGCGCACTCAAGCGATGTGGCGGCGCTATCCTCTCCCTACTCTCCACCCCCCTTACTCCCTACCCTCTAACAACAAAGCCTCTGCTCCATTCTATGTAAATTCCCCTTCTGCATTTGATTCCGACAATCACATCGCAAACCCCTGAAATCTTCGCTACGAGTTGCGACGAACATATCTGCACAATAGCCGCCCCTAGAATGAACGAAAACGACCAACCGTTCATTTAAGGCAGAGGCCCTAGGTAGATCAGCGAGAACATGGAAAGCCACATGCTATTGCACGGCATTGTATGGATATCCTGTCCAACGGAACGGACCCAGGATAGTAAAATGAATAGTGCCTCGATAGGTCTGAACCTGGAAATGGCTGCGATTAAACCACAAAGACGAACGATCCCGCCTCTGGAACGGGACATCCGCATACACCATCCGTTTTTTCTTTTATGTCTTCCCACGTCTTCTTACATCCTCCTACCTCCTCCCACCGCTCCCATATTTCTCCTTACCTCTCTCCCCACCTTTTCCTACCTCCTCCTACCTCCTACGTCCCCCATACCTCTACTCTTAACTCCCCGTACCTCCTCGTATATTCTCCTCCTTCCTCCTACCTTCTCGTATTTTTCCTCAACCTCCTCCTACCTCTTCCTCCATCTTCGTATCTCCTCTTGCCACGCCCTACCTCCTATCTCCTCCCACCTTGCCATACCTCTTCCGCCTTTTTACATCCAGTTAAATCATTATATCTCCTCCTACCTTCTCGTGCCCCTCCCTCCCTTCTACCTCTTACTTACTCCCATATTCTCTTCCCGTCTACCTCCTCCCACCTCCTTGAGCATCCGGTTGGCGTCAGTACCTCCTCTTCTTTACGTGTTTCTACATCCTCTCTTCACCTCTCCCCTGTACCTCGTACGACCTCCTTGTATTTTATCTCCTCCGTGCATGTCTTTACCTGATCTCTTCTAGCTCGAAGCCGCAACGTTCAGGCTCAGGCTTCGAATCTCGAGTTTAGGACTCGAGGTTAGGGTTCGCGGTAGGGAATGCGCGGAGCTTTCGCAACCAAACGCGGAAAACACCATATTATCGTGGAATTTTGTTACCAAACGTGTCGTTCTCAAGGTTACCAAGAATTTCGTTATCGCTCAGGTCGTCGTCTTGCTGCCGAATTTCCAACCGAATTTCGGCCATTAAAAACCTTACGCCTCGTATTGAAAGCTTAAGGATGTTACGGAACCATACGAATATTACATGTTTATACGTGAAACCATTCGGCCGGTTACGGAAACCCATCGAAATATTCGGATATATACACACACACACACACATATATATATATATATATATATATATATAAAAGCAAAAAGCTAGATTATGATGAACGAAGACGGCGACGCCAACGACGACGAAGCTGGTAAGGCCGACGAGGACCCGACGAGGACGACAAGACGACGAGGAGGATGACGAAGACGACAAAGACGACGAAGACGACGA
This sequence comes from Prorocentrum cordatum, assembly GCA_963575745.1. Taxonomy (NCBI): domain Eukaryota; class Dinophyceae; order Prorocentrales; family Prorocentraceae; genus Prorocentrum; species Prorocentrum cordatum. The sequence continues at coordinate 437,034 of CAUYUJ010011958.1, read as the reverse complement.
GAACGAGAACGAAGAAGAGAGTGGGGAGGAAGAAGGGCAACGGCGGCGGCAGCGGCGAAACCCTGGGACGAAGCCCTGGGGGGAAGCCCCAGGCCTACATCTCCCCGAAAACATGGGAGGAGGCTCCACGCCCAGACCTCCGCGGAAGCATGGGAGAAAACCCCCGACCGCGGGCCTCGGGAGAAAGCTCGCGGCCGTGTTGATTTCACCAAGCACCTTTCTTTGCGGAAATCTTTCCTCGTAAATTGAACCCCTTCCCCCCGTTACGGAAACCCTTCCTTCCGTTACCGAAACACCCCCCTCCGTTACCGAAACCCTTCCTACCGTTACCGAAACCCTCCCCCGTAATACGGAAACCCTCCCTCAAGTTGCTGAAACGCCTTCTCCGGTTACCGAAACCCTGTCCAGGTTACCGAAACCCTGTTTCGGTTACCGAAACCCGTGGGACCCAACTGGTAGAGAGAAATCATGCATTTGGAAACGTTTGTTAAAATGGAAATTGGCGTACGAATGCAAACCCGATTCGGCACGACTGGATCGAATTGGTAGCAATGGGGTTCCAATTGTGTATTCACCGAAATCCAGGCGACACGAGTTAAGTAATATCAGGTGTTTTTTTTTTTTTTTTTTTGCGTCGGCATAGGTTTTCAGGACCGTATATTGTTTTTTAATACAACGTACAGAGGCATCGGCCCAAACAGCGCTGAATATTCGCCCGTTCGTTTGTGCATTCAGAAATGGTGGAGCAAGAAGAAGAAAAAGTATGGCGTTGATGTTTTGATGCGAGTGCGGTCGGGTAATACATCTAGCATCTATGCAGGGATATTTTGACTAAATTGCGGTTTTCTTTCTGGATATATACGATTATATTTGATTGGTTTCCGATTTCGTCGTGCGCGATTTGCGGGTCAATATTATATCCCCATTGGCGCTGGAAGATTTTCTTGGTGTGCGCCCTCGTTTGAGCGGCAGCGACGTAGCCTTGTGCAAATAAGTGGCTGCCGTTATCCAAAAACTGCATGGGAAGGTTATTGAAATAGATGACATACCTCTTGAATCCGGAAGGACGCAATAACCGGGAAGTGTGGGATTTTACCATGCATCATTGCGGAGTTCTTGTACGTAGATACGTCATCAGAAATAGCAGTACGCACAAACACTGTCGTGGCGTACAAAGGTCAATAACGCATGCCGTACTCCATAATATGCCGGTCTACATACAACATAAGGTGAGCCGGCATGCACCTAGACGAATGCTTTGTGGTCGCCTAGGGGCTGGTTGTTTCTCCTTCCTTCTTTGTCGTTTTGCTTGTCCTCCTTGTCCTCCTCCTCTTTCCTCGTCCTTGTCCTCCTCTTCTGCCTCGGTCTCCGCCTCCTCCTCTTCTTCTTCCTCTCCTCCTCCTTCTCCTCCTCTTCATCCTTGTCCTTCTCTTACTCCTCCTGCTTTCCTTCTCCTCTGCTTCCTCCCCTCTTCCTTCCCTTCCTCCTCTCCTCTTCCTCCTCCTTTTCTTAATCTTGCTTCCTCTCTTCCTCCTCCTCCTCGTCCTCTTCCTCTTTCTCCTCTTCCGCCTTTTTTTTTGATGAGGCCGACTAAGACACCAGTGCGCTGACCAGAGACGTCGAAATCAGTTTCTAAAAACGCTGTAAATACGTCGAGAGTCGATACACCCACTCAATTTCAAAATGCTATTCGATCCCGATGGAAATTCGAACCCGAAGCCTCGTTGCAAAAAGACGAAGGCGGAAAAAATGGAAAATACCGATTGGCTCCATGCATCTCGTCACGAAAATTCGGCTACGCCAAACCTGAACGCCCTCCGACACAACGAGAACAAACACGGCAACGACAATGGCGGATTCAAGAAATTAAATCACACACGACGCGGCATCGACCTGCACCGAAAAACAAACAACATCGCATTGAATTAACTGAACGTTCCGTTCAATTAAGCCGGCCGATCTGCTACAATCAGAATTTAGCATTTTTTGTCGGCGTGGATGCGTTCGGCCACGTACTGCATGTTTGAACAACTGTTCTCTGATGGCGACTTGCGCAAACAGATACCTTTCATTCGGTTGGGGTAGTGGCGTGTAACTTCCATTCGGGCCCACACAATACGGCAAAACAGCGGTGACGACCAATTCTGCCCCAAGAAACCCCCAGGAGGCCCAACGAGGGAGGAGCCCAGGCGGCCCCCAGAGGCCCCACAGAGGTGTCCAAGAGACCCCAGGCGGCCCCCCAAGAAACCACAACGAAGCCCCAAGCGACCCCACGACGGCCCCCGAGAGGCCTCCAAACCGCCTCTAGGAGGCCCTCGAAAGGCCTCCCACGAGATCCCTACGAACATCACGTAGGCTTTACCCACAATCCAGGCACGGTGGCGGATTGTGCCGAAAACTATTCGAGGCATGCGTGTATTGCATGCATGCAATGCCGACGAAATTAGCGGGGATAATTCCTCACATCCGGCGGCACGGTTGCCGTACGCACTGCGAATTTGGCAATGTGGGGTCCTGTGTCGAACCCGTGCCTGCCCGACCACGATCCAGCAATGGCGGCAGCATGGAAATCCGACGCGCCATCACACGAACGAGCCACGAAGCCCCCAAGACGCCCGAAGGCCCCAAGAGATCCCCCAAAGCCCTCAAGCGCCCTCCAAGAGTTTCCCGAGAGGCACACTAGGAAACCATCATTTGCACACACGGGGCCGCTGATCAATCCAAACAAGATGGCGGGATAAAGCCACTAGATCTCCCCGCGCCGAAAGGGTTCTGAGAAATCTGGCCCCGCAGATCCAAACTCGAGCTCACGTTGGGTGCGTTAATTAGGTGCGCATGCGTCACAATTCTTGTGCACTCCTGGGACGGTCCAACGAAAACATGCCTCGCGCAAACCCGCGCATATCTAAACCAGAACCTCGCCTCCCTTGGTGTCGCCAACCGTGCAGCTTACCCCACTTTCTTACGCTCCTGGACCCTTTTAGAGCGAAGCTGGACGTCCACCTTGCTGCTGCCAGGCGTGAAGCCGTCGCCACGTTCCTGCGCTTCCGGGCGGTCCAGCGCAGTGCGGAGCAACGCAAATGCCGAATAGACTTCGCCTTTCCTGGGTGCCGCTTATTTTCTGCGCCCTGCGCCGGGGGGGGCTTTCCAGCGGAATTCGGCTCCACGCAGATCCAGACTAGACCTGGCCTGCCCTGGGTGCTGCCAACGTGCCGACGGGGGCATCCAGTGCAGTGCCCCCCTCAAGGGCACGAAACTACGGCCTCGCCCTTAGGTGCTACAACACGTTTTGGGTGAGTTAGCCTCTTCCCTCAACCTCCGCAGCTTTCTCGGCCGACGGGGGCTGGTCCATATCCTCACACGAGTCGCGGCCCAGTGCGTTGAGAATGGTGATGGTGAAGGACTTGTAATTCTATGTGGTCCAAGTGCACAGGCTATTCCATACACATATAGAGGGTTTACAGATATACAGGGGATCTATATAGAACGTTGTTGCAGTGAGTCCTTGTCCGAAGTGAGTCCTTGTCCGAAGCGCGCCAGTGATCCACAACAACCGAGACTAATATTGTATTTGCGAACATATGCCCAAATGACACGGCAACGCAAAAGAACCCCAGAAGACCTCCAAATGTAATGTAACTTGTGCAAGTGGTGCTCCGGACCAGCAAGTGCGCCCCAGATGCGTGCATTCCAGTGCTCTCAACATATTGCTCCACTTCAGCGGTTACGCTTCGGCAACAGAGCGCACGACGCTCGGAGCGACGCCCCAACCATTAACCCAGACATGTGACACTCAAACCACAGCTCACACAACGCCATATTGCAGGCCCACGCTCCCGATCAGAGCGAGTGCAGTCTGAGTTCGCCGCGTGGCCGCGGCTCAACTGCCTGACAAAAAAAATGGCACATGCAAACTGACACCAGGTCGACATTCAGAACATGTTTCATTGTCCAGCACACGACTTGCATACATGCGGTGCACCTCAACTCCAGCGGGATGCGTCTGTGCATGCAAGGGGTTGACAAGACGGCACACACAAGAATGGCGAACGTGTGTGCACGAGCACCTGTGCAGGAGTTGCAATGACACTGCTGCGTCAACAAGGGGAGCTGCAAAGCGAGACTGTGGCCTGACTGCAGGCCCAGCGAGGAACTCGCTGTGGTGACTGCGTGCCTGCGCGGACAAGCAAGTACGCTTGTGTGAAGGGCCGCCAAAAACGGACTGTTGACAACAACGACATTTCGGACAGCGGTGATGCTGGACATTGGGGGTTGCAGAGCGGTTCCGACCCGACCGCTCGCGGCTGCGGCCATTGTGGCATCCGACGCCATGTCTGGTCTGCGCCGTTCCCACTCTGCAGATGGGATGCGAGAGGGGATCACAGAGAAAAGAGTGAGGGATGACAGAGATATGTTTGGGGGCACGGGCAATATACGCTGTCGAAGGCTGCCTGCTGCAACATGGTCCTGGGTAAAGCCAAAAAGTTGAAAATCCCCAAGTCCACGCTCCTGAATGATGACGTGATCCATGAGTGCAATGCATGCGTTGGTGCTGCTTATGCAGAGGTCCAGGAAAACGAACGCATGGGCCTAAGGTGTTTGCGTGTGTCAGAGATAGGTCGAGAGAGAGAGGGTATAATGACAGACGCATGCGATGCAAGAACACAACGTACGAGACAACGTTTCGCATCGTGGACTTCTGACGCCTCCTCCCGCTCATTCTCTCGCTTCTTTGTCGTCCTCCGTCCACTTCAACACGAGCCATCTTGACTTGCAAGGGTGTGGAGACAATTGTCAGAATTCTGCGAAACGCTTCGAAAGTGTAAATTTCAGCTCCCTCGGTAGGAGCTGGAAACGGGCACACTTCCGCACCGCAAACCCATGCCCCACATTGTGGACTTCGCCTAAACGCGTAGGTTCGCTCAAACGTCCCGCATCCCCTTCCTAACTTCCGCACGCCCGAGCAGCCATCACGTGCGCCCATGATACTGCCCGGCGGGAAAGCACGCAACGACACACTCATGAGACTGCAGCTGCAAGATCACGTGCAGCTGCATCGCATACGCCCTGGTTGGCTTGGCGCCTCATTGTCCACACACCGTAGCAATCCCGTATGTGACCCCGCGGGTCGTGCCCACCTTGTGGCCCGTTTTGCAAGACCTTTCGCAGCCTACGAATACCACGAATTCGTGTCCAATACCAGGTTGCACTCGTTACGCAACAGAAGCCGTGCTCACCATACCAATACATCAGTAATAAACCACCGCGACTATCAGCGCCGACCTAACTACTACCAATGATTGTCGTGCCTCCCTTTGTCGCTTCCGACGGGCTTCAGAATCTTCAAGATGGCCCTCTGACCGCCCAACATGGATAGCTCCACGAGACGCCCACAGAGGCCCCCCGAAGGCTCCGATGAACCTGAAGATCGCTCCAGGAGGGCCCCAACGAAGACCCCCAGAGAACCCCACGATCTCACAAAGTAAGGGCCCAAGGGCGGAGGCCGAGAATCAACAAATCCCTGTATGGTCCTGAATTCGCCAGCCGCACGGGGACAAAGGCGTGCCGAAATCTCCGGTGGCACAATTTCTTTGACAAAGGCTACCGGTCGGAACTCGATCGACCGAGGTGGGTTGGACTTGGTCCCACCCTTGTCGTTAACGGGACTTGACTTATCCTGGTCTGTGAACATGATATTCGTCATACCCCAGGGTGGGAGTAGGTCCCTCCCGGCCACAGCAGTGACTCCTCGCTGGGAGTCGATGGGGGGAATGGGGGGGCTCACCGCCACGCCCACGAGTGTGACCCTGATCCATCATCATGAAAGTGGTCACCATGGTCACATCACCATGGCGGCGCCCATCGTCAACACCCTGATCGCCAACAGTGCAACCCTGATCGCCAACACTGCAACCGTGGTCATGATGAAACGGCCATTGTGGTCTCTGGCGGTCGAATCATCATTGGCCACACGGCAATAACGCGAGCGCGTCCACCTGCCCCATCTGCCCCGCACGACGCACACCGGAAAAATCGAGGAATTTTGCTTCCGCCGCGGCAGCTCGAGCGAACGAGGCGGCCTCTGGGGGTCCCGGAAGGAGAGCAGAGATCCTGCCCGCCAGTGGCCCGTTCGACGCCCGTGGGATGGCAGCTCCAAAACTCTCCACGCTAGCTTGACACGACGGTTTGGGGAGATTGCCACCACCCAGCAATTTCCCATTTGCCACGGGCGCGGCTGGCGGAGTGCGCGGTGCGGCTGAATAGCAAATTCGTAAAACGAAGCTCGGTAAGGCTGTTCTAAGCTGGCATGTGCTGAACAACGCAAGCTGCTTTTCAGCTGAACTGAAATCCGATCACCAGCAAGGCAGAGCCAGCAAAACATGAACTAGGCTGGGCTACACTAAGCTGAGCCAACCAACGAACCGAACTCGAAGCTCAACGAAACCCGGCTACGCAACATGAAACGGATGCACTCTAAACAAACTAATGACAACTGGGCAACTCTACGTAACTGGGCTTTCTCTTCGGCTTGCTTAGTCTAATTCCTAACTTGGTTTGAGTGGTGCCCTCCCACGTTTGATGTCGTTCCTCCTTCATATTCTTGGATGGCCGGACGACCTATGCAAATTTGCTCCAATTTCGCCTACGCGCGCACTCTGGACCGACACCGCCGAATTCCCAGGTGGGTCTTCACCGTGACAGCCTAAACCTTGGCTAGCGAACCCTTTGGAACCGTCCGCTACATTCCCCCGCGCGATATTCCAGCCAACAACTCCGCATCGGATACAGCCGCGGTGACTAAGAGGATGAGGACAAGGTTGGTCCGTCGGTTGGCCCTTGTAGCGACAGCAACGCCAAGTATGTATCCTCGTGCGGCCAGAAAAGGAAACACTACGGAACGATTACCCCGATTCAACAGGTCCGAAGGCCGCGGTCATGTCTCTTCGCGCAGCCTCAACTCAAATATCGACCCTCCCGAAGGTGCCGACCTGAACCTCCACCACAATTGGGTCGGGACCGCGGAACACCCACGACGACCAGCCGGGTCACCAGGCCCATGTAGACACGGTGTCCAGAAGCACCCCCCTCCGGTCCCCTTGACCAAGGGTGCCCAAGTGGCGCACATCCATGCGCCTCCGACGACCAACTGGTCAAAACGATCCGAATGCAGTACGCTTGCGTAGAGCGGACAAAACTGTACGGTGCTACTCGCTGCGCGCCACCTGCCGAGATTGGATGGATTTATTCCCGTCGCGGCAGGAGTAGTGGAACCCCGAGATCCTGGACTGCCCCCGCCTAGCCGTGCACGGCCAAGCGCTATTCGTCCCCAGAGCCCAGGACCCCACCCCTCCGTCCGCGGCGCAAGCTCGGAGAAACTACGACCTCCGCCCCCCAGGGTCAAGCCGGGGTGACGAACTGGAGGCTGCCCGCCTGTTTTCCTGGGAGATGGGCCCCGGGGCACAGGTGCCGCGACGGACATTTGGGGGAAGGAAGGGGGAACAGGGCTGGAGGGACGGAGGAAGGAAGAGGGGGCGGGCGAGGAAGAGGGAGGAGGAACGGCACGGTACGGGTCACTAGAACCAAACGCGGCCTCGGAGAGGCGTGTTCGTGCCTGTTTGGGCACGGTGGGTAGGTTCTTTCCCCGAAAGGCTCAGCGGAACATAATGAGGAGGATTGGTATGATGAGAGCGAGAAGGAGAAGGCACATGCGGAGGAGGAGGAGGAGGAGGACGAGGATGATGATGCTGCTGCTGATGATGATGTTGTTGATGATGCTGCTGCTGCTGATGATGTTGTTGTTGTTGATGATGATGATGCTGATGCTGCTGCTGCTGCTGCTGCTGCTGATGATGATGATGATGATGATGATGATGATGATGCTGAGAAGGAGGAGAAGGATGAGGAGGATGACGATGAGGAGGATGAGGCGAGGAGGGAGGGCGAGGGGGAGCGAGGAAGGAGGGGGAGGAAGGAGATGGCCGAGGCGGGGGTGGAGGACCATAACGCAACTGGGACGTGGTGAACGACACGAGAATGTGCCCTCACCGCAGAATTCAAACGATCTTTTTACACGTGCCCCGAGACCGAATAGAAACAACTCGCCGCACCTTCGATCTTTGAATCAAAAGGGCCCCGAAACCGTACGAACAATTCCGCCCCGCCTCCTTCATTTTAGTTACACGAGCCCCTAAACCGAACAAAGGATTCCGCCGCGCCTCCGACTTTTGAATTACGCCAGCCCCGAGGATTCCGACGCGCCTTTGACTTTTCAGTTTCACCCATGGGCCATGGGCCATGGGTGTACTAACTAAATGCACCCATGAGGCCTCAACGATGCTGCAATGCACCCCTGGAGGCCGCGGTGGAGGATGAGGATAGCCAGAGGAAACCCAGGGTGCGTCAACGATGCTGCAGTGCACTGCCCCTTCCCAACCCCTTCCTCACACTACAGACAGAGGGGGAGGAGGGAGAAGGAGGGAAGACGAGGGAAGAGGCGGGGGGGAAGGGGGGAAAGGGGGAGAGGGAGGGGGAGGAGGGGGGAGGAGGGGGAAAGGGGAGGTACATGGGGGGAGGAGGGAGGGGGAGAGGGAAGGTGGGGGAGAGGGGGGGCGCAAGGGGGGAAAAGGCGGGAGCAGGAGAGAGGAGGGAGGAGGAGCAAGAGGGAGAGGGGGAGGGGATGAGCAGACAGGCGCCACGGCCACCGAGACCGCGTGCGCAGAAGTTCCGAAGCAGGCAGGCTCGACGCGCGAGCGCGCGCGCCTGGCTGCGCCGCGCTGGCGGCGGCCGCGGCGGCGGGCCTGGCGCTGGTCAGGCAGGGGGGCAGGGCGGCAGGCAGGGAGGCAGGCACAGAGGGGGGAGGCAAGCAGGGCAGATGAGGGGACGGGCAGGGGGGAGCGGAGAAGGATGAGGGAGGAGGGGGGAGGGAGGGAGAGAGGAAGGAGGCGGGAGGGGGGGGGGGAGGAGGAGGGAGGGAGGGGAGGGAGGGAGGGAGGGAGGGAGGGAGGGAGGGAGGGAGGGAGGGAGGGAGGGAGACGGCGGGGAGGAGGGGGAGGCACTCACTACAGCCTGAGTTGATGGCCGCCCCGATTACAAGGGCCCCCGACTTCTCTAGCCATGAGGGGCCGGTCCCCAACGGCAATTTCCGAGCCCAGCCTAAACACTACGAGGCACCCAAGAAATCCATGACAACGACGCCACTACCAACAAATACTATTCCGTGCCACTCACTATGCTGCAAAGCTCCACAGGCTATTCTGACGCCATCCCCGGTCGCAAAGCAGACCATTGCAGAAACAGCATGCGGCAGCGAGGGCAAGCAACCGAACAAACCTGAGCTATGGCAGGACGTACCTACAACGCCACCGCCGATGACACCACGAAAGAACGAGACCAAGGGCCAGATGTGACCAAAACCACGACGGGTCGAGTCACAACAACCCCGACGGCTAACCACGACGACATCAAACGCATGCGAAACGCAGCCATCGAGCTCGCAAAGCTACCACCACCTTCACCACTGCGAGGCCTGACAAGAGAAATGCGGATCAAGGACCGCGTCCACGACATCATCGAGCGCATCACAGTCATGATTAGCAACGACCCATACGAGCGCGAGCACGCGGTGTCCAAGATACACGCCCACGAGGCCATCCTCCACCACTACGACGAGATGCTCGAACTGACCGACCCATCAGAGGCCGACAGAGACGCGAAAGTCGACGACCTCCGCAGCACGACCAGGTCATGGCCTGCGTGGAAGGGGCTCTCAACAGCTACTGCGGGTCCCATGAGCTGCGAGAGGCGCACCCTTTCTACATGAACCAGCGACAGAGACGACCACGACATCGCCCTCAGACGGACACTACAACATCATCCACCAGGGCGACCAACAACAGACGGATCAGGAGGCCCTCCCACTTTACGGGCCCGACCTGCGGAAACCATAGCCGACCTACGCAGACGCCGTCGAAGCTGACCAGCCTGACCAGCACGACCAACCTACGGCAAATTAGGGGACTCTCCCCTGATCGTCCACAGCACGAGGCAATCCTCGCGATCGGACCCGCCCAACGGCGGCTGATCAGTGCGCTTCTCCCCACAGAATACATTCGCTTCATGCTGACAGAACCACCAGTTGCTATTCTCACCTTTACACTATCCTTGATCCGAGATGTACGCACTCACCGAAAAGACGGAAGCAGCACAGCTTGTGGTATGGGAGTCTACCTTCTCTTGGCACATTCACAGCTTGACGTGCCAATACTCTACAACATGAGCATCGGCACCAACAACATATCATGGACATCCGTGGCGACTACGATCACTAATATTCGTTTATACATGAGCCGCAACTCCTCACCAACCTCCAACCTTCCCCTACCTTCTGGCTCTTCTGCTCGCAACCCTATCTCCCCCCACCGTACCCAGCGAATCTTCTCTTCGCCCTCCCTCTTATATGGTGGGGTACAGGTCGCTTACGGTGCGGTATCGGGGAGGGTGGGGGCTCGGACTCACCGCGGGCCGTCCTGGCAAGGGCCAGGGCGGCCGCGCGGCCGCAACAAGCCACGTGTCAGTGGCCATCAGGGCACTTGCACCTCAGCAGCTGCTGTCACCAACGGGACCTCAGGAGCAGCAGCTGCAGCCATCAGGGCACCCCCACCTCACCTCAGCAGCTGCGGCCATCAGGGCACCTCCATCCCCACCTCCACCTCCGCCACCTGGGCACCTCACAGATGGGAATCACCCCCTCCACCTCCACCTCACCTCCACCTCCGCCACCCGTGCCGCCGCCACAGATGGCAGAAACCACCCCCACGCACGGTGGAACCCCCTCAAGCAGCCACCACTCCCATGATCTGGGCACCCTACTCCTGCCACGTCGGGGGAGGGTACCAGTCATGGGGATGGTGGCTGCTTAGGGGGGGCTTCCTGTGTGCATGGGGGTGAGGCGCTTCTGCCATCTGCCTTTGGCAGATGTGGCCGGCGCTGCACTGCGCCACCGCGAGGGGAGGGCCCACACCTCCCTCGAGCCCGGTGGAACCCCCCCAAGGCGGCCAGGAGACCGACGTGCTGGGAACCCTACGCCTGCTTGCAGGCGAGGGATCCCGCCGTCGGCCTCTGGGACGCCCGTGGGGGCCTCCCGTGGGCAGAGGGCGAGGCCCACGGAGCCTTTCTTCGCTGCTCACGGCACCTCGCAGAGGGCCCCGCGGAATGGTCGGCACCCTCCAACCACCACTGCACCGCCTTTTCACTGCCACCGCCTCCTCGGCCTGCTCTAACTCTCAACTTTGCCGCGCGCACTCGTGACACTGTAGCTCTTTTCGCCCTGCCCCTTTTTCAACTCTGCCACGTTACCTTCACTTCTGCCCACATGTACTTTTATCGCTCTTCAGCTGCACCTCGCCTCCCCCCCTCTGATACCCCGACGGGGGGGACCCTGGGCACCCTCTAGGGCGGTGGCCTACCTGGCCACGAGACCCGAAACAGCAGGGACCCACATAAGGTCCCTTCGTGGCCCCACCCGTGCTGCCGCCGCCACACTGCCGCCACGCTACCACCTTGTCTCTCCCATTTCCGTCCTGCTGTGATGATGATGCTGCTGAGGATGATGATGACGATGCTGATGATGCTGATGATGATGGTGATAATGATGCTGCTGTTACTGTTTCCCCTCCGACCTCCCTCCCCCTGTCATGCAAGACCACGGTCCAACAACTGATCGTCGTTTTCGTTCTACTCCCAAGGGGGCCCGACCTGGCGTCCCCGGGGGAAGCGGAAACGTTCGACGAACCCCATTGCCGTCATTGCCTTATTGCCTCAGGAGGGGGCGGAGCAGGACGAGGACGAGGACGAGGAGGAGGAGGGGGAGGAGAACGAGGAGCATACGGTTGATGAGGATGAGGATGAGGCTGATGAGGATGATGAGGATGATGATGATGATGATGATGATGATGATGATGATGATGATGATGATGATGCGGATGATGATGATGATGACGATGATGATCATGATCATGATGATGCTGATGAAGTTGTTGATGCTGATGATGATCATGATGATGCTGATGATGCTGTTGATGATGAGGGGGAGCAGAAGGATGATGAGGAGGAGGAAATGGGGGAGGAGGAGCACAAAGATGATGATGATGATGATGATGATGATGATGATGATGATGATGATGATGATGATGATGATGATGATGATGATGATGATGAGGACGAGGAGGACCAGGAGGAGGAGGCGCAAGATGCGGAAAGAGGAGGAGGAGGAGGCGGGAGGAGGAGGCGGGAGGAGGAGGCGCAAGATGCGGAAAGAGGAGGCGGAGGAGGAGGAGGAGGCGGGAGGAGGAGGAGGAAGCGGGAGGAGGAGGAGGAGGAGGAGGAGGAGGAGGAGGAGGAGGAGGAGGAGGAGGAGGAGGAGGAGGAAAGAGGGTGAGGATCATCGAAGCTGTCAGTCCGGGTACGAGGGGCGTTGTGGATAAACGCTGGCATCTAGCCTAAAACATAAGGGAGATGGGCAATCAAAGCGTGCAAGTGCCTAGTGTGGAACACCGGTCGATGTCCCACCTCCGGGAACAGAGAAAAGAAACGCCGTGCACGTCAGAGGTGCGTTGGCAAACAAATGAAATGGCAAGTTCTGCTACGAGAGGTGCGGCTGCGAAACAAGAATACGCCGTACAAAAAGACGAGGGGGAGGAGGAGGAGGGCGAGGAGGAAAGAGCACTGGCAGGCTCACTACTCACGCTGTTTCAGTCCATGTGAGTGGCTCTCTCCCACCACCCCGTAAGCAGAGACAGTCCACTCCAGATTCAGACAAACAATCCATATCTGTTGAATGCTACAGCTGTGAACAATAGCGCCTTGCGACTCCGCGCCAGTCGCCAGGTCTGTGCAGCCATAGCTCCTGTAAGGCGTCTCGGCCACCAGCCGCTGCGCAGGCCAATCAGACACATTGCGCTTCCACGAAAGGGCGGGCTAGGTTGAACGACCCTGGTTGGAATACCGTTCGTCGTGAAACGTTGTCGTCTGGGAGACGAGCGATCCTGCCCATCAGTTCGAGCTGCTTGCAAGCTAAATTGGAAGTCAAACTATTCCCGCCACGCCTCTCCAGCACGGCTGGCCACACCCCATGCCCTGCTTGATCCAATCGTATATGGGCCCCAACGCCGTCCCATTATGGGGTTGGGAGTTGAGCGGACGGGTCCTGGAGACAAAGGCTCCTGTCCGATGCGCGAATCCCCGCCTCCGGCATGGGGATGCGCGGCAGGGATGCGTGGGCCTTGGACGCTCAAGTTGGAGCCTTCATGAGCGGAGATAGCAAGCGGTAATGGCTACGGATGTGCAAGGAGGAGAGGGCGCCTCTGGAGAGCTACTCATCCGCTCCGTTGTCGGACCCCCGGGCCCTCCATGGACCTCGGGGCCGTCAGAAAGTCTGCCTGGGATCAAGGACTGGTCCTGGGGAAAACCCTTGGGTCCAGGATCCTTTTCACTCAGGACTCCTCTTCTTCATGGCGAGGAGGAAGGAATATTTTTTGACATTCACGGCCACTGACCCCTGACAGCAGGAGTCAGAAGTGCGATGAACAACACAAGGACCGCATGAACACGAGGAAGAGTAAACCCAATAATACTGTTCGTGTCAATGTGTTGCTTCCCGTGCCTCTTTCCGTGCCAACATGTCTCATGACAACTTGCATCTGCCGTTGAACTCGAGTGCTTGTGCCTTTAGGCGTATCCGCTGAGTGATCCCGCTATTGTAAACATCTACCGAAAGGATGCTTCGCCGCCATCGTCGTCGTCGTCGTCGTCGTAACCGTCGTCGTCGAGGCACGGTGAGTTCTTGCCTCGACGAGGTCAGCCCTGGCCCGTCTCGATTTCCCCAGAGGCTCTCATCCCCGTCTCTGGAATGCTTTTCCGGGATCGGGGGTTTTGCTCGTGGGTCCCAAGGATCGGCGGCGCGCCCGGGGGGGAAGTGAGAAGGGGCGGGCCTTCTCTGAAGGCTCGGAAATTTCCAAGCCTTCTGCGACATTTCCGAAGCCTTCCCCGAAGACGCAGACGACCTCTCAGAAGGCCGGCGGCCTTCTGAGAAGTCCCGCCGCCTTCTGAGAAGGCCTTCTCCTTTTCGCTTCCCCCCTCGCTCGCCGCCGATTTCGGACATCGGGGGTTTCGTTCGTGGGCCCCAGGGAGTCCGAGACGGCCCCTCGATGGCTTTCAGCCTCGAGCGCCCGCCACGGCGTCGCCGCCGCGCCGAGGCGGCTCTCGAGCCTGCCGCGCGCGGACTCGGCAGGCGACGGTGGCAGGTCGCTCTGCGCATCCCCCGCACGGCAGTGCGCGCTGTGACGCCGGCAGAGAGGACACGCTGACATCTGCCGCAGCAAAAGAACGAGGCGGGGATGAGGAGGAGGAGGAGGAGGCGGGGGAGCAGGAGGGGGAGGAGGAGGAGGGGGAGGACGAGGAGGAGGAGGAGGAGGAAGAGGAGGAGGAGGTATGGTATGGTATGGTATGGTATGGTATGGTATGGTCTGGTCTGGTCTGGTCTGGTATGGGGTCGGGCGGACGGAGTCCGCCTGTCGCCTCAGCGGCGGGAAAGGGCCTAGACGCCCTCGAATTGCCAGGCCTCAGCGGCCTCGGCATCGAGCTTAGCTCGCCTGCAATGCTCCGCCCATTCAACCGCCGAATCGGGCTAGGCGAACCCATGCAGGCGAGCAACTCGCCCCAGGTTCAGTACGGGGACCGAGACCCCGTACTGGTGGAAGCTGGTGGGGGCCTGGGAGCGGCAGGCCACAGGGCACCCAGGGGGCAGGCCCAACCCCAACCGAGGACCCAACACCACCAACAGGCCCCCCCAGCTTCCCCTGGAGCCACAAGATGTTCTCATCCTCGGGGCCTCTAAAGACAGAGTGCCGCGGAGGAGGATGGAGGGCCGAGGGGTGGAGGTGCCGACGGAGACGGGACCTCTGGGTGCGAAGCCCAGGGTGCCTCGGGCCCATGCAGGCCCCCGCGATGCCCTTCCCAGGCCCCACTCGCTGGGCCAGCGAGGCCCCGCAGGACTTGCGAAAAAACAAGCGCGGGTGATTGGGTCCCTCCACGTCACATTTCATCACCGAGTGCCCTTGAAACAGCCACGGCCTCCCAGACACCACCCCCGCCCCCGCGCCCCCCACGTCGACCGGCTCGGGCTCGGGCTCGGGTGGCGGCGGGGCAGAGGCGGCGAGCCTCCAGTCAAGCCTCACGCGTGTCCTGAGGGGTGCCTCGAGGGCCGCTGCGCCACGATCGTCAGTGTCATACTATGTCAAGGACAACACCCGAGGTGCCTACCACGCCCTGTGTCCCAGGCCCCGTGGTCTCCTATCCACGCGTGCACATGACCAATCCATCTAACCAGTTTGGCAGCAGTGTCTTCGCAGGCTTCCAAGAAGAGGGCCTTCTGGGAAGGAGCCTTCCAGAGCAGGGCCCCTTTTCTGGCCCCGCGGTCCGCGAGACTGTCGCCGAGCCTGCGCCGCGCACGCATCTCAGAAAGAGGCATCTTGAGATGCCGACTGTGCCTTGACATTTCTCACGCTGGAACTTTCTCCGTGCTTCAGCCACCAGCTCCCCCAGAAATGTATGTTGGGATTCATGGGGCTCAGCGCTTTCGAGGCGTTCCTGGCGCCGCCTATGGGCCCAGCGCAGTCTGAGAAGACAGTCGAGGGCCCGTCGCTGGCAGGGGCGACCGAGTAACGCGACAACATGTGGAGCGCATAATCTTCCGCGCCCCTAAGAGGACTGCGTCATAGGCCATGCCAAGGGGGCAGCACCGTGCATTCCACATCTGAACGAGCCATCGCCGCTGCAGCTGATGACAGACCATCCCGCGCGACGAAGGCTACCATGCTGGGTAAGGAATGGGGGGGGCCGTCCACAAAAACCTCTCACTCGAAGAGCCGTCCAGGCATGCGCCCCACGTAGCGGATGTGATCCTCCTCGGGGATATCTCGATCCTGAGATGCACTCGACGGCGAGGGCAGGATGCCTCTGTCAAAATAATCACCGAGTTCCTCGCCCTCTCTGAGGGCGATGCGAGCCGCCTTCTTGGGCAGCTCTAGCGGGCAAAACTCTTTCCTGCGAAACTCCGCGCTAGGGCAATCGAAACAACGGTGCTGAAGGGTCCCGCGGGCCCCCCGCATTTCGCGCAAAACGGGCGGGTGGCTCCCCCTTTCGCGTGAAGCCTGCTCTGGCCCCAGTGGGCCCCGCAACTGACAGACCGGAAGGCATTGACGTGCCTCTTGGTCCACAGCTCTGGGGTTCTCGCCAACGCCGACACCGCGGGCCCCCAGTGGAGCTCAGAAGCCCAAAGACACCCGAGCCTTCTCAGAGCTGTGACATCAGAGGCGGCACAGGCAGAGGCACGGGCCGCCTGGCAGACAGCGCCAGGCGAACAACATCGAAGTCGATCCCGCGCAGGCGATGGTCGAGCAGCAGGTTGTGCCGAGCTAGCTGGCAGACAGCCCTGGTGGCCTGGGTCAGTGCGCTTGTTCCGCGGCTTGTCGACGTCCAGCGGCTGCGCGGCGTCAGCGTGAACCGCTCTGAGAACTTCTTGCTGGATGGGGCCCGTCTCGAACTCCGATGGGCCACGCCGTGGCCACTTCCGCCGCGCTGACCACGAACGGGTCCCTGACCACTGCCCGCGGCATGGTGCGCGCCCTGAAGGCCGGGCAGGTGCCGGGGGCCAGCCTGCCCTCGGCTCTGAGTGCGTGCACCCTGAGCCCGCTCAGCTTCCCGTCTGCGATGCCAGTGACCGCCGATCCCCAGCGCGCCGTGGCGCACGGTGAGCCACGGAAGACGTGGCACGTCTTGGCCCCCGCGGCATCCTGCCTGCTGCCCTCTTGGCTCGGGCGAGCCTCTTGTCCTGCTCAGGTACTCGCCTTCAGCTGCCGTCGTTGGCGTCGCCAACCAATGCATCTCATGCCCGAGGCTCTGGCCAGGCCGAGGTCAGACCAGTGGCGGTCCAGCTCCTGAGCCAGCTCCGTATCTGTGGCCATCCACCCCGTCTTGCCCCAGTTAACCTTGAGGCGCCTCTGCTGTAGCCCCTCGGAGAGGACGTGGGCAGCTTGGGGCAACTGGCGCCCCGCCGGGCGAGTCGCGCCGACTGCCTGGAGGAGGCAGTCGTCCACCGGGCTCTGGGCCCGCGCCAGAGGGTGCCTGCTGACGACGCTGCGCAGCAGGGCATAGGTCAGCAGCTTGGCGATGCCCACCGCGCGCGAGCAGCCCGCTGCCGCGGCGCCGTCGGCCTCGATGGGTGGCCCGACCCCCTTGCCCAGCATCGCCCTGCGCGGAAGGCGGTAGCTCGAGCAGAGGGCCCTGAGCAGCACCATGGGGAACTCCGTCGCGACCGCCTGGTCGTAGAGCTTGTCGTGGCTGGTCATCTCGGAGTACTTCGTGAGGTCGACCGCCAGGGTGCTGGACGCCATGCCTGTCGTCCTGGCGAAGGCGGTCATCACGTTGTGCACGAACCCAGCCTTGTCGCATGGGCGGTCGGAGGTGCCCCAGTGGAAGGACTGGTCGATCCTGCACCCCCACGCTGCGACGATAGGCTGGCGCAGCTTTGACCAGACCCGAGTCCAGAGACTGGCCAGGATGATGGGCCGCGCACCTCCAGGCGGGGGCCTCGGCAGGAAGACCACCAGCAGCATCCGCAGCGAGCATCTCGTCGGCTGCTTCTCCAAGGCTTCCGCGATGTCCAGGAACGCCTGTCGGTAGTGGCGCGGCAGCCGCCGAAGCTACCGTGGGTGCAGGCGGTCCCACCCAAGGCCTGTGTCCTCCCCATAGGAAGCCAGCACCTAGTCCAGGGCGTCCATGGTGATGCGCGGGAGGTCATGCCAAGCGCCCCCAGCACCGCTCGCCCAGAGCCGTGGGTCTGAGTCCCCTTGCCTGTCGGGGTGAACGCAGAGGTTCCCCCATTCCTTCATCAGCACCTTCATGGCGACATCACCTGCCACTGGGAAGCCAGGGTCGCTCTCGCCGTCCTCGTGCGCGATCACCGTCGACGGGATCAGGCTGCCATCCTTGATGCAACGGTGTGCCTTCTGGCCTCCTGACGTGGTGGCTGCCTCTTGTGCCCACTCTCTCCATTCCTTGCTGCGCTTGGCCTTGTCCCTCCTCTGGACGGAGGCTACGTGGTCGTGGAGGTCGACCAGGAGGGCGTGGTAGTCGTGCATGTCCAGACCCTGGAAAGCGTGCGCAATGATATGCCGGTCCCAGGCAGCGAGCGGCCCAGACGTCGGCCACTCCGCCCTGTCGAACCCGAACGCACGCACTATGCGGACCTGGAGCTCAAAGCGGGAGTACCTGACCCAACCGTTGTCCAGCTGGTGCCCTCGGGGAGCGGCCGCCTTTCTGCAAGACGCTAGCAGGCCTGCCCACTTGCAGTACTCGGCGCTGGACGTCTCCTTCAGCGTGTCCTCCCACTCCTGGACCAGGGGAGCAGTCTCCACCTGCAGGCCTCTGCCTCTGGCCAGTCTGCACAGCTTGTGACCTTCCAGCTGGTGTAGCCTGTCCAGGTCGTCCTCAACCATGGCGTACCAGAACTTGGAAGCTTCCTCCACATCGGTGGGTCCAGCCCTCGAGCACCACGGCCATTCGCCTTCAGCTAGCTCGGGCGGCGCTGCCTGTGCTGGAGGTGGCAGGGCCATCGGGTACCGACTGGGGTAAACCGCCCTGGTGACCGTGGCTATCTGGTGCAGGCCCTTCAGCTCGATGGTGGTAGGCGAATGTGGCGAGATCGGGGCGTCACTCAGCACCTTGACCGCGCCGACCCGACTGGCAAGAACCCCAGACACTATGGCGTAGTCGTACTCGCGCTTGCCGCAAGTCGGACTCCACGGACGCACGAGAACTCCTGAGGCTTGCTTGGCCCAGCTGGCCAAGTCGTCGGGCTCGATGCTCCAGTCCGCCAGGATGACCCACGGCCAGTCGAGGCTGCCGACCCAGGACTGCAGGGCCTCAAGCAGCGCAATGTTGTCGACCGTGACCCCGATGCTGTCCACCATGTAGGCCGAGATGAAAAAGATCGGGAAACCCCGGCCCGTGTTGAGCTTCGGGGCTCTCGCCCGATGGGGCCCCAGCACACTGCACTCCTTGGGCTTCTCCACGCTGGCCGCCGCCATCGCCGTGGGGACGGCCACTCCCCCAGAGCTGTCACGGGGCCCTGGGCCCGTGTCCTGAGCAAGACCTCCGAAGAACTCAAGGCCAGCACGCCTCGCCCAGGTCGCCGCCGACTTCAGCTTGGCGCCGTGCTTAATACGGTGCTCCTGGAAGCCGACGACATCGAACGTCATCTTCTGTCGCGGAATTCGGCATCTTGAGCCAACATGGTTACGGTGAGGAGGAGGAGGAGGAGGAGGAGGAGGAGGAGGAGGAAACGGATGGGGAAGATGGAGAGGAGGAGGAGAACGCTGCGAACCCCGTGCTTGAAGTCCGATCGACGTCAAAGAGGACGAAGAGGACGAGGACACTACCCGAATTGAATATGGCCGAGGTGTGCAATCGGTGACGCTGGAGCCCTTGTAGCGAGGAGCTGCACGGCCCAGGTCAGCTCATGCCGTGCTTCGCGGTCCGAGAGAGGCGCGATGCGCGGTCGTCCTCGCTCCCTCGGGGTCGGAAACCTGCCGTCGCTCGGACGTCCATTGCCCGTCGGCAGTTGTTCGCTCTCGTGCGCGTGCTTCCTCTGCCCGGTGATCCAGGATGCTCCTCGTATGGTCCGCGCCAACCGAGCGATGCCAGGTACAGGGAAAAGAGACAGTCGGGGATGGACAGACCTCCCTTTAGTAAAACGTGGTTTAGTGAAAACGACTTCGGGCCCAAACCTGGCGGGCGCAAGCCTGGAAAATAACGGCCACGGCGCCCTCTCGAAAACCGAAAACGGACAATTCACTAATCGACGTGTCACTATTGGGGGTTCTGTCCACCCCCGAGACAGGCGTCGTGGAGGTGGGGGGAACGGAGAAGAGCGAGAGACGCCCTCAGCCTCCCTCCGGCCCTCGACGCGCTAAGCGTGGCAGAGTGCCGCGGCGCACACCTTTTTTTGGCCGCGGGGGACCAACTCCTGCCGGAGCATCATGCTGCATCAGGAGTCCTGCCATTCACCCCCACGCCAGCTCTGGAGCATGCAGGGCGAATTTGCTTCGATGCATCGTGCTCTGCTTGCTGAGCCTTTCTGTTGCCGTTCGTCTCTGCGTCCTCCTCCTGCCACATCTCCCACTCTCATGACAACCTTGCAATGAGAACCTACCGCTTGACCTTCACATCGATTGACTGTGACACCTGAGCTACGCATGTCGTCGCCCCCCCTGCTCTCGTTGGCAACCTGGTCGCATGCCTGCATACAAATGTCCTCCGCTGCTGAGTCGCGGTTGCATTTCACTATGTCTCCCCGCTCGCATGAACTTCGTGCCATATTCCCCAGCAAGGGCCCGCCCCCGTGCCTTTCCTCACTTCACTTCACGCTCGCCCTCATGTTGCAACACGTGCCCGAACCGAACACGACACGTGGCATAGGGGCTAGTCTGCGAGAGCGGTGCCACTCGAGCATTCGGTGCAAGGGTCCAAGCGAAGGCGACGTGCTACAATCTGTGGCTTTAGTGATAAAAATGCAACCGACAGCTATGAATACACAGGCTATGGGCCCAGCCCGTACCAACTATCACCAGCCCTTTGTGCTGTGGGTCTTAGACGCTTCGGTCTTCCAGCCACCTTCCAGCTTCAGGCAGGGTTTGCTACTCCCTCTGATTAGTGAGCACGCCCTCCTCCACTCGACCAGCCGCCGACCAGGAACAACACCTCCCAAACCAGCCCCGTCAGAAACCAATACAAGGCGCACGCGGCGACAAAATCTGGATTATGCGCGGGCACCCCGCGATCACGTTGCTTCAGTTCCAAACCATTCTGTGGTGTTGGGCCCTCGTTTCGAACCAGCAGCGCCTGCGCCTCCTCGCCTCTCTTCCTCTGCTTCTCCTTCTCCTTCTCCCATCGTTGCCTCCGCCCTACGCATGTCAATCTTGGCACACCCCTCATGCGCTTCGTGGCCCCACCAAGAACTCCACCGAAGGCGGCTCTTGCGGCAAAGCTCGCATGCGCCCACCGCTCATTTCGGCACACCCGTCACACGTTTCGCGGCCTCACAGGGAGCAGCTCCACCGAAGGCTCTTGTGGCAGGGTTCGCATGCGTGCCCCCGACCATTTCGGCACACACACACACACACATCTCAAACGTTTTGTGGCAAGGTTTGCATGCCCCTCGCTCATTTCGGCGCACCCCTCACACGTTTCGTGGCCACACAGGAAGCTCCACCGAATGCTCCTGTGGTAAGGCTCGCATGCGCCCCACGCGCCCAATTCGGCACAACCCTCACACGCTTCGTGACCCCATAGGAAGCTCCACCGAAGGCTTTTGTGGCAAGGCTCGCATGCGCCCACCCGTCCACTTCGGCGCACCCCTCACACGTTTCGTGGCCCCACAGGAAGCTCCACCGCGAGCTCCTGTGGCAAGGTTCGTATGCGCCCCCCGCGTTCATTTCGGCACACCCCTCGCACGTTTCGTGACCCCGCAAGGAACCTCGACCTAGAAGGAAGGTCAAGGAGGCACTGGAATACAGGGAGAGGATGCACGGGAGGGGAGAGAGGGGGAGGCTGGAGGAGTGGGGAGCGAGGAGCGGAGAGGAGCTTCCTCCCCGAGGGGAACGGCCAACTGCCCAAGGGATCCGGGCCGAGCGGGCTAGCGGCTGACCAAGGACTCCCCGCGCGGCTGTGCTGAGGGGGGAACGTTAGTCGGGTCGGGCGAAAGGGGGGGATAGCAAAGGGGGGGTTTGAGAATCAGCTCGCGTAGCTGATTTTCCCGGCGCCTCCCGGCGCCAGAGGCGACTGTGTATCGAGGAAGGGGCCCCTCGGAGGGGCCGAAACCAGCTGCATGCAGCAAATTTCGTAACTCCCCATTTCCCAATCCCCCCCTTTCGTCCGGCCCGAGTGAGGGGGGGACCCGCGGGTGGGAGCACCGAGCTGGAACCGGCGATGCCTCGCCGACAGCTCGGCGAGAGGCCCCTGCCAGCGAAGCCGAGCGCTGCCGGACGGGGTGGGCCATCGGGCCCCCGTCGGCGACGAGCGTGCGCGCGGGGGGCCGAGGCCCCCCCCCGACCCCAGCCATCCCTGACCGTGCCAGAGGGCGCCAAAGCCTCCATCCTCGACCCGAACCAAACCCCCAGCCTCTCGACTGGAACGGCGTCGGGCTGCGAATCGACGGATCCTCCCCAGGCAGTCCCCCGGGGGGAGGCTGGAGGAGTGGGGAGCGAGCAGCGAAGAGGAGCCTCCTCCCCGAGGGGAACGGCCAGCGGAAGCTCGGACCCCCCCGTCCCCATGGGGCCCTCCTCTTCTTCTTCCGCCGCCCGGGCGCCGGCGCGTCCGCCGCGGGCGCCCCGGCGGCCTGCGGCGCCTGCCCCGCCGCGGCGGCGAACTTCGCCGCCCGAAGCGCCTGGCGCCCGCGCGGCGACGTGCGCCAGAGAGCCTCCCAGAGGCCCCAGGGAGAGGCCTCCAAGAGCGCTCTCAGGAAGGCACCCAAGAGGCAACGACGTTGGGGGCAGGATTTTCAAAAGGTTCGCCTTCTCGGCTTCCCGACACTCCAGGGCGGCCCCAGGGGCCCGCGAGATCTGAGGGGCAACGATTGGAAGGGACCGGCACAGGGGGGAAACATCGGCCTGGAGTCAACCATACGTCACCGACAAATCGGCGATGGGCCCCCGATGGCGACTCCGCACGCTCCTGGGCAGGGCGGGGCTCTCGGGCCCCCATCGACGATGCATGGGCGATTGGGGGCCGATGCCCCCCCCCCCCCCCCTGAGCCTGTCCCCATTGCCATCGCTCGGACGCCCATTTCCCGTGCATTTTTCGGTTTCGTGCGTTTTTTTCCTCGATGGTCCAGGGTGGTCCTCGATGGTTCTCGCCGAGAAAAAATGCAAACGTCCGAGCGATGCCACGCCGCCCCTGTATCGTTGCCCCTGGGAGACGCGGCCACGTGCCGTGGCGCCTCGTCGCGTGCGCCAGACCGGGGGTTCGTGGATGCCTCGGGCTGCGCGGGCAGCCCTGAGATCCTGGCGCCTCGGCCTCTTCGAGCCGAGCGCTGCCGCCCGGCTTCGGGCTCTGGGGCCCGCACAGATCGACGCGGCTCGAGAGACGGCGCAGGGAGAGGGGTGAGCATGCTACGCATGGAATGAATTCAACGGAAATAAATCGCAGTGGATCCGTGAGTGGATCAATCTAGACTGATGAGGCTATGATGCCTCTTTTGATTTTGAACCGGCTATGATGCCCGCTCGTGCCCACCCCGTCCCGTCTTCAGGGACTTCGCATCCTCCTATGATGGTAAGATGGGAAGACGGGCCGCCGCCCCTGGCACTGCACGTACGGCGCCAGGTTTGTGGGGATTTGGTTCGACCCCCGCAGTTCCGGTGATGGAAACTGCAAGGGGTGTGAGGCCTCATGGTGGTCCTCACTGGTAAGGCCTATGATGGTCCTCACCAGGGGGGGGGGGGGAGGGCAAGGGCGGACCAGGAGGAGGAGGACAGGGAGGAAGAGGAGGACGATGACGAGACAGTTGAGTTCAATGAACAGATTGAGCGCGAAGGCCGAGCCTTGCTTGCTGATGGCCCCGAATTGGGTGCGAGGTGCCTATGATGGCCCCTCTGGTTGCCTATGATGGCGGCACTAGACGACCGGCAGGGGACTGGGTCCCGTTCACGGTCCATTAGGGGTGAGCATGCTACGCATGGAATGAATTCAATGGAAATAAATCGCAGTGGATCCGTGAGTGGATCAATCTAGACTGATGAGGCTATGATGCCTCTTTTGATTTTGAGCCGGCTATGATGCCCGCTCGTGCCCACCCCGTCCCGTCTTCAGGGACTTCGCATCCTCCTATGATGGTAAGATGGGAAGACGGGCCGCCGCCCCTGGCACTGCACGTACGGCGCCAGGTTTGTGGGGATTTGGTTCGACCCCCGCAGTTCCGATGATGGAAACTGCAAGGGGTGTGAGGCCTCATGGTGGTCCTCACTGGTAAGGCCTATGATGGTCCTCACCAGGGGGGGGGAGAGGGCAAGGGCGGACCAGGAGGAGGAGGACAGGGAGGAAGAGGAGGACGATGACGAGACAGTTGAGTTCAATGAACAGATTGAGCGCGAAGGCCTATGATGGTCCTTCTTCCCAAAACGAGCCTTGCTGATGGCCCCGAATTGGGTGCGAGGTGCCTATGATGGCCCCTCTGGTTGCCTATGATGGCGGCACTAGACGACCGGCAGGGGACTGGGTCCCGTTCACGGTCCATTAGGGGTGAGCATGCTACGCATGGAATGAATTCAATGGAAATAAATCGCAGTGGATCCGTGAGTGGATCAATCTAGACTGATGAGGCTATGATGCCTCTTTTGATTTTGAGCCGGCTATGATGCCCGCTCGTGCCCACCCCGTCCCGTCTTCAGGGACTTCGCATCCTCCTATGATGGTAAGATGGGAAGACGGGCCGCCGCCCCTGGCACTGCACGTACGGCGCCAGGTTTGTGGGGATTTGGTTCGACCCCCGCAGTTCCGGTGATGGAAACTGCAAGGGGTGTGAGGCCTCATGGTGGTCCTCACTGGTAAGGCCTATGATGGTCCTCACCAGGGGGGGGAGGGCAAGGGCGGACCAGGAGGAGGAGGACAGGGAGGAAGAGGAGGACGATGACGAGACAGTTGAGTTCAATGAACAGATTGAGCGCGAAGGCCTATGATGGTCCTTCTTCCCAAAACGAGCCTTGCTGATGGCCCCGAATTGGGTGCGAGGTGCCTATGATGGCCCCTCTGGTTGCCTATGATGGCAGGGCACTAGACGACTGGCAGGGGCTCTGGGCGTGGTCTTCTACGGTGTTTCATGCTGTCCGCTGCGTCGGAACTCAGGGAAGGTGGGAGCGGCAAGGCCTCGGGTGGCGCACAGGGCCTGAGAGCCACCTGGGAAGGCTTCGGGCTGCCCAAAGACAGCCCCCCCCCACCCTCGACAGGCCGCCTGGGCAGTCCGGGGCGGTCTGCTGGGGCGCTCCGCGCCCGAGGGTTGAGGTGTTGGGACCGCCCTTTGACTAACCTCAGGAAGCAATTTAGATACCCCCCCCCTCTCCGGCGAAATTATAACGCACCCGGCACCCCAGAAGCGTTACCCTGGCACCTCGCACCTTTATGTGAATGCAGACGAGTCTGCTCACCGAAACAAGCATTATCATTCTTATTATTACTCTTATTCTTATTTCCTATTCTGGGTCTTATTGTTCTTCGTCTTTTGGACAAACAATCGTAATTATTTTGTGCGTGTGCGGTGCTAAGATAACGCGCCGTGCGTGGCGGGGGCGATATCCTCGGATGCACTACCCCCACACGACGGCCCGGAAAAAAAACAATTCTTCAACAGGGGTGGTAATACAACTCATATAGGACAAAGATGATGAATATAATGAGAAACAACTCTGATTATTACTCTTATTCTTACTCTCTTCTCCTTCTTCTTCTTCTTCTTCTTCTTATTACTCTTTCTCTTATCCTCAGTCTTATATTATTACTCGCATTTCACTCTTCTTCTTCTTCTTATTATTATTATTATTCCAATTCCACTTGGGATACCACCTGAGCCGGGGCGCGGGAATTACTCATTTTCGTTCAATGTGCGCGGTGCTAATCATATCGTTCGGCGAAAACCGCTCCCCAGAATTATTTAATTACGGTGCTGTGCTAATGACGGGGGGGTCCTTAATGGCCTCTTGAGGTTACTCGGGGGCCAATTGAGGCTGATGCTGTGGAGGCCAGCGGGGACTACGGGGACTTACCAGGGGGGGAGGAGGGGGCTGAGGAGGGCAAGAACAATCCGCCTCGAGTCGAGAAATCGGACCGAATCGGAATGCGCACCGCAAAGGGGCGCATCGACACGGAATCGAGA